>JAWHQI010000366.1:600000-1075000 GCA_033032865.1 Dactylorhiza incarnata | reverse complement strand
AAACACCCTTTTCGAGCACGTGATGGATATTATTACATACCACACGTCCTCAGGAACCTGAAAGTTCAATCCAACATATGAAGAGACGCGAAAAAGAAGGGAAAATATCAAGGTCATCAACAAATTGAAAGATATCTCTCGGTTAACCATGTCTCGGTCTTATAAGGTCTGTCTTAGGAGAGGCATCTCAATTTTCAATAAACCTTGGGAAATGCGAGGATAATTGTTGGGTATGAGGTGCCACCTGTGGAAGGGCCAACAACAACACATCAAGTGCAACACATTGGGCCCTCTGGCCAGCCTTAGATCTTGACACACGTCCTACTCGAGACTGTCCTCGCATCCCGCTCAGGATGGTCTGATACGATCCCTGGATTTGGATCTCGTGTATCCAGGCGAGGGAGAAGTCGTGGAGGTAGTTGAAGTTCCTATTCTTGGATCCTTGGGAACCTATGACAGCGATAGACCTAATAGGATCTTCAATTTCTATTCAACTATGGAATAGCTTATAGTTGGCTTGTTGGTTCCAACTCAATCTTGATGAGCCAGATCAATCTAATTTTTAGCCATCTTTGATCAGAGTCAAATTAGCAGTCCTAATAGGATCTTCATTAACATGCCTAATTTGAAGGGGAGCCTTGGAGCACCGGTTGAGGTGTTGTCGTGTGACATTGAGGTCACGGGTCCGAGTCCTGGAAACAACCTGTTACAAAAATGCAGGGTAAGGTTTGCCTACATCTCACCCTTGTGATGGGACCCTTCCTGGACCCTTGCTGCACTTGCGCTAGGATGCTTTGTGCACCGGGCTGCCCTTTTTTGTATAGTGGAAAGTAGTTCTCTTCATTAATTGGAATTAGAGTCATACTTATGATAAGGGCCGGGGCACTGCACCCACAGGCGCAGCTGCAAATACAGGTAATAACAACACAAGCAAAGTAATATATAAAATGCACACTCGACAAATCACCGAGGCACAACCAGCCAAGCAGTGTTATATATCAATAAAAGTGCATACAATCAGGAGAAAACAAGATCCGATAAAGGGCACCACGGGTAGAACCGGACATCTCCACCCGCTGAGGAATATGAAATGCTTACTGTCGTCCATTGAACAGCGGACACACAAGGTTCACACACGAACCTTCGTCATCGGACGACGAACAACCTCGCCACCACTGGAGAGAAACGTAAAGGTCAACTGCACAAGTCTGCACAAGTCTGCACTTCTCCTCCTCCAACGCCAAACCTAGCCGAGCCTAAGTCGTCCCTCTCCTCCAAAACCGACGGCTATCTTCTCCAGAGATAAGCACTCCTTCCAACACTAGGACAGAAGGACCGACGGTACTTGGCGGCAAGGAAGAACAACGGCGAGAGGAACGACGACCCCCACCTTCAAGATCGGGAAAGCTCCAGTCGGCGTTCCCTTCCCTTGTGCGAATAGGGAGTTAACCCTAGCTTGAGACTATGCTCTCCCTCGAACAGGAAACCAAGGCAATCCCTCCTCTCGCGAACGAAGATGCGGCGGTTTCTTTCCTCTAGAGAACGATAGAGGGGACCACTCCTCGCGTCTCTGTCGGGCGGTTCTTTATGCGTACAGAAGGGAGAGCATTAGGTCACGGGAGACTTAATGCAAGTGAACTGGATCCGGCTTGGATCCAAACCAAACGCAATCCCAACAAACCACCACCTTAGTTCCTGATCCGGAGCCACCACTTGCACGAAGCACTCTCTGCACAAAGCACCAAGGACTACACTAAGCACCACCTCAATGACCTGAGGCGCAACCGGCCTGCTCTAGTCGACTTATCTCTGCTCGGGCTCAACCTCTGAATGTCGACGTAACTTGATCGCTAAATCTGACTCGCCTAGTCAGAGTCCCAGAAGGTCGATCCACTGCACCACTATGACCATCCAATCTGTCAACAACAGAAAACGTGAGTGCACCACCTTGCATCTTGGTCCCCATCAGCTGATACAGACTACTGCGCTGCTTAGCTCGCAAAAGCACGGCGCGCCCTCGCGTCACCGTCAGAACTCCACCTCTCGCTGCAAAACTGCCTCCTCTGGAGTCTAATCTGCCCAGCGATATCAAACTCCTGCGCAGCATGGGTACCAGGTGTACCAGCTCAAGCCTACACACAGCTCCGTCATGCGTTCGAATATCCACTGTCCCTGTAACCTCACATGCTGAGCCGTCAACTAGAAAGATTGACCCAGTCGTCACCTTCAGTGAATTGAACATCGCCGCATCTGAGCAAATGTGCTGCGAAGCACCAGAATCTATTATCCAGCTATCAGAGTCACTCTGACTCTCAGTGATGGTAAGAGCGTAATCACTCTCCTCTGTCATGTCTAGCACGCCCTGCCCGTACTCTGTGCGTCCTAGGAACTCTGTGCACACTGCAGACAGTTCCTCTTGATATGACCGCTCTGCCTACAGTGGTAACATGTAACAGTCGCCTTCCTCGATGCAGATCTGGCCCGTGCACTACCAAATCACTTCCTGAACTCCCTCCCTCGTCCCCCTACTTCCAACACATGCTCATCCCCATGAATGGGGTCTAATAGCATATGACTGGACAGTAACGTAAATTTGATCTGCTCCAAGTCTACTGTGTCCTTCCCATAGAGTATTGTGGTCTGCATGTGCTTGTACGACAACGGGAGCGAGGTAAGAAGTAATAAGGTTTTGTCTTCCTCCACCTTCACACCAACCACATGCAGTTAGTTGAGAAGGCCATTGAACATGTTGAAGTGTTCCTGCAGGTTACCACCCTCCTGCATTATCAGTCTGTACAGCCGCTGCTTCAGCAACAGCCTCGTGGTCAACGACTTGCTCATGTACAGTTCCTCAAGCTTCTCCCACAACTTGACAAAAGACTCTTCAACACCGATGTTGAACAACAACTTGTCGTCGACGCACATCCTGATAGTACTGGTGGCGCGCTCATCCAACTCTAGCCACTCAGAATCCTTCATCGGAGCGGGCAAAGACTCACGCCCCCGCAACACTCGCATCAAACCTTGCTCAACCAGCATGTCCTTGACCCAAAGCCGTCATACGCGGAAATTCCAGCTACCGTCAAACTTCTCCACTGAATATCTAGCAATCACTGTATTCTTCCTTGCCATAACTGCCCTCAGTGCCTCTAGACGATCTGATTAATTCATGGATCAGATTTAGGATGGTAGGGAGCGGACCAATGTCGTCACCCACCATTGACCAAAACCTAATTCGGAACGTCCAATCAGACACCTACCAACCTAGCTTTGATACCACTTGTTAGGGGTCAGTGTACGACACCCACAGGTGCAGTTGCAAATACAGGTAATAACAACACAGTGAAAGTAATATATAAAACTCACACTCGGCAAATCACCGAGGCACAACCAACCAAGAAGTCTTATATATCAATAAAAGTGCATACAGAAAGGAGAAAACAAGATCCGATAAAGGGCACCACGGGTGGAGTCAGACACCTCCACCCGCTGAGGAATAAGAAATACTTACTGCTGTCCGTTGAACAACGGACGCACAAGGTTCACACACGAACCTTCGTCCTCGGTCGACAACCCACCTCGGCACCACCGGAGAGAAACCCCGTCAAGACCAACTGCACACGCGCACGCCTTCGACATCAAGCCTGCACTTCTCCTCCAATGACCAAACCTAGCCGAGCCCAAGTCGTCCCTCTCCTCCAAAACCGGCGGTTATCTCCTCCAGCGATAAGCACTCCTTCTACCACAAGGGCAGAAGGACCGACAATGCTTGGCGGCGAGGTAGAACAACGGCGAGAAGAACGGCGTCCCCCACCTTCAAGACCGGGAAAGCTCCAGTCGGCGTTTCCTTCCCTCGTGCGAACAGTGAGTCAGGCCTAGCTTGCGTCTATCCTATCCCTCGAACAGGAAATGGAGGCGATCCCTCCTCTCGCGAACGAAGATGCGGCGGTTTCCTTCCTCTGGAGAATGATGGAGACGACCACTCCTCGCATCTCTGTCGGGCGGCTCTTTTTGCACACAGAAGGGAGAGCTTTAGGTCACAGGAGACCTAATGCAAGTGAACTGGATCCGGTTCGGATTTAGATCTGAACCAAACCGCAATCCCAACAACTTATAGGGTGAAGGCCATGATGGATCTTGAATTTCTCCATAAAATTCCATCGTCTACAAATGAAAGTGTTGAATAATTAGGTGGTCCTTGCCATGATTGTTGATCTAGTCTATTCTCTTGACCGATGAGTATGAGTATCAGCTCATCTCTTGACAGACGCATGTGTATCAATACTTACCCCTTTAAAAATTGTCTTATCTCACGACAATAAAAAGAACACGATACTGCGAGGTCATTAGGAGTCGTCCTGATCCTAAGTCTAGTCTTCGATGTCATGGGTGTCTGAGCAAGCCCCCTTGAGCAAGGTCCTATGGGATGATATCTCCGAAGTACTGTCCACCAGTTGAAAAATTGTCTTGCCCCAAGACAGGGTGTCAATAAAAGATGTTAGTGGGCAACTAAATATTGATTGCAATATCGACCTGGTTTTCCAAATCTTTAAGGATTTTTCCATCGCACTGTGACGGACTTGTCCCCTTGTCAATGTCGCGTACGACATTAGCTCCTTTCCACGCCCTTCACAACTAACTAAGTCAGTCTCTTTCAACAACTATTGTGACACAAATAGTAAGAGAACACTTAAAGTGAGAGAGTAAGAATGATCTTGAAAAGCTTTGTATCGCTTGAATGCATGAATGGTTACAAATGAGGGGTCCTCCTCCTTATATAGGTCCCAAAAGAATTTTCCTCCAAAGGATGGATGAAATGATATAGACTACACCTTTTCTAGATTATTCTACATCTCTCTTTTATGTACAACTTTCACGAGTTCTCTAAAATTTTCTCTAGAATATTCTCATGAAATCATTCTAGAATATTTCTACACTTCCCTTGTATTTTCTATGTACAATATTCTACAAGTTCCCAGAATTCTGTAGAAACTTGTCATGAGTGACATGAAAATTTTTCACGAGCGGATGAAAGAAGGCGAGTCGTGAGAGCATGGTGGGTAATGATTGCCTAAGAACGCACACTGGCGTTATCTTGATGTTGAAACTATCATTGTGGGTGTCAGATGCATAACGTAAGTGGAGGCGGATTGGATCGCCGGTTCTTCTTGTAGTAAGCTATAATGGAAGGGATACCAGTGGCTATGGAATGAGTTGTGGCTAGATTCTTTGATAATACATGACACTAGCCAATACCGGGATAATCATGGAGCCATGATGGTTGGGGACGATGCATGTACGAAGCAGTACAAGCTGCGTGATGTTGGCAATTTTTGGGCCTTGAAATTGGTTGTTGGTTTAGTGGGAGTGTTATGCAATCCGATGTTTTACGGTTTCCATGACTAAGGAAAAAAATAGGGAAACAAGAGGTCGTATTCATGCTGTTTGTGATACAGAGAAGGGTAAAGATGTTGATGTGGTCCGAGTTCTTGGAGAGTAGTAACTGTAAAAGTGACGGAGAATGTTGATTACAAGGTCATAGATGGATGGTGCGACGATGGGTCTAATAAGGCAGGAGATGAAGAAGGACGATGCAAGAGAAGTTAAGAAGGTGTGAATGGTGGGTAAAGAGGCTGGGCCGATTGATTTGAAGTTTCGTGGCTACACGGGCTATGAGGGTGGATGTAATATGGAAATGAGGGGCGTTGGTGTTGGATGACAATAGATCCTACTAAGGCAATAGGGAGCGGCCGAGGGAGTTGAAATAGGTGCCAAGATTGGGATTACAAGCTGGGGTCGAGTTGTTGTTGGTGGGTGTAGCGGCGAGACGAGCCTATCAAGCCTAAGCATTGAGATTGCTGATGGTTGGATCAAATTTGTTGGGAGAGGTGGGACGCGCCGATTAATGTGCAACAAGCCAAACCTTTATTACTCAAGACAAATTTTTAGGGTTAGGAGAGGAGATAAGCACTCAAAAGGAAGATTTTACTAAAAGAAAATGAAAGTTAAATTCAGGTATGAAATCCTGCCAACTCTCGAGGGTTGGTTCCCTAGAGCTTCTCTCTAAGAGAGATACAAAAACTCAAGTGTTCCAAAGGTGAACTCTTGGAGCTCATTCAACATAAATAGACTCATGCACATAAATTAGGGAAGATGATAGAGACTCATAACTACCCACAATTAATACATTAATTATTTTCCTAATTTCAACATGGATTAATTATTCCTTTATTCCCAGTTAATACATTAATTACTCATAACTACTCACATTTAATATGTTAACAGCTCATAACTACTCGTAATGAATACATTAACTGATAATAACTACTCTCAATTAATACATTAACTGCTCATAACTACTCACAATCAATACATTAATTGCTTTTCTATTTTGTTTTCGCATTAATTATTCCTTCATTTTCAATATGACTCTTGAGTTTCTCGGTAAAAATCCATCCTCTATAATGAAACTCTTGAATAATGAGGTTGTCCCCACATGATATGTTGGTGCGATATGACTACGACTCTCGGTGCCAACGGTCCCCTCGCCAAGCATTGTCACCATAGTCTAGCACGCATTATATTGTTTATGCAGTCGTCGTTACAATTTCATTGTCTCAGTGCTCCACCAGCCAGTCGATAAGCACTGACGCACATGTACCTCACGCTCTCCGCTTGCGCTGCAGTGTCGATTGACGCAGTTTACCAATGTCAGTGCTAACTTGCCCCCACTTCGGCAGTTGCGGTCGCATTTCCTTACTCCAGCACACCTTCGGTCCTAACTCTGCCGATCCTCGGCAGTTTCGGTCGCATTTCCTTACTCCAGCACCTTCGGTCGCTAACTCTGTCGATCCTGGGCCCACCCCTCCTTCGGTCCTCTGAGTCATGACCACGACTCGTTCAATGGCCATACGCGCCAATGAAAACGCCTCCGCTTTAGCCTCAGCCACTTATTTGAATCAACTTGAAGCTCTGTTAGAATATCTCACTCTCCTCCTTCGTGACCTCGCGACAATTGTCGTTAACCATAAACCGACACTTCCACCTTTCCTCCCCCCGTGTTGACTACATGGGGTTCTTATACCCCGTCGAGGACATTCACCCGGCCAACCTCCGTCGCATTGAGATTTCAGTATTCGACGATACTGTCCCCTCAGTTGGTACGCTCGCACCGAATAAATCTTGATCTCCAGTCCACCCCCCCGCAAACTAGAAATCCATAAGATAACTATTTATATGGATGGACTTGCACTCCACTGAGTGTATTTGATTCGCCAAAACATCCTTAAACTCTCCTGGACCATATTGAAGGAGGAACTCCTACACCACTATGAAACACGCCAAGAGGGCAGTGCTGACAAGCGCTTCAACTCCGTTTGCTAGTCTGACACTGTTGTGACCTACATCACAGAGTTCATCGAGGTCGCCACACATGTCATCGCGCTCTCCCCGGACCATTTCCTAGGATACTTCATAGCAGGTTTGCAACCCACCTCCGTGCATCCCCTCGCGTCCATGAGCCATCTAATTTCTCCCACACTATATAACAAACTCATTGTTTTGATGAAGAAATCTATACAACCCAACCTCCCTTCTTTGACCGACCACCCCACCATTTGCTGCCACCGCCGAAACCTCAGCCTCCACTCCATCGAATGGATCCCCCAACTTCACTTGGACCTCTGTTGATCGGTCCACCACCGACGGTACTCCCATAACTCCAGCGCTTATCTCACCAGTAGTACCTTGAGTTTCAATGGAAGGGCCTCTGTTTTCATTGCCAACAACCATACTCGCCAACACACAGATGCATTCTCTAGGACTTGCGCTTGTTGATCGTTGTCAAAAACGATGATCCCAATTTCAATAAGTTGGGTCCTTTGTCGTTCGCATATGATCGCTTTGGGACTCTACCTTGCGGACAATGTCGATTTTTTGGAGGGGTGTATTTATACCATTACGAATCTCGGGGCCCACGATTTGGTAATACGGGTTATCTTGATGCACTTTGTATAGAGCCTGTGTATATGTATTCTGTCCCAGTTAGAAGCCGTTATGAAGAAGCCATATTGATACCGAGAAAAATTTACTAAGTCCTTATTGGATCACTGACCCGCACTCGCCGATCGCTAATTGATTGCTCATTCCTTGAGGGGTCGCTCGCTGATCAGAGACCCGAACACCAATCGAGCTCAATTTCTTCTCCTTCAAGTGCAGTTTTGTTCGTTGACTGGATTGAACTCCTTCAGTAGGCTACTCGTCGACCTGACTCAAGAATGCCTACCACTTTTGCTAGTTGTCCCAGAACCCATCCTACAACTAGAAGAACAAGATCTATGATCGTCGTTCGCCGACCACGGCCCTGTGTTTGCCGACCGGGTCATCCCTTCGTCAGTTCTCTCCGAAAGCAGAGTCCTCCCAGCTCAATAAGATCACCGATTACCGTTCTCCTACCGAGCGTTCAACGATCCTACCAAAGATTAAAGATATGTTTAGATTTGAAAAGAGCCATTGCTAATACAAAAAAAGGAAAGCGCTGCTTTCTGCGGCCCATCCTTTTTGGTACTTGTGGGCAAATTGAGAAGGACTATATAAGCTCTTCAAAAACAACAAACAAGAGGTTTTTGGGATTCTATTCTCTTGCAACCCTAATTTATTTTTTCTCTCTATCGGCTACAATTATTCTCTCAACTATAAACCGAGTCTCTCTTCTTCTTGAGACTCAGCTAGAATCACCTCCCTCTCCCGGTTGTACTTGCTTTCTCTAAAGCTTTCACAACAACACTTGTATAGAGTTACTAGATCTCCCTCCAAAAGATCTGTGTTGAGTTCAGAGTCTCCCGTGGAAATGATTCATTGAGTTCTTGGGCCTCAAGAATGAAAAAGCTCTGTGACGTTGTGAAGACAGTGCTATCCCACAAGCTACGGGAGAGGAGTATCCACGATTTGGGGAACCTCAATAAAAACTCTCCGCGTCTTCTGTGATGTTTGCTGCTCTATAGCTTAGATCCTTTGTCTGCTTTAGCTTTTCTTTATCCGTGGTTTCTTTCTTTGGAAAGTTGTGATTTAGTTTGAAGAATTTTATCTATTAACCGTCCTCTAGAGAAATTTTCAGACGTCATTCCGCACTTTCAAGAACTCCTACTTTTTAACAACACTTTTAATACCATTTCAGGTTTTATCACGTCTCTCAGAACTTGAGATCACTTTGAATGCGGGTATCCGTCAGAGAAACAAGGCATTGAGCTCAATTGGATGCCAACTTTGGAGGTGGACAATGATGGTAACTGGTCATTTGGATCTTATTGAGTTAGAGTTTGGTGGGCAGACTACTTTGTCATGGATGCCTTCTTTAAACCGTAGTCAATTTTGACCTAGAAACAATGTTTTTCCCCAGGTTAAGAAGGAGAAAGCTGTCTATGATACTTTAAATAAGCTCAATTTTGATGTTACCAAAAAGTGCCTTGTTGGGGAAGGATGGTGTCCTGCATTCGCTAAACCTCAGGTTTTACTGAAGTCACAGTGTTTACATTGCAAACTGTTATTTTGTGTTCTTCTCATCTGCTAGAATACTGGTGATGCTAATTTCAACTAGTTTGCAATCCCTTGCCATAGATCAAAGATGCATTGGAGCGTGCAACAATTGACAGCAACTCACAGTTGGGGATAATATTTCATGTGATGGATGCCACTGAGTCACCTCCAACATATTTTAGAACCAACCGATTTACACAAGCTTTCCAGGAAATCGTTGATGCATATGGGTATGCTTCTCTAGATTTTCTAGCAAATTAGTTCGTGCACTGTATTTTCTATGATGGATATTTTTTACTAGATAAATGAGAAGCTTACAAATCAATTTCAATAAATTGACTTCCATTATTGATGAATAACCTACCTCTTGCAGTGTTGCCAGATATCAGGAGGCAAATCCTTCTGTTTATTCAGTTGTAACATTTCCTTTCCTTTTTGCGGTGATGTTTGGTGATTGGGGTCATGGAATATGTTTGCTCTTTGCAGCGCTTGTCCTTATACTCTATGAACGAAAGCTCGGATCTCAGGTAGTTGCTCTGTATAAAACTTTTTTTATTGCATGTAGAAAATTAAAATTGTTTCATGCCATTCTGTTTAGTTCAATGGGACCTGAGTCTTTTTCTTCTCTTTAGAGGTATAGGGTAATGCCAGATGTACTTATTGGAAGATTTATTTCATTCCTAGTCAAAAAATCTGAAATTATCTTTAAAAATGCAAAAAACCATTTTAAATATGTCTAATGAGATGAATAATGTTTTTGTACTTAGAGTGATGATAAGTCATATATATTCTGCACATACAACTCTTCCACCATATAACCTGTTTTTTGCTTGTGAGCTAGGGATAGGTATTTTTTTAAACTTACATTTAACATCACCATCCTTTATTACTGAAAGTGGAGAATTACAGAAAATGGAAATCTTAGCCTTTCTCTTCTTCCTAACACAAGTGGTCATCCTGGAAGCTTATCTCTTACAGGATCAGATCATGTTTACAAACATTTGTTTAGTCAATTATGCAGCTGCATATTTGATCTGTTCATTACATATATACCACCACCCAAAGTCAATAGTTCTTTGATATTTCATTTTTGTATGTAAATGTATGTTGTGAGCAGGTTTCAGCTCATGATACCTTTATGGGTTTATGTGCATTCATGAGTAATCATTCCGTCTCTTATTAGTCATGCAATGTACGATTAATTTGATGGTCTATCCATGTCAGGCTGCACAATCACAAACTGTTTACTTCTCCTATTATTCATGCAAGCATCTACTACTTTTACTTCAGTAATCTGACGGTTATAATTGGTTTTTGTATTGGATTTATTTTATTTCTTGTACTAGTTTTAGTCCAATCTGATAATTATAGTTGGGTATTTTTGTTGGATACTTCAATGGTCAAAATACATGTCCGTAAATGTTATGAACCGAATTCGTACGGCCGAGTCCGTAACTCATTTGAGACTTCGTTGTTTGATATTGTGGATCCTTGTCGCGCATGCCTAAGCGGGATCTCATGGGCAGCATCAAGCCATAACTAGAAAACTAAGGAGGATATAATATTCCATATCTATAGAACTTTTTAAATAAACTCACAAACAATCTTTTGGAAACATGCCCCCAACAATTCGGCTAAGTACAACATTACTAAAACATAATAAAAATGCATAAACAATCCCAATTGTTCCTTATTTAGAACACCTAAAAATGACTCACAATTAAATAAATATAAACAAGTTTCATAATAAAAGACACCATATTATTCAACCCTTCCTTTAATTTGAGCTACTCCTTAAGCTCAAGAAGGAAACTCTGTCTACTGAATCAGCTGGTTCTTTAATTTTCCGCTAGAAAAGCTCATTACTACAATGTCTTATTGCTTAGGAATCACCACAAAGCCAGATATAGCACTTTCTCCTTGGCGGGGCGAAAAGGGAAACTGTTCAGGCTACTCATTGCTAGTGCTGAGAGGGGAATGCCGAGATTGATAACTCGTGGCGGCAAGCATGGGTGCTCGAGGACTTGGAGCATGTGCTCAAGAATGTGGACAATTGTTTGCTTAGGGATCAACTATTGCAGGGTCCGCCGGATGGTAACATTTGGGCTCTTTGGTGGAAGTACTTGCTGAGTCAAAATCACTAGGATCTATGGCTGTAAGAGGGTGTGCTGATGGAGACAACATAGATCGATGGTAGTACATTGAGCATTGGAAAGAAATGCATGGGATGGTGGGGTGTTCTACTTGTTGTCATTTGGCTCATGCGTTTTGGTCAGTTGTTGTGCCTCAAATTCTAGGACCTCTACCTTGGTGGCTACTTCTCTTTCCACGAGCTAGTTCATCTTTTGTATTGCCTTATTTAATAGCTCAATGGATTTTCTAAAAATGCTTTGAGTCTGGCAGCAGAGGAAAGAGGTTCAGTAGTGTTTTCAGCTGAGATAGAAGGTACTACAAGTAATCAGGTTGTCTGGCTTGCTACAGGGACTAAGCGAGAGATGATGAATCCGATTTCGGGGTGTGGAGGTAGTGCATCATAATTTTGGTGCCACCGATTCATATGGATCATAATTTTGCATGCGAGGGAATAACAGATTGGTGGAGACATACAGTTTGCTCGGATGGAACGAATGGAAGTTTCAATGTTATTGTGGATTAAATTTTTTAGGATTTTTGATTGAGAAAAAGTAAGTAGACTGGAGGTTGTTGGTTGTAGAGGGGTTGAAACAGTTGATATGCTTTATAGATCATGGTGAAGGAGAGTGAGGTGGGTTGTGGTTGTATGGTATCAGGTGTCCAATCCGAGGAGGAAATAAAATGCGGCTTTGATGGTGTTCAGTGGTGTGAGAGGACCTAAAATGAAAAGAAAGAGGTTCTTGATTATGGATTGATGGAGAGAAACCAACAATTTTGCCTGGTTGAAGAAGTGGTTCTGCATGGAGAAGTATTTGTTGTAGAAGAAGTGTTTGTGAATCCCAATGTAAATGCCCACCTCTATGACCCGCTAGGAGAATCTTGTATAGTTTAGTCCTGCATTGTGGTTTGGAGTCGAGTTGTTACTCCTCGCACCTATAAATATTTGTACATGTATTTGTATTTATTTTGTGTTAAAGAAATAAAAAATATTGCGCCTCCTATCTCGCAATCTCACTTGGTATCAGAGCGTAACGATTCCTGAAGTACGCTTTTGATGATTGAGCTCCCACTTTCGCTCCTAGTAAAATCGAGACCGGTCTGAACTCGCAGCTTGAGCTTGCCCTTGTCACCAGCTCGCTGCTTGAGCTAACTATTCTCCAGCTCGCAATCCACTCGTTCTCGCAGTTCGCCACCTGCTCACCTCGCTTGCTTTGCTCCCTCGTTAGCTCGCCGAAACCATGGGACCTCGTGTGATGGACCGACAAGCATAGCAAGGTTAAATAATAATATTTACGTATGTATTACGGAATTTATTTACGAAAAAAAAGATTAAAAAGTCTCCCTAATGATGAAAATGAGAAAGTAACAGTGCATATGTCGAAGTTTCGATGAATCGAAAATTTATGTATTTTATTGCTTTATTTTATGATCGAGACTTTTATTGTGATTAAGCGGATACACGACCTTTTGATTTATTTGGAAAAGGGGGATTCTCTTATAAAGATGCATCTCTCTCTCTCTCTCTATATATACATATCTATATACCATATTATTATTTACTTAATGCATGTGTCCGTCTGCATTATACAGTACATCATTTCGAACTGTACCTATATGTTGGCCATCTGTGATTAAAAAGAAGAAAATAAGAACGGTTTTATTTGGCTTATGGTTAAGCTTGGCTGACTGTAATGTTGATTCAGGTGATGGGTTTGGCTAATTACTCCTCTACCCTTAGTAGGATTAGAAGTGCCTCAAGTTGAACCGTTAGATTTCAATATCAGGCTGGATTGAAGGGAGAGTCTCAGAATTGGCTTTATTAAAGAGTTTAATATCTCCTTGCCTTAGTTTGACTTCATATCGAGAACCTTCTTTCTCGTGCCTAATTCGTTCTCTGTCGCGCACACTGCGAACCTTTCCATTTGACGCCGCCGCCGACGATTTGACTTAGGATTTCTTCTGAAACTCACGATAATCCTTCTATCTTCACTCGTTTTCTTTCTTATGGCTCTATTTGTGACAACTTATGCTGATGAGAAAGCTATGGGAGATTATGAACATCAGTGTTTGCTGAGCTATATGGGACATTTTAGTTTTATTTGCACCTTTAATTTTTATTTGCTGAACTGTGTGAGACATTTCTGTTTTATTAACATGTTAATTTTGTTTTAGAAAAGAACACGCATCGACCTGTCATTTCAAAAAAAAAGTTTTCAAACAGTTGTTCTGTCAAACTGTTTTGTCAAACTGTTTAAACAAGAAACATCATTTTAAATAACACTAAAACGCAAATTCTCCAAACAACCTGCAACTTTCTCATCAGTGTTTTCGTGACAGCTCTATTCTCACAATTGGTTTCTCACAACAGTTTTCTCATCACCACCAGCTGCCCCAAAGAGACCCTATGTTGATTTGTGGCTTGAATGATGATGTTTTGTGGTGACCTAAAAACCCTAGTTTTACTAAACGACTTAAATTTCTCACTTTCTCTTCTTTCTCTCCATCTATATGAAGAATAATGTCTATCTATATGAAGAATAATGGCTCTAATGAGGTGAAAGTGGATGAATACTTAAGCTATTAAGTAAAATATTCTGGGTTATATTTACTCATGATTAGAAAAGACCATTTAAGGTGAAAGTGAATGAATACTATTGTATTTGTTAGAAAAGACCATGTAAAAGCCCATGATTGTGGCTCATTTAGTCTCTTATTTTATCTTTATACATTAGTCTCACACCTTGTATAGGGGACTCATCTCTTTCTCCCTCCTATATATATGTATTCATACATTGTATTTGATCATTGAAGAAGTATATACAGGGTCCATTTTTTCTCTACATGGTATCAGAGCTAGATTACCGGTCCTAAATTTTTTTTTTGCACGTTGCCTGCATTCGTGTGGTCTCAATTTCGTGAGACTACCTCCCGTGCTATTCGTGTGATCGCATCCCGTGCGGTCTAAATTTCGTGAGACCGCCTCCCGTGCTGCCTCCTTTTGGAGTTGATTTTCTTCCTCCTTTTATATTCCTCTCTCTCTGACAGCTGGGTCCCACAACTGGACAGCTGTTCAGACCGCAGTTCAGACCGCTGCCTGCTGCTCAGACCGTAGCCTGCGAGCTCTCCAGTCCGCAGTTCAGACCGCCGTCGCGAGCTCGCCAGACTGCTCTCCAGTCCGCAGTTCAGACCGCCACCGTGAGCTCTCCAGAGCGCTCTCTCTCGGTCTTCTCTCCGCGTGCTCCTCCTGCTCACGCGGTCTTTGCTAGCCGTTGCTCCTTGCTAGCTGCTGTTCCTGCTCGCGCGGTCTCGCCGCGGTCTCCCCTTGCTCGTGCGATCTTTTCGACCTCTCTAGTCACGCGGTCTTGGCGACTCCTGCTCATGTTCGGGCGACCTATGTCTGTCCGCCTCTCCTGCTTTGCCGCTGCAACCTTGCCCCTTGTCTAGTCGCCGCTTAGCCGCTGTGACTCCATGGGGTCCTCGATTGATTCTTCAGAGCAGCCCGCGGCCTGATGGGGGACCATTTGGCGCAACTCGGCGCAAGGCGGACCCCACCTTCGTGTATTCTCGCAGATGGACTTGACCGAACCGGCGATCCGCCACCGCGGATGCGTCCGGCTCATTGTTTAGATTTAGTTTCATATATAACATTATGTATTTTTAGTTTTATTTCATGTCTTTATGGCATCGGAACCGCCGGCCAATCATAGCCTTCGATTTCGGTTGCCCTAATATTGTTTTCTTATAAATAGATCTTTAGGGCTGCAGGAATTCTCATTGCTGAAATTTGGAGATTGTCTTCCTCATTTCCGGTGATCCCCTCCGCGGTGCTGACTCCATGAAGCCCCCTTGGTGGCGACTCTTTGGGTAAGTATCCTCATCCTCTTGTCCTCCTCCCCTTCCTCCACCCGCAGCCACCCCCTACAAACCCTAACCGCCAACTTCCTGTCAACGCCCCAGCCGTCAGCCTCCATCAAATCCCTGCCGCCAGCCCCTCCTCCCCCCTGTTAATCCCCGACCGCCACTCCACTGCCATCCATTTGCCACCTCTCCCTGCTCCATACAGCCGCACGCCACCAGCCCCTAACAGCAACCCCACGACAGCCCAGTTCAGCCCGCCTCCTCCCTGTCCACTGCAGAAGCCGGAACTGTCCAGATCCAGTCCGACGCCATTTCAGCCAGCCCCTCACCCTCCATACCCGCAGCCAACAACCCCCCCCTTCCGTGGAACCACCTCCCCTTACCCGATCTAGTCTCTCACCATCCAGAAAACCCTACCTCGCCTCCAAAATTTCAGATTTGCTTAAAATTTCTGCAGCCCTATTTTATTTCAGATTCTTGTGGTGTTTTGTATTAGTTGATGGTATTAAACTTTGTTACGTTGTGGTAATCTTATGCTTGTGGAATTAAAAGCTCATCTTTATTTGTCTCGTGAGATCTCTAACCGCAGGACGGATTTGAATCGCAGCGCGCTTTCTTTTGGCCCTCCGTGCGGAGGAAAGCCACGCCTCAAGCTTTAAGAAATTGTTTATTTTTTGCTTATGATATTTGTGCGTTATCTTATAATATTTTGTTGCTAATATTAATCCTTTGCGCCGAACCACGTGTGTCGCATGCATTGAATCGTTCGGGATCGACTCCACACTTCACTAGTGTGCATTTAGGAATTCACTCCACAGCCTACCCTACATCAGTTGGTATCAGAGTCCAAGGTTTGGGCCACGTCTATGCTCCGTAGTGGTAGGGCTTATAGATCCCCGATGTCTGATCCGAACGTTGTTGATGAGCAAGCAAATAGTTCAAACTCGGGCGCGTCGTTCGCGGAATTTCATCACCTTGTCCTCGATCGGCTAGACACCATGGGCACCCAATTCCAGGGTTTCCGACGTGACCTCGCAGAGGTGAATACCCGGTTAGGACGTCTAGAGAACCCAAGTGACGCACCTTCCCAAGAAGGGGAACCACGCGAACATGAGCCGGGAATTCCCCTTCGTCCGGACCCACGCATTCCTCCACGGCAGAGGGGAGCTCCTCCACCTCCTGAGCAGTACCGTCGTGACGCTCCCCGTCGTAGCCCCGCCCCTGAACGTCGGCCAGACCGTGACGATGATAGATATCCTCAGCAGCGCGATAGACCCCGAGTTTTTCTTCAGGACCATAGGGCCCGCACACCACAACACGACCGTCGTGATCCAGACCACGATGACTATCCTGATCTCGGCCGCCGAGAGCGTGGGCCCCTACCCGCTCGACGTGAGTACGCCCGGGATGAGTATTATGAGGATTACCCGTAGCCACGAAGAGGCGGGAACCAGTACGAGCATGACGTCACCAGACGCATTCGCCTCGACGCACCCTCATTTGATGGTCGCTTGGATCTGAAAGCTTTCAGCGATTGGCTCCTTGACATGGACCACTACTTCGAGTGGTATGACATGAGTGATGAGCGCTGTGTCCGCTTCGCCAAAATGAAGCTAGTCGGGCAGGCCAAGGTGTTTTGTATTAGTGTGGAGAGAGCGATAGATAGGGATGGCTACTGCCCCATCACCCGATGGGAAGATATGAAGCAAAGACTGAAAGAAAAATATCTCCCTGCCTCCTATAGGGATCAGTTACTGGATCAGCTACAAAATCTGCGGCAGGGCACACTTTCGGTCACAGATTACATGGCACGCTTCGATGAGCTCGTTGTCAGGAGTGATATTTCTGAGGAGGCCATTGCCATCGCCGCTCAGTTTAAGGCCGGTCTTCGATCCGAGATTCGTAGAGAGCTGATTCCTCACCGCCTCGAGACGGTTGACCGGATATTCCAGCTCGCCCTTGAGTATGAGCAGCACCTTCGCCCCACCACGAGGTAGTTCCCTTCTCGGACTGAGTCCTCTACGTACAGGAAACCGGCTCCTCCCCAGACTACTACACCCACGGCCCCACGCGTCCCACTTGACACAAATGGCAAAGCCGCTGCTACTGATGACCAACGCTCTGGGGGGTATCCAGTGCTATAGATGTGCAGACAGAGGACACGTGGCAGCGCAGTGCCCCACGCGGAATCTGTTGATTGAGGATGAGGAGCAAGGTTTAGAGGGAGATGAAGAGGTGACTGAGGAGATTACTGCCGCCGTTGAGGAGGGTTGGGAGAGCGACGCTGATCGTTTGTTAGAGGTGGGCGTTTGTTAGAGGTGGGAGTGGTCAGGCGCCTTCTACATACCCCACGCACCGATGAGGACTGGCGCCGCACCACCATTTTCTACACGTATTTCCCGAGTGCAGGCGGACCCTGCAAATTAGCCATCGATAGTTGGAGTTGTGTGAATATCGTGGCCCAGAAGGGTCTAGATCGTATGCAGGTGAAGGATGAGCCTCACCCACACCCCTATCGCGTCAACTGGGTAGACAAGACAACGATACTTGTTACCCACCGCTGTCTTGTGCCGATCAGCATCGCTTCCTTTGAGGATCGGGTCTGGTGCGACGTCGCCCATGTTCTGTTGGGACGCCCCTGGCTTTTTGATCGCGACGTCACGTGCTTCGGCCGCTCGAACACGTGTGTCTTTTATGACAAGGGGCGAAAGATCACTCTATCACCTACCCAACCCAGAGAGAGACCCAAGGGTCGGATTGAGACTTCCATTAGCACGAGTGCCTCGAGACCCGTACACGTCCTGAGGCGCAGTGAGTTTATGAGAGACAGCACTGACGCTGGTATTATGTATGTAGTGGCAGCCACTATGGCATCTGATTGCCCTACACCTGAGATTCACCCTGCCGTTCGGCCTCTGTTAGATGAGTTTGCGAATATTATGCCAGAGAAGCTCCCTGACAAGCTACCCCCTTTGCGGGACATCCAACACGCTATCGATCTAGTCCCCGGGGCCTCACTTCCAAATTTGCCGCACTATCGTATGAACCCCGTTGAGCATGCTGAGCTCAAGAGACAGGTCGACGAGCTTCTCCGAAAGCAGTTCATCCGAGAGAGTTTGAGTCCGTGCGCAGTCCCTACCCTTCTCACCCCTAAGAAGGACGGCAGCTGGCGCATGTGTATCGATAGCCGAGCCATCAATAAGATTACTGTGAAGTATCGTTTCCCGATCCCTCGCCTGGACGATCTTTTAGACACGATGTCGGGAGCCCAGATCTTTTCGAAGATCGAACTCCGTAGCGGCTATCATCAGATCAGAGTTAGAGAGAGAGACGAGTGGAAGACGGCATTCAAGACCAAAGATGGTCTGTATGAGTGGTTGGTCATGCCTTTTGGGCTGTCCAACGCCCCAAGCACGTTCATGCGAGTCATGACTCAGATTCTGCGGCCCTACATGGGAAAATTCCTCGTCGTATACTTTGACGTCATTCTGATTTATAGCCACACTGAGTTGGACCACCTCGAACACTTGCGGCTTGATGGCGCAAATCTCACACACCGCTATAGGCGGTAGCTCGACTGCGACACGAAACAGCAGTGTACCGATCGTTCAAGTAATATAAAACGAGGAGTAATCCCCGAGTATCGAATCTCAAAGGAACACAGTAAGGTGGAGTTTATTATCGAGGAAGGACTTGAGATTGAAGTCCTTTCGAGCGGATGGATGCGGAAACGGGGATTTTGGATTGTGGAGAATAAAGAGAAAATGCTATGACTACTCCTATGCAATGCCGCTATGCAATGCTTCGCTTGGCGTTGGACAGCCCCAAGCACGTTCATGCGAGTCATGACTCAGATTCTGCGGCCCTACATGGGCAAATTCCTCGTCGTATACTTTGACGTCATTCTGATTTATAGCCACACTGAGTTGGACCACCTCGAACACTTGCGGCTTGATGGCGCAAATCTCACACACCGCTATAGGCGGTAGCTCGACTGCGACACGAAACAGCAGTGTACCGATCGTTCAAGTAATATAAAACGAGGAGTAATCCCCGAGTATCGAATCTCAAAGGAACACAGTAAGGTGGAGTTTATTATCGAGGAAGGACTTGAGATTGAAGTCCTTTCGAGCGGATGGATGCGGAAACGGGGATTTTGGATTGTGGAGAATAAAGAGAAAATGCTATGACTACTCCTATGCAATGCCGCTATGCAATGCTTCGCTTGGCGGAATGGAGAATAGGCAGGCCTTGAGCGCGCTGCGTCGCAAGGGCGGATGGACGAGTAGGCAGACGGAATTGAACTATGCAGGCCTTGAGCGCGCTGCTTCGAAGGGCGAGTGGATTACACGGGCCGCGATGCCACGCTTCGGTAGGCGGATGGACGAGTAGGCTAACGGAGTGAGGGTCGTAAGCACCTCTTCAACAAGCACGCCACTAGCAATTGCTAGTGCGGCGACGAACGTGACGGCGGGATGGAGGATGGAATGGGGCGCACCTCAAGCAACTCAAACAACAAACATTTCACATAGACATGAAATATATAGAAATACAAACTAGTTTTAAGTGCAACTTCATCTTAATACATAGATCTAACTACATACACATCAATAAGAGAAGAATAAAGCAAGAAATCGACCGAATCCGAAGTCTCATTGTAGATTCACGGTTGGAATCGCCGGGTTGTCAATCCGCGTCCAAGCTCGGTCCGCAACTACGTCCGGGGTAGAGAAAGCTGTTACTACTCTCCAATGAGCCCGTCTTCTTCGTGTCACGATCCGGTAGAGGTTGCAAACTTCCTCTTGCTTGATGGTAATGGCGGCTAGGTCTTCCCTTGGAGCACTAGGATGAAGGAGGAGGCCGAGAGGAAGCTCCGGCTCAAGATTGGCGTGAAGACAAGCCCGGAGCACCTCCATATGGTGGGCGGCGATGGAGGGGCGAAAAACCTGCGGAAGGGGCGAAAACGGCGGAGCTGGGCGGAAGAAATGCGTCGATCCCGACCTAATTCGCGAGCAGGAGTATTAATAGGCGCTGGAAAAAACAGTGCGCACGGTCATTGGCGCACGACCAGTGGTCGTGCGCACTAGCATCCTGTGATTGTGCGCCTGCCTGGACGGAGCCTGCAAGGTAAGAAAATTATAAAATACAATGTTCGCACGACCAGTAGCGCACGACCAGTGGTCGTGCGCGCTATCGTAAGTGATTGAGGATGAGGAGCAAGGTTTAGAGGGAGATGAAGAGGTGACTGAGGAGATTACTGCCGCCGTTGAGGAGGGTTGGGAGAGCGACGCTGAGCGTTTTTAGAGGTGGGCGTTTGTTAGAGGTGGGAGTGGTCAGGCGCCTTCTACATACCCCACGCACCGATGAGGACTGGCGCCGCACCACCATTTTCTACACGTATTTCCCGAGTGCAGGCGGACCCTGCAAATTAGCCATCGATAGTTGGAGTTGTGTGAATATCGTGGCCCAGAAGGGTCTAGATCGTATGCAGGTGAAGGATGAGCCTCACCCACACCCCTATCACGTCAACTGGGTAGACAAGACAGCGATACTGGTTACCCAGCGCTGTCTTGTGCCGATCAGCATCGCTTCCTTTGAGGATCGGGTCTGGTGCGACGTCATACCCATGGACGTCGCCCATGTTCTGTTGGGACGCCCCTGGCTTTTTGATCGCGACGTCACGTGCTTCGGCCGCTCGAACACGTGTGTCTTTTATGACAAGGGGCGAAAGATCACTCTATCACCTACCCAACCCAGAGAGAGACCCAAGGGTCGGATTGAGACTTCCATTAGCACGAGTGCCTCGAGACCCGTACACGTCCTGAGGCGCAGTGAGTTTATGAGAGACAGCACTGACGCTGGTATTATGTATGTAGTGGCAGCCACTATGGCATCTGATTGCCCTACACCTGAGATTCACCCTGCCGTTCGGCCTCTGTTAAATGAGTTTGCGAATATTATGCCAGAGGAGCTCCCTGACAAGCTACCCCCTTTGCGGGACATCCAACACACTATCGATCTAGTCCCCGGGGCCTCACTTCCAAATTTGCCGCACTATCATGCTGAGCTCAAGAGACAGGTCGACGAGCTTCTCCGAAAGCAGTTCATCCGAGAGAGTTTGAGTCCTTGCGCAGTCCCCACCCTTCTCACCCCTAAGAAGGACGGCAGCTGGCGCATGTGTATCGATAGCCGAGCCACCAATAAGATTACTGTGAAGTATCGTTTCCCGATCCCTCGCCTGGACGATCTTTTAGACACGATGTCGGGAGCCCAGATCTTTTCGAAGATCGACCTCCGTAGCGGCTATCATCAGATCAGAGTTAGAGAGAGAGACGAGTGGAAGACGGCATTCAAGACCAAAGATGGTCTGTATGAGTGGTTGGTCATGCCTTTTGGGCTGTCCAACGCCCCAAGCACGTTCATGCGAGTCATGACTCAGATTCTGCGGCCCTACATGGGCAAATTCCTCGTCGTATACTTTGACGTCATTCTGATTTATAGCCACACTGAGTTGGACCACCTCGAACACTTGCGGCTTGATGGCGCAAATCTCACACACCGCTATAGGCGGTAGCTCGACTGCGACACGAAACGGCAGTGTACCGATCGTTCAAGTAATATAAAACGAGGAGTAATCCCCGAGTATCGAATCTCAAAGGAACACAGTAAGGTGGAGTTTATTATCGAGGAAGGACTTGAGATTGAAGTCCTTTCGAGCGGATGGATGCGGAAACGGGGATTTTGGATTGTGGAGAATAAAGAGAAAATGCTATGACTACTCCTATGCAATGCCGCTATGCAATGCTTCGCTTGGCGGAATGGAGACTAGGCAGGCCTTGAGCGCGCTGCGTCGCAAGGGCGGATGGACGAGTAGGCAGACGGAATTGAACTATGCAGGCCTTGAGCGCGCTGCTTCGAAGGGCGAGTGGATTACACGGGCCGCGATGCCACGCTTCGGTAGGCGGATGGACGAGTAGGCTAACGGAGTGAGGGTCGTAAGCACCTCTTCAACAAGCACGCCACTAGCAATTGCTAGAGCGGCGACGAACGTGACGGCGGGATGGAGGATGGAATGGGGCGCACCTCAAGCAACTCAAACAACAAACATTTCACATAGACATGAAATATATAGAAATACAAACTAGTTTTAAGTGCAACTTCATCTTAATACATAGATCTAACTACATACACATCAATAAGAGAAGAATAAAGCAAGAAATCGACCGAATCCGAAGTCTCGTTGTAGATTCACGGTTGGAATCGTCGGGTTGTCAATCCGCGTCCAAGCTCGGTCCGCAACTACGTCCGGGGTAGAGAAAGCTGTCACTACTCTCCAATGAGCCCGTCTTCTTCGTGTCACGATCCGGTAGAGGTTGCAAACTTCCTCTTGCTTGATGGTAATGGCGGCTAGGTCTTCCCTTGGAGCACTAGGATGAAGGAGGAGGCCGAGAGGAAGCTCCGGCTCAAGATTGGCGTGAAGAACAAGCCCGGAGCACCTCCATATGGTGGGCGGCGATGGAGGGGCGAAAAACCTGCGGAAGGGGCGAAAACGACGGAGCTGGGCGGAAGAAATGCGTCGATCCCGACCTAATTCGCGAGCAGGAGTATTTATAGGCGCTGGAAAAACAGTGCGCACGGTCATTGGCGCACGACCAGTGGTCGTGCGCACTAGCATCCTGTGATTGTGCGCCTGCCTGGACGGAGCCTGCAAGGTAAGAAAATTATAAAATACAATGTTCGCACGACCAGTAGCGCACGACCAGTGGTCGTGCGCGCTATCGTAAGTGATTGAGGATGAGGAGCAAGGTTTAGAGGGAGATGAAGAGGTGACTGAGGAGATTACTGCCGCCGTTGAGGAGGGTTGGGAGAGCGACGCTGAGCGTTTGTTAGAGGTGGGCGTTTGTTAGAGGTGGGAGTGGTCAGGCGCCTTCTACATACCCCACGCACCGATGAGGACTGGCGCCGCACCACCATTTTCTACACGTATTTCCCGAGTGCAGGCGGACCCTGCAAATTAGCCATCGATAGTTGGAGTTGTGTGAATATCGTGGCCCAGAAGGGTCTAGATCGTATGCAGGTGAAGGATGAGCCTCATCCACACCCCTATCGCGTCAACTGGGTAGACAAGACAGCGATACTGGTTACCCAGCGCTGTCTTGTGCCGATCAGCATCGCTTCCTTTGAGGATCGGGTCTGGTTCGACGTCATACCCATGGACGTCGCCCATGTTCTGTTGGGACGCCCCTGGCTTTTTGATCGCGACGTCACGTGCTTCGGCCGCTCGAACACGTGTGTCTTTTATGACAAGGGGCGAAAGATCACTCTATCACCTACCCAACCCAGAGAGAGACCCAAGGGTCGGATTGAGACTTCCATTAGCACGAGTGCCTCGAGACCCGTACACGTCCTGAGGCGCAGTGAGTTTATGAGAGACAGCACTGACGCTGGTATTATGTATGTAGTGGCAGCCACTATGGCATCTGATTGCCCTACACCTGAGATTCACCCTGCCGTTCGGCCTCTGTTAAATGAGTTTGCGAATATTATGCCAGAGGAGCTCCCTGACAAGCTACCCCCTTTGCGGGACATCCAACACACTATCGATCTAGTCCCCGGGGCCTCACTTCCAAATTTGCCGCACTATCGTATGAACCCCGTTGAGCATGCTGAGCTCAAGAGACAGGTCGACGAGCTTCTCCGAAAGCAGTTCATCCGAGAGAGTTTGAGTCCGTGCGCAGTCCCCACCCTTCTCACCCCTAAGAAGGACGGCAGCTGGCGCATGTGTATCGATAGCCGAGCCATCAATAAGATTACTGTGAAGTATCGTTTCCCGATCCCTCGCCTGGACGATCTTTTAGACACGATGTCGGGAGCCCAGATCTTTTCGAAGATCGACCTCCGTAGCGGCTATCATCAGATCAGAGTTAGAGAGAGAGACGAGTGGAAGACGGCATTCAAGACCAAAGATGGTCTGTATGAGTGGTTGGTCATGCCTTTTGGGCTGTCCAACGCCCCAAGCACGTTAATGCGAGTCATGACTCAGATTCTGCGGCCCTACATGGGCAAATTCCTCGTCGTATACTTTGACGTCATTCTGATTTATAGCCACACTGAGTTGGACCACCTCGAACACTTGCGGCTTGATGGCGCAAATCTCACACACCGCTATAGGCGGTAGCTCGACTGCGACACGAAACGGCAGTGTACCGATCGTTCAAGTAATATAAAACGAGGAGTAATCCCCGAGTATCGAATCTCAAAGGAACACAGTAAGGTGGAGTTTATTATCGAGGAAGGACTTGAGATTGAAGTCCTTTCGAGCGGATGGATGCGGAAACGGGGATTTTGGATTGTGGAGAATAAAGAGAAAATGCTATGACTACTCCTATGCAATGCCGCTATGCAATGCTTCGCTTGGCGTTGGACAGCCCCAAGCACGTTCATGCGAGTCATGACTCAGATTCTGCGGCCCTACATGGGCAAATTCCTCGTCGTATACTTTGACGTCATTCTGATTTATAGCCACACTGAGTTGGACCACCTCGAACACTTGCGGCTTGATGGCGCAAATCTCACACACCGCTATAGGCGGTAGCTCGACTGCGACACGAAACGGCAGTGTACCGATCGTTCAAGTAATATAAAACGAGGAGTAATCCCCGAGTATCGAATCTCAAAGGAACACAGTAAGGTGGAGTTTATTATCGAGGAAGGACTTGAGATTGAAGTCCTTTCGAGCGGATGGATGCGGAAACGGGTATTTTGGATTGTGGAGAATAAAGAGAAAATGCTATGACTACTCCTATGCAATGCCGCTATGCAATGCTTCGCTTGGCGGAATGGAGACTAGGCAGGCCTTGAGCGCGCTGCGTCGCAAGGGCAGATGGACGAGTAGGCAGATGGAATTGAACTATGCAGGCCTTGAGCGCGCTGCTTCGAAGGGCGAGTGGATTACACGGGCCGCGATGCCACGCTTCGGTAGGCGGATAGACGAGTAGGCTAACGGAGTGAGGGTCGTAATCACCTCTTCAACAAGCACGCCACTAGCAATTGCTAGTGCGGCGACGAACGTGACGGCGGGATGGAGGATGGAATGGGGCGCACCTCAAGCAACTCAAACAACAAACATTTCACATAGACATGAAATATATAGAAATACAAACTAGTTTTAAGTGCAACTTCATCTTAATACATAGATCTAACTACATACACATCAATAAGAGAAGAATAAAGCAAGAAATCGACCGAATCCGAAGTCTCGTTGTAGATTCACGGTTGGAATCGCCGGGTTGTCAATCCGCGTCCAAGCTCGGTCCGCAACTACGTCCGGGGTAGAGAAAGCTGTCACTACTCTCCAATGAGCCCGTCTTCTTCGTGTCACGATCCGGTAGAGGTTGCAAACTTCCTCTTGCTTGATGGTAATGGCGGCTAGGTCTTCCCTTGGAGCACTAGGATGAAGGAGGAGGCCGAGAGGAAGCTCCGGCTCAAGATTGGCGCGAAGAACAAGCCCGGAGCACCTCCATATGGTGGGCGGCGATGGAGGGGCGAAAAACCTGCGGAAGGGGCGAAAACGGCGGAGCTGGGCGGAAGAAATGCGTCGATCCCGACCTAATTCGCGAGCTGGTGTATTTATAGGCGCTGGAAAAAACAGTGCGCACGGTCATTGGCGCACGACCAGTGGTCGTGCGCACTAGCATCCTGTGATTGTGCGCCTGCCTGGACGGAGCCTGCAAGGTAAGAAAATTATAAAATACAATGTTCGCACGACCAGTAGCGCACGACCAGTGGTCGTGCGCGCTATCGTAAGTGGTCGTGCGATAAGGAAGACAGAACTCAGTTTTCAGGGGTTAAGTGCACACGATCATTGCGCACGACCAGTGGTCGTGCGCAATAGAACCAGTGATCGTGCGCAGTGTTCCTGTACAGATTTGTACCGGGAACACCTGCACGACTCCTGCTCCAGCATACAACACTAATCAAACCACTGAAAGTGACACTTAACCATGCATGAAAACTAATAATGAAGATAAACAAGAAATAACACCAAAACGGGCCTAGAAGTGCACATAGCATGGAATAACAAATATGAGCGAAAACATGCCTAAAGTGTAGTGCATAGACTAGAAAATCGGCCCAGATGAGTCCATAAATGTGTATATATTTGGGACTCATCACGGCTCTTGTTTGACATCCTCCGGAAGGAGAAGTTATTTATAAATATGAAGAAGTGTTCGTTCTTGTCCGAGTCAGTTCATTTCCTCGGCTTCATCATCTCTTCCTCAGGCGTGTCCGTTGACCCTGAGAAGGTCCAGTCCATCCGCGAGTGGCCTACACCGTCGAACATCCACGAGGCCCGCAGTTTCCATGGGCAAGCTGTCGTCCGCCCCTGTTCTACGACTTCCCGATTTCAGTAGAGCTTTCGAGGTCGCCTGTGACGCATCAGGTGTTGGTATTGGAGGTGTGTTGAGCCAAGAGGGACACCCGGTTTCTTACTTCAGTGAGAAATTGAACGAAGCTAAGCTAAAATACTCGAACTACGATCGAGAATTTTATGCTATCGTCCAGTCATTACGATATTGGAGACACTACCTTCTACCTCGGGAGTTCGTCCTCTATTCTGACCACCAGGCCCTACGATATCTCGATTCCCAGAGGAAGTTGAGTCATCGGCATGCGAAGTGGGTCGAGTACTTACAAGATTTCCACTATGTTCTCAAACACCGCGCCGGTGTTGAGAACAAACCCGCCGACGCACTCAGTCGCCCCGTGTCATTCCTCCACACATTGAGGGCCCAGGTGGATGGCTTTGAGAGATTACCCCACTTGCGATTTCTCTGATTTATATGCCGCACTGTCGAGGGACCCACCTGACGATATTGAGGGGTATAGGCTTGTGGATGGATACTTATTCCGGGGTTCTCGCTTGTGTGTACCCAGCACTTCGTACCGCGACTATTTAGTATGGGAATTACATGCGGGAGGTGTCGCCGACCACTTTGGGCGGGATAAGTCGATCGCTATCGTAGAGGATCGTTTCTATTGGCCGAGCCTGAATAAGTATGTGGCTCGTATCGTACGACATTGCCGGATTTGTCAGATGGCCAAGGGAACGAAGCAGAACACCGGTTTATACACCCCTCTTCCCGTTCCCCATCGCCCTTGGGAGGACATCAGCATGGACTTCGTACTTGGGCTTCCTCGTACTCAGCGGAAGCATGATTCTATATTCGTGGTAGTTGACCGGTTCTCTAAGATGGCCCATTTCATTGCTTGCAGTAAGACTGCGGACGCACCCCACGTCGCGGCCTTATTTATTAGTGGCATCTTTAGATTACACGGTCTGCCGAAGTCCATTGTGTCTGATAGAGACGTGAGGTTCGTCAGTTATTTCTGGAAGACCCTGTGGCGAAAGACCGGGACGACCCTGAAATTTTCATCTGCATATCACCCTCAGACGGATGGTCAGACTGAGGTAGTGAATAGGAGCTTAGAGAATTTACTGCGGTGTCTAGTGGGAGAGCATACATCTAGTTGGGATTCGGTGCTCCCTGTTGCGGAGTTTGCATATAATAGTTCAATCAATAGGTCTACAGGTCTAAGTCCGTTTCATATAGTGTCAGGCTACGACCCTAAGAAACCCATTGATCTTATTCCTGTCCCGACTGCGTCATGACCTAGTGAGTCTGCCGAGTCCTTCACACGTCATTTGCATGAGTTGCATGAGTCAGTTAGGCGCAAAATTAATCTAAGCAACGAATATTATAAGGAACAAACGGATAGACGTAAACGGGAAAAATATTTTCAGATAGGCGAGCAGGTGATGGTGAGAGTCCGCACCGAGAGACTCCCCCGGGGGTCTGCTAAGAAGCTAAGCGCCAGGCGAATTGGTCCCTATTCAGTCCTGAGACGGATCGGGCCAAATGCTTATGAGCTAGATATTCCTACGAGCATGGGTATCCACCCCGTGTTCAATGTTGAGGACCTGACGCCATACTTTGCACCTCACGAGTACCCTGACCCCCACTTTGATTGCCCTCCTGAGCCTGCACCGCCACAACCCGTTCCCACCACTTGGCCTATGCCGCCCCTGCCTGCTCCCGACACCCAGTCCGCCATTGGCCCTAACTTACCCGAGATCTCGTCTCCACTGGCTCCTTCTTCAGCACCGCCGATTCCACCGGATCTCCTTCCTCGAGCATTGTGCGACGAGCACATCACTGAGATCATTGCGCATGAGTACGTCCCCTCTGTGGATGGCCTCGTGTGCCGCTACTTGGTTCGCTGGCATGGACGTTCCTTCTCCGACGACACCTGGATTGCTGCTACAGAGCTTGATCGACTCGCCCCCGGGCTTCGACTACAGTACGATCATCTCCATTCATCGGAGATGAAGACTTTTCAGTCGGGGGCAGTTGATGGGGGACCATCTGGCGCAACTCGGCGCAAGGCGGACCCCACCTTCGTGTATTCTCGCAGACGGACTTAACCGAACCGGCGATCCGCCACCGCGGATGTGTCCGGCTCGTTGTTTAGATTTAGTTTCATATATAACATTATGTATTTTGAGTTTTATTTCATGTAGTTATGGCATCGAAACCGCCGGCCAATCATTGCCGTCGATTTCGGTTGCCCTAATATTGTTTTCTTATAAATAGATCTTTAGGGCTGCAGGAATTCTCATTGCTGAAATTTTGAGATTGTCTTCCTCATTTTCGGTGATCTCCTCCGCGGTGCCGACTCCGTGGAGCCCCCTTGGTGACGACTTCTTGGGTAAGTATCCTCATCCTCTTGTCCTCCTCCCCTTCCTCCACCCGCAGCCACCCCCTACAAACCCTAACCGCCAACTTCCTGTCAACACCCCAGTCGCCAGCCTCCATCAAATCCCTGCCGCCAGCCCCTCCCCCCTGTTAATCCCCGACCGCCACTCCCCTGCCATCCATTTGCCGCCGCCCTCCCTGCTCCACACAGTCGCACGCCGCCAACCCCTAACAACAACCCCACGGCAGCCCAGTTCATCCCGCCTCCTCCCTATCCACTGCAGAAGTCGGAACTGTCTAGATCTGGACCGGTCTGTCCAGATCCAGTCCGGCGCCATTCCAGCCAGCCCCTCACCCTCCATACCCGCATCCAACAACCCCCCCCCCCCCCCCCCCCCCCCCCCTTCCGTGGAACCACCTCCCCTTACCCGATCTAGTCCCTCACCATCCGAAAAACGCTACCTCGCCTCCAAAATTTCAGATTTGCTTAAAATTTTTGCAGCCCTATTTTATTTCAGATTCTTGTGGTGTTTTGTATTAGTTGATGGTATTAAACTTTGTTACGTTGTGGTAATCTTATGCTTGTGGAATTAAAAGCTTATCTTTATTTTTCTCGTGAGATCTCTAACTGCAGGACGGATTTGAATCGCCGCACGCTTTCTTTTGGCCCTCCGTGCGGAGGAAAGCCCCGCCTCAAGCTTTAAGAAATTGTTTATTTTTTGCTTATGAAATTTGTGCGTTATCTTATAATATTTTGTTGCTAATATTAATCCTTTGCGCCGAACCACGTGTGTCGCATGTATTGAATCGTTAGGGATCGACTCCTCTCTTCACTATTGTGCAATTAGGAATTCACTCCACAGCCTACCCTACATCACGACCTCTCTTACAGTCCGCTTGGTTCTGCTCCTGAGGTGCGTGATGAGTTGAGGATCACCACCATCTCCCTTACTGGGAAGAAGAACTTTGTTGAATGGGTGCATTCTGTCAGACGGGTACTTCAGTCTAAGAGACTTCTGCATCATCTCAGTAAGGATCCTCCTTCTGCACCTACGGATGACTGGCTACGTGATGATGGCCGTGTTCAGACTTGGCTTCTCAACTCCCTTGATGGCGAACCTTACCGCATGGCCATGTATCACAAGACGACCAAGGCGATGTGGGACGAGCTCCATTCCCTATACTCCGGCAAGGACAGTCTCCAACACCTATATGACATAATCACAGATCTTCAGACTCTTGACACTGGCGATGCTGCCGACTTAACCTCATTTGTTGCTCAGGCTAAGACACTGACTGAAGCCTGGATTCGACATCAGCCCTCTACTACGGATCTCGCTGCCCAACGTGCTCAAAAGGAAGTAGTTGTATTGCCATGATGATGGCTTGTGTCCCGCCTCATCTTAAGAGCATTCGGGCTCAGATCCTCTCGCTGCTGCTATTCCCTCACTCTCTGATGTGTGCTCAATGCTGCTAAAGGTATCACCGCCTCCTGATAATACTGGACCTCCCTCACCGGCCCTCCTTCAGCAATCTTCTGCGCCATTACTACATCTCCCTCCTCCTTCTCGTGGAGGACGTTCAGGCTCTCGGGGAAGGGGTCGCGTTGGCCACCACGTCCTAAGTGTTCCTTCTGCGGTAGGGATGAACAATTTGAGGTGACCTGCTACCGCAAACATTGTCTTCCTCCTCGTCCGACTGCTTCTGTTGCTGCCGACAGTCCTTCTGCCACTCGTGCTGATCTTGATGAAGTCCGCCTCCAACTCCAGCAACTCCACGACATGCTCAGTCGCCCGTCTGCCTCCGTTGTCTCCGCTGCCTCCATCTCCAATGAAGGTATCGCTTGTCTCTCCACTAGTCCGCGCTGGATAGTGGATTCAGGTGCTACTCACCATATCATCTCGTTGAAGCCACATTAATACCTGGATTCTCCGCACCCTAAGTGTATCACAGTGGCCAATGACGACACCGTTCCTGTCTCCGGCTCTATTGATATCCTTCTCAATTCCTCTCTCTCTCTCTCCGCTCGGCTCTCCATGTCCCGGGCTCCCCGTTTAATTTACTTTCTGTCAGCTGCCTCATTACCGATTTGAATTGCTCTGTCACATTCACCTCTTCTTCTTTTCTGATACAGGATCGATGGACGCAGAGTTTCATTGGTAAAGGACGACTGCAAAATGGGTTCTGCCTTCTTTATGTTTCTCCTACCATCCTCTCCTCAGTCTCCTCCGTTGATTGACATCGGTGTCTTGGACATGCTCCTCTTCCAATCCTCCAGAAGGCTCTTCCAAAGATCTCTCTTCCTGATTTTAATTGTGATTCATGTATTTTGAGCAAACAACACCGTTCTTCTTTTCCTCCTCATTGTACTCGGAGCTTTGCTTCTTTTGTTTTATTACATTCTGATGTTTGGGGCCCGTATAAAATTACTAGTGTATATGGTTATCGCTGTTTTATCACTTTTATTGACAATTATTTTTGAACGACATGGCTGTACTTACTTCATGATCGATCCGAGCTTCCCCGTGTGTTTCGAGCATTCGTTCTTGAGACCTTTTATTGATGTAGTAACATTTTGAAGGACGGAGGAAGGGAGACCTACAAGAAACAGTCTACATGCAACAGCCACCCGGGTTTGAGACCACGGGGGAGTCCCGAGTTTGTCACCTTAAGAAGTCCATTTATGGTCTCAAACAATCCCCTCGGTCATGGTTTGATAAGTTCAGTAAGGCTGTTCGGGAGGTTGGCTTTACTGGGAGCTCGACAGACTTCTCTCTGTTCACTCGACATCGAACTACATGAACGGTTCTTTTTTTGGTGTATGTCGATGACATCCTAATCACAGGAGATGGTACAAAGGGAATACAAGCGGTCAAACAACATCTTAGTTCCGTTTTTCAAACAAAAGATCTGGGGAGCCTTCGATACTTCCTTGGTCTGGAGATCGCAAGACGTCCTGATGGACTTGTCCTCTCTCTACGGAAGTACTGTCTCGACCTTCTTCAAGATGCTGACTATTCTGGATGCAAGCCGATTAACACCCCGGTGGATGTCAATCACAAGTTGTGTGCACATGCTTCTGATGCAGATCTTCTTCCAAATCCAGAATACTATCGACGACTCGTTGGAAAACTTATCTACCTAACGGTCACGAGATCAGACCTATCCTTTGCAGTTGGGGTGGTCAGCCGGTTTATGCATTCTCCTCAGATATCTCATCTAAAGGCCGTCGAGCGCATCCTGATATATCTAAAAACAGCCTGGTCAAGGGCTGGTATACAAAACCTCTTCTTCTACTCTAACATTGGTTGCGTATTCAGATGCAGATTATGCTGGTTCCCTGGACGATCGGCGGTCTACCAGTGGTTTTCTTACCTACTTTGGAGGTCACCTTGTGACCTGGCGCAATAAGAAACAAACTGCTGTTGCTCGATCATCTGCTGAAGCTAAATACCGGTCGATGACGTCAGTTGTCTCTGAGCTTACATGGCTTGAAAGTCTCCTCGCTGATCTAGGAGTTAAACTTCCCTCACCAGCTACCTTACTATGTGACAGTCAAGCTGCTATACACATAGCTAAGAATCCAGTCTTCCACGAAAGAACGAAATACATTGAAGTGGGCTGCCATTTCATTAGGGAAAAAATTCAAATGTAGAAGCTAGAATTGAAGCAGGTTCCGGGCACTGACCAAGTTGCTGATCTTCTCACTAAAGCCCTACCGAGTACCCTATTTTATCAGTTCCTGTCCAAGCTGGGTGCCTACGACTTGTACCCTCCAGCTTGCAGGGGAGTGTTAGAAAAGACCATATAAAGGCCCATGATTGTGACCCATTTAGTCTCTTATTTTATCTTTATACATTAGTCCTACACCTTGTATAGGAGACTCTTCTCTCTTTCTCCCTCCTATATATATGTATTCATACAGTGTATTTGATCATTGAAGAAGTATATACAAGGTCCAGTTTTTCTCTACAGTATTTATTCATATAAAGGACTGCAACAATGTTTGTTTGATATATGCTTCTCTGCTTATACTATTGCTTATTTGCTTATACTGCTAATAATTACTGATTTTGTTTTTTTAAGAAGTTAAAGAAGGTAAGAACTCACGTAGTCTTTTGACTAACCTTATAGATAAATAAATGTTTTTTTGGAGAAGGACGAAGTGGTGGGCGATAGTAAGAAACATACATGGGTGAAGAAGCGACAGATGGAGAGGAAGCACTCTGAGTGGAGGTGATTACATCAGTGTTTGAAGTACTAGACGCTCATCGGGAAAGATGCAGGGACCCAGTCTGCAAGCACGAGAACTTTCACTTTTATTTTAAGTTGATAAGGGTTTCTTAGTATATTTATATGTACATGTTAGATGTTACCTAGTTTGTTGTAGTAGCATATGATAAATCTCTTTTTTGCTTTCATTTTGTGTTTATATTTAAGGCATTTTGTACATGTGAAGTTTTTTGCTTGAGATGAATGAAATGAAAAGTTTTATTTTGCAGTGCATTTTTGTGGTGTACTCTATCATATGAATGCACACTGAATTTTTTTATCTTCTGCCTCCGATAACACATGAAATTTAAATGTTCAATCGTGGCGGTTGTCAGAAATGAGGTTGTTACACCTCGGGCTCCCTTTGCGTGAACACCCCTTCTTATTTATAAGTCCTGGTGAATTTACCTAGTTGCTCTCCTCTGCTCGCCTCCTCGCCGAACTCACGTCTTGAGCTCTATCCGCCAAGCTCGCTTCTTGCTCGCCGACTCCTCGCCGATTTCACAAGTTTGCATGCCCGTTTGATCGCTATCTACCGAGCTCGACGACTCTGATCCATCGATCTCACGAGCTCACCTACTCGCCGATCTCACTGGCTCGCCTCCTACTGTACTGAGCTCGCCAACTCCTGCTCGTCGGGCTCACTTGCTCCGCCGATCTCATCTACTCACCAATCTTACTGGCTCGGTGACTCCTAAACCGTGCTCACTAAATTGGCCTCTAGTTCACTATCTGTGACTAAGCTCACCGTTGGCATGAGCTCGCCCTTGCTCAAAGCTCGCCACTGGCTTGAGCTTGCTACTTGGCAGACTTGTGTATATTTATAAAATGGGGTAGTATGCTGCCTCAGCCTCGTCAACCATTCTGATCATTCTTGCTCCAACTCCTATTTATGAAGTTTGAGACGAACTGAAAATAACCACTATCTCTCTAACTGGGAAGAACATTGTTAGTGGGTCCACTCGGTGTGCAGTACTCCAGCTTAAGGGTCTTCTTCATCATCTGACTCATGACCCCCCTAATTAAGCCCACCGAGCAATGACTTCAGGTTGATGGTCGAGTTCAGTCTTAGATACTGAAATCTATTGACAGTGAGTCATATCGAATGATTATGCACCACGAAACTGCAAAGTTTATGTGAGATGAACTTATGTCGCTCTACCTAACTCCTGTTCGATCTATTCTGAGGCCTCTAAATTGTTGAACCTGGTTCAGATGGTGTTCTGACATTATTCGTGACGCAGTATAAGACCCTCATTGTGGTATTCCGGATTTAGCGATCCAAAAGGCTCAGAATGACGCAGTTGGCATCGCCATGATGATGGATAAAATACCACCTCATCTCTACAGTGCCCGTGTCTATGTGTTATCCTCTTCAACTATTCCATTTTCATCGGATGTGTGCTCTTTTGTTCTGAAGGTGACTCCACCCACTGATGTTTCCATGACTCCTCCTGCCTTCCTCTAACATTCTACTAACGCACACCCCCAACACTGGGCACCGTGGAGGTCGCATGTGTCTCGGGGCAGTGGGTGTGATGGAGGAAATCGTTTCAAGGGACAGAGCACTCGCTTGTGCACCCATTATGGAAAAACAAAGCATACTGAGGCGACCTGCTACATGAAACATGAGTTCCAGCATCCATCGCCAAACCCTCCTCACCAAGCTTCTTCTACGGTAGACACTTCCAGCACGTCCCACTCAAAAATTGACATCTTGATGGAGGAACTCCATAATCTTCGGGGATTGGTTACTCATACTTCCAGGTCCATCGACTCTACATCCAATGAACGTATATCGCGTTCTTCTCATAGCTCCTCGTTGATAGTGAACTCTATGGGCTAAAATTCACGTCATGCCGCAGAAATCCTCATGGCATGTGGAGACTGTTAGTCCCAAGTTTATCATTGTTGCCAATGGAGAAACTACTTCGGTTAGCGGATCTGGAGATATGCCTGCTACCCCCTCTATTTCTCTATGATCTGTATTTCATGTTCTTGGTTTATAATTTAATCTTATCTCTATGAGTCGACTGACCCATGATCATGATTGCTCCATCACTTTTTCCTCTTTTTCCTCTTTTTCCTTTGTGGTGTAGGATTGACGGATGCGAAGTATCATTGGTAGAGGACGACTTTCATATGGGTTCCATATTCTGGACCTACCCACATCTGCTCTTTCTTCTGTCACCTCTGTTGACTGGCACCGACACCTTGGCCATGCTCCTCTTCCAATTCTACCGAAGGCTCTTCCAGATTTTACTTACGAATCTTGTACTTATGGAAAACATTATCATTCCACTTTTTCACCTTATTGTATTAGGTGCAATGCTCCGTTTTCTTTAGTTTATTTGGACATTTGAGGTCCATATAAAATTGCTAATTTATCTGGATATCTGTATTTTACTAATTTTATAGATAATCATTCTCGCATGACTTGGACGTATTTACTTTGCGATCGAGCCAAGATAATACATGTCTTTCGCTCGTTCTTCTTCGAAACTCGCACTCAATTTTCGACCCACATTAAAATTCTTCAGACCGATAATACTTGCGAGTATATTATTCATGGCTTCCAGGAGACTTACAATACCTTGTGTATTATTCATCAAACGTCTTGCGCATACACACCACAACAAAATGGTATGGCAGAGCGGAAGAACCGCCACCTTCTTGAGGTTGCAAGATCTCTCATATTTCAAATGCAGGTTTCCAAGATCTATTGGCGATTTGCTATCACCACCACATGTTATTTAATTAATCGCATGCCTTCAACCATCCTGAACTTTGTGCCTCATTTCTCCATCCTGTTTCTATCTACACCTTCCTTCCTCAAAACTCTTAGAATATTTGTGTGTATATTTTGTTCATCATCTTGGTCCTCCCGTGGACAAAATGGCACCACGAGCTTCCAAATATATCTTTGTTGGATACTCTCGCACACAAAAAGGATATGTGTATTACTTTCCCACAGATCGGAAAAATGTGACATCCAATGGTGTTACCTTCCTCGGGGATTGACCATTATATTACTTGTCTCCTCTTGCTGACTTACCACCTGCTCTCTCGCGTTCTAACATCTTTATCAAATGTCCACAACCCACTATACTATCGACTCCTCTAAACGTGTACACTCGTCGTTGATCTTGTCTGAATGCCCTGGGACCGTCTCCCCCCACTAATGTCGCTCATTGTCTAACTGATTAGCACGCGGCTCCCACCGAGAACCCACATCCATCTACATCTCACCTGTTCTCTAACTACATATCCTTTTACCGGTTATCTCCAAAACTTCACAGCTTTGCGCCTATCTTCTATTTCCACCCTCTCTTCTGTGCAAGAGGCTCTTCAGTATCTGGGTGATGGACCGTGATGTATGATGAAGTGGCGTCCCTATGGGAAAATAGGACGTGTGACCTTGTCCCCCCACCAATCCCGAATGGGATGTAAATAGGTATTCACTCTTAGGCACCGCCTTGATTGGACGGCTGAGCGTCTCAAAGCATGTCTTGTGGCTTGCAGTTTTACTCAATAATATGACATCGACTCTGAAGAAACATTTTCTCCAGTGGCTAAGCCTAATACCGTGTTGGTATTGATCTCCTTGATAGTCTATCACCATTGACAGTTGCATCAACTTGATATCAAGAATGCATTCCTTAATGACTATCTAATGGAGACTGTCTATATGCAACAACCACCTGGATATGAGACCACGAGGGATTCTCTTGTCTGCCTCCTTAGAAAATCTATCTATGGCCTAAAGCAGCCTCCACGTACTTAGTTTGACAAATGCAGTTAGGTTGTTCGGGATTTTGGATTCACTCGGAGCTCAGCAAACTTCTCCTTATTTACATGTCATCATCAAGTGGGTGCGGTGATTCTTATGTATTTTGATGATGTTATCATTACAGGTGATGATCTGAATGATATCTTTATGATTAAGAAGCACTCGAGCTCTCACTTTCAGACCAAAGATTTGAGGCGCCTCAAATAATTCTTAAGTCTTGAGGTTGTTCGCCGATCTGATGAGCTTGTTTTGTCTCAACGAAAGTACTGCATAGATCTTCTACAGGATGCCGACTACTTGGGTTATAAGCCAGCTGACACGCCTATGGATGCACACCACAAACTTTGTGCTCTTGAGTTTGACTCTGATCCTCTTCTACCTAATATGAAGTGCTATCACCGCCTACTTGACAAGCTTATCTATCTGACTGTAACACAACAAGATATTTCATTCGTTGTTGGAGTGGTTAGCCGGTACACAGTCAAGCGGCTCCTCGGGCCTCCCAGCTTTACACAGTCAAGCGGATCCTCCTGTATTTGAAGAAATCTCCGGGCCAAGGGCTTGTGTGTAAGCCCTCCTCTTCCCTCTGGTTGATTTCCTATTCTAATGCATATTATGCAGGCTCCCTCAATGATCGTTAGTATACAAGTGGCTATTGCACCTATTTTAGAGGGCAGAACGCAAACGTTTGACATGCTCGTCTGTGGAGGATGAGTATCATTCGATGGTCTCTGCCGTTTCTGAACTCACTTGACTGGAGAGTCTTATTACTGATCTTGGTGTTTATCTACTCTCTTCTGCAATATTCTACCGTAATAATCAAACTGCTCTCCATATCACTGCATTAAATATGGTTTTGAGTAACAAACATGTCACTACATTGCATGCTGCGGAAAATGATGCCAAAACATTATAAAATTATAATTACTGATTTAATATGGTTTTGAGAATCCCTCTGTAGTGGATAACCAACATTAACTAAATAATATTTCCCTGGAAATTTAGAGTTAACATGTAGGTTAAAGAAGTAAGGAATATATGCAATTAAAAAATTAATTACCTTGTGGCAGATAAGGAAAAATAAAGTTTGTATTCATAATTGCATAATTATCCAACTATCATGCACTGAACCTTTCCATCCAGCCATAACATATGTGGAACACATTTTGGAAACTTGTTGGCTAACATGTAGACATGCATTAATATGTTGTTAGAAGAGGAGAAATGAGAAAATAGAAGTTTATATATTCATCCTCAAAGGGGGCTATTTATAGGATTACAACAAGACTCTTAAACCGAACTCACAATGTGGGACTAAACTCCTAAAGACTTCAATAGACTAATATAATAATAACTCATAATTCTAACACTCCCCCTCAAGCTGAAGGGGGACCCTTCAGCTTGGACACAATAAATAACGACAATGGAGGTAGATGATGCGGGACAAATCATCAGACGAGCCACCGGGGGAAATACCAAACCGGGGAATCAAGCCGGGGACATAGCCACACACGACGCTGACCCACACACGACGCAGGACCCACACACGACACGAACTCACTGGAAACCGGTCAACCAACATCATCTACACACACAACATGCGAAGAGAACCAAAGATGTGGAGCAAATCATCAAACGAGTGATCGGGAATAATCCGTCGGGGATAATCCACAAGAAGGGCGGTCCCACACGTCACAGTCCCACACGACACGGTCCCACACGACACAACCCGCTGAGATTATAACAACCAACACAATCGTGTCCCAACACATGACCAATTCGAAAGACAAACTGGGGAGACACAAACACACATACAACAAGCCTAGAGGCCGTGCGGAACGAAAGCGAAAAATCGGGAAAGATCATCCGAGTCGCATTTGTCCCAACACTCCCCCTCACGTGGATAACACGTGCATATAGGCAGAAACTAGACCAAACAAAGTAAATACGAACAAACACATAAAGACATACTTAAACTACCCCAGAAATGCAGCATCGTCGAGATATCAACACCCCAGTAGGGGTGACAGCAGCGGAGACAAATAGAAATCCGTGAAGCAGTGGCTGGAAGCGACGAAATACACTAGGAGAAGCTGCAGGAGACGACACGAACCACAGACGACAGTCGGAGCAGCAGCGGGACAGACGGCGGGATCAATGACAGCAGCCGGAAGCTCTCCCGATCTGCAGTCGCCGTAAGCAGCAGGGCAGTCGTCGATGGCAGCAGGACTGGAAGCCGCGGCGGCAGATCTGGAAGCAGCGGCAGATCTGCGTCGACAAGAGAACGACGGAGGGGGAATGGCCATGGAAGAGCTTCAAAGAGATCGGCAATCGACGGCAAAAGATTCGTCGATGGCGTCGTGGTCAGCATGCGTCGGCAGCAGTGGACAGACGGCATCGACAGCAGCACAGGAAGATGCGATGACGACCCGCAGCGCAAGGAGGCGGACTGGAGCAGCAACAGGCACAGTCGACGGGATCTGCAATACGAGAAGGCAGACGCGCTGACGGGAAGCAGTGTCAACGAGAACGACGGGATCAGCGTCGATGGAAAACGACGGAGACGGGCCAAGATCCGCTCCCGTCGATGGAATCCGACGTCGATTCCGTTCGACGGGAGCGGGAGTGGAAGCACGAGACGCGACGGGAGCCGAGCGAGAGATGGACCGGCCCACGGGAATTGATTTTTTTTAGGGTTTCAGATCGAGAAGCTCTGATACCGTGTTAGAAGAGGAGAAATGAGAAAATAGAAGTTTATATATTCATCCTCAAAGGGGGCTATTTATAGGATTACAACAAGACTCTTAAACCGAACTCACAATGTGGGACTAAACTCCTAAAGACTCCAATAGACTAATATAATAATAACTCATAATTCCAACATATGTATATCACGATCGCCCCAATATAGTCTTTGAAATATGGCGTATAACGAGCATCATTTAATATTTGCAACGGTATATCTCTAAATTGTTTGTCCATCGGTGCCATAATAAAAATTTCTTCTGACATTTTGAACATATTATGAAACCTAATGGGATGTCCATCCAATCATTCTCCAACACACATATCACCAGTTTGGGTGGATGTCATACAAACTCCGTTTGTTGTAGATAATGCATTGTATTGATGAACTTGAGTTGCTTATGTTACTGATGTTGTTGATTATGCATTACCCAAAAGCCTTGAGTAATTACGGGCCAAATTTTTTTGATTACGTTGTATATGTGAGCTACTGCCTGCTCAACCTCATCACAAGAACTGTTTGACTTTGCAAAGATGCTACAACAAATAAAATAACATTAGAACATTTTAGTAAACAAATAAAATAACATTAGAACATTTTAGTAATCAAATAAAATAACACTACATACATAGCAAACTACGTATCACATCAGTAACTAATATATATGTTCTTGAACCATACTGATCACATCACTAACAAACAAGAATAGTCCATATAGCAAATTACATATCACATAGAGGTTCATGCAACATAGATATTACACTAGAAACAAACATGGAAAGTCCACACAACAAACTACAATAGACAATACTATCGTCCACTCATAGAGAAACATCATATCAGGCTTCTACTTAGTACCAGTGTGGCAACACACCCTTATCCACTTAACTTGTATATCCTCAAGAAGACTCATAAATGTCTCCCTATTGACCTTATCTATCAGAAATAAGGTGGCGTAGTCATAGAAGTCAAAGTCATCAAGGATCTTGGGGTACTTTCCAAGCTCTTCGATGGCTTCATGTACTGTAAAGACAAAAGCGAGATTTGAACTCTTTGAGGTTCCAACAAACAACGATCGATGATACGTGATGTCTCCGCTAACCCATCCATTGTAGAGTATGATGGAGATCGATTATGCGCTGGTTCAAATATTTGTGGGATTGACATTTTTAGTCGTCAGATGAACGATCAAAGACCGTGATCGCGACTGACTCGTTTTTTTTCTTCATATTTTTACGTTTTTATTTTTTATTTTTTTGAGTTGTATTTTGAGAGTTGGGTTAAATTATCTTTCGAGCGATCGTTTCCATCAGATGTATTTAACCTAATCCCCCAATTTATATCATGCTAGCAGCCAACAAATGAGGATTATTGAGAGTTTAGATTTTCCAGGAGACACCGCCACTTTTCCTGTCTTCCTTGACACTTACAGTCGCCCCTCTTACAACAATTGACTTCGTTTTGCCTCTAGATTAATTCCATTCACCGCTTTCCTCTATCGGTGCCCTTGCTGCCGCCTTCTTAGCCTCCTGCCGCCTCTTACATTCCCTGCCAACCACGCAGCTGCTCCTACAGCCCTCCAAACTCCCCTCTAAATGCCATCCAACCAACCATATACCAAACCAGCCTTCCATCTCTCTGGCGCAACACCTTGCCGACCTCCCAATCCCTGGGCAGCCACCTCCAACACCTTCTACACCCCTCCAAATCCCCCTTCAACCACCCCACCGCCCACCGGCCACCATCTTGCAACACCCCATCCCCATACACACAAAATAGTCCTTCCAACACTCCCATGACTCAGTACTACTCTGATTCAGTCCTGGAAATCCACCATCACTCTTCCCGAACTCCTCTGACACTTTTACGACCACCGAATTTCTGCCCTTACACTGACGTGTCCTTGGTGAGATCCACATTTACTTTCAACGCTTTACACTTGTGTGGATATATCATGTTATTTCAAGTAATGTTTTACTCAATTTAATATGATTATTTCTCTTTCAGTAGACGTGTAAGACATTCGCCCTGTATCTGCTTACTTAAATTTTGATATTTGTGATCAATTCTGAGACCTTCATGGGTTTTTAAAATTAATGTTGTTTAATTAATTGTGCGTCCGAAATACTTACAAGATTGAATCATTCACGAGCACCACATTAGAGTTTAGGGTTAGCCATCATAGGTTCATCGAATTGCGTGCGTGCATTCTTTCACATCTTCATTTTAGGGGTTGTCGTGGTTTCATTGCATTCACCATGGTTGCCTCGCATTGCATTTAGGGTTGGGGTATTCGCCCTTGGTCACCTGTAGATTCGTCCTGCGTTAGAATCTGCAATCCACTTACCTTTCTTCTTCCCTTCTTCATTGTTTTCTTAACTTTTGTTGAACCTGATGGACCACCACAATCAATACTCTCATTCATTGTACCTTGAGTGGCTAGGTGTTTTATTGGATCATCAACCTCATTAGACATTTCATATTTATCAATTGTCTCAATAGGTAGAGTTCTTGAATTAGGGGTCCAGACATTACTTCCAGAGGCTACTGATGCACTTACGACAAGTGTACCGGTCACACAATAAAATGGGGTAGTAAATCCCCAAGTATCGATCTCAAGGAACGCTGGTTGAGGTGAGTGATTTTATCATTGGGGAAACTAATTATAAAGATTTCTATTATTTCAAAGGGGGATTTGATTGTTTTGAAAGACAGAGAAAGAAAACTAAATTAACTACTGCGGGTCGAATGCACCGCTTCGCTTGGTGGATGGACTAATGCGGGCCGCAATGCTCTGCTTCGGGTAGCGGATGGACGAGTAAGTTAGCGGATGGAGGATTCGTAACCAGCGGAGTGAGGGTCGTAAGCACCTCTTCGCTAGGCATGCCACTGGCAATTGCTAGCGCGGCAACTCGACGCAACGATGGAATGGTAGATGGAATGGGGGCGCTCCTCAACTCACATAACCCAATAACAACATTTCAAAGACATGAAAATAACGTTAAAATCAACAAGGGTTTATGGATCATCATTCATACATCAGAATAAACATCAAGAAATAACTACAGCATTACATAGGAGGAAAGAGTAAACCAACGCGCGAAGACTCGCTGAAGATTCGCGGCCGGAATCGCAGGTTTGTCACGCCTTGTCCGTGCTCGGTCTTCAGTTGACGTCCGGGGTCCAGAGGAGCTGTCACCTTCCTCTACGTCACCCGTCTTCTTCAGATAACAACTTCAATCTAGCTCTCGCCGGAGAACTCTTGGATGCATCAGGGAATCACTTGGAATGGAGCTCTTGAGCTTACAAATGATGGAGGAAGCCGAGGAGGAAGCTCTAGCTCTCGATTTGCAAAGAAAATGGTGTCCGGAGCTTCTCCTAAAAGTGGGCGATGGTGGAGCGACGAAATGGAGCGAAACCTGGAAGCTTGGCGTGAAAAATGGCGAGCTGGTCGTCGATCTATGGAATAGGGCGAAGTCCTGGGCTTTTATAGTAAACAGTCAGAATTTTGGTCACGCACGGTCGAACGCACGACTGTGCATGGACCGTGCGATATTAAACCATCAGGATGCCAAAGAAAACGAAGTAGCAGCGCGTGTGCGATTTTACTCACGCACGGTCAAAACCGACCGTGCGCGAACAAAGCGCACGGGTAGAAACAGATCACTTAAAAACAGGCTATCACAGGCAGATTGTGCGTTTCCTTTGCGCACGGTTGAGTCCAACCGTGCGTGAAGCAAACACACGGGCGATAATTTTATAAATATTTGGACAGAAAAGAGAGGCTCGTGCGATTTTACTCACGCACGAGCAAAACTGCCCGTGCACGAACAAAACGCACGAGCGGGGGTAGATCACCATTTTGGGCCACAGATGAACGCGCACGGTCGGAGCGATCGTGCGTCAAGGAAACACACGACCGTGCGATTCATGCAGACATGAAATCTGGGCAAAATGGATGATCTGCCCACCTGCATAGCAAAACACACAGCAGACCACAGCTGGGAATACCCTTCCAGCTCAATCCAAACACAAAAAAAGGACGGGGAGCACCATGTGCTTACCCCCAACAACATAGTGCTCAATTGCACATGCCTAAATAGTGCACTTAGAGTGAAAGTGAATATGAGTGAAAATTAGCCCGAATCAGTCCGTAAAACACTATAAATATCAGACTCATCAACTACTATTTATTTGATTGATCATCATGTGTAGTTTATGTTCTAATTCTAGATTTATGCCTGCATAACTTAACTTTTTTACTGGAGGTACGACCTATGTAATGAACGAAAATCAATACAATGAATAATCAAATATTAAATGTAAACTAAAAAAAGGTTTAACCTTCAATCGCTCATCCCACCATTCATTTGAAGCATCAATTGTTTTCTTGATTGGATTCCAATCTAAACTAGTCTCTTCACGCTTTAACTCATTCCACAAAAATTCCACTCCTTTACCTGATCCCATTTATTTTTCTTCCGACCTCGGTCATATAGCTTACCAGTGTGCTCCTGAAAATTAGCCATCAATTTAGTCCACACTTATTTGGTAAAATGTGTCGTAGGTATGTTTTATAATTGATTTTCCTTTAAACATAGATCACAAAAAATCATTACGACGTTTGATTCCTATGTGTCAGGCGCACCTCCATCTCTTTGCTTACCCATGCAACTATAAAAAAAAGAAACATAACAAGAATAGCATGTGAACAGTCACAAACTTAACTGATAAATAAAACCTAAGTTGACATTTGGATACTCAACATCAATTTTACGATAAACTAGCATATCATGCATTAGACTAGAAGGCATTGCAAAAGAAAATATGTATCTTAGCTGTACTAATAGATATGCATAGAAATGGCTTTCCAATGAAACATTACATTCCACATCATTGCTTCATTGAAATCATATTTATGTTCTAATGCATCCACCTCCCAAAACCTAAGAAGTCAACCCCTAACAAACACAAATTCGAAATCTTTAAACAATCGAAATGTATTAATTATAAATCCAAGCAAACACAAATTCAAAAGCACTGATTCTATAATCCAAGTTGGAGACCTCATCTTGCAAATCTTGGTATCCAATCAAATTATAAAATAACCTAAATAGTCGAGGAAAGCATGAGAATATACATATATTGATGCACACCAGCTTCGGTGATGAGAGCTCCAACCAATTCCTGCAAATCTAGTGATGTAGTTATCTGGCGAGTTCAAATCTGCGAAGACAGTTCTGGAAAGTTCCGATAGCGGAGGTCCAAGGATGCAAATGTGATGATGCATAGAACGGTCGAGTGCGTATTTGGTAAGGAAGAGCTCCAATGAATTCAGATCTGTCGAGGAAGCGCTTCGGCGAGTTCAGGTGTGCTGAGCTCCGGCGAGTACAATCAACGATCTTCACGTGAGAAGATCTTCTCCAACAACGACGAGATGAGCTCCGGCGAGAAAGTGGAAGAAGACCGCCGACGAGATGTGCTCCGACGAGAGAGTGTGAGCAGACCGCTGGTGAGATGAGCTCGGTGAGAGCGATCGATGCGCAGACTGCCGGTTCTTGCGTGAGAGAAGAAAATCGGGAAAAAGGGCGAAACGACGCGGTCTACTGGACCTATCCGCTCCCGTAGAAGCTGTTTATAAAAGAGTGTTCTACGTTTTCTGCGTTCCCCCCTGAAGCCCGGCCAAACACCTTAAAATCCTCGTTCTGTGTTTTCCTCCTACTGCACCGCTGCTTCACCACTCCGCCAAACGAGCCTTGAATTTGTTGTAACAAATTCATTCATATGTTGCATAGACCAACCCTCTGGCTCCTCTGGCATCAACACAGGCACAACATAATAAACCATGTCTTCAGCCTAAAACATCTTTTACATTTGTTTCATATTAATTTAAGAGGCATGCATTTTATTTTCCCACTTTCTTGCCCTCCTTGACTTATAAAGTTTTGCAGAGGGAAATGTTTTAGTTTTCTTTTATAAAGAAATGCTGCTATTTTTTTCTTTTGTCAATGCAGGTCCTTATGTATTCTTTAAGAATATGTAATAATTAAATGAGTTTGTACCTAATGGAAACCAATTTTAACAACTGTAATATTATTGTGAGAGGTGCAATAGTATTGATCCCAGGAAATTCCACAGATTAGCGTGAAACTTCAATAGTTCAATTTTATATGATTAGTCCTCTACGTTTGGTAGGAGAGTAGAAATACTTCTTACTTGTTGGCCTGCTTGTAAATTGTTCATTATGTCCTTATGAGCTTTAATTATTAAGCGTTCATTTACCTGTAATCACAGATGCATTTTCTTATCAATCACTTTACTAAGCTCTTTAATGCTTAGTTTCTCAAATTTCCTTTTTTGCATGACAATATTTGCGTTGCTCATCAGAAACTGGGGAGCTTCATGGAGTTAGCATTTGGTGGGCGCTATGTGATTCTTCTAATGGCTTTGTTTTCAATCTACTGCGGATTGATCTATAATGAATTTTTCTCTATTCCGTATCACATATTTGGTCAATCTTCTTATAGATGTCGAGATCCAAGTTGTAGGTAAGTTAGAGTCATTATTTTCTGTGCAATGGTTAGCATAATGTTCTATAAATTTTTGTTAGTTATTGATATACTTTTACCCCATTGCTTATCATGATATAATGATGTCTCTAGCATCACATATACAGACAAATATTGTAGACATGTGTTCTCTGCAGAACTTCTATGACTTAATCATAGATTTATCTTTTTTTTTTAACTTCGCATTTCAATAAGTTCATGAATTTATTCTAGTATGAGTTCATGTTCTCTGAAAATTATGTTTAATTTTACTTACTGATATACTTTGAACAACAAGCGTTACATAGGGTGCATATATCATATTCTATGTTATTGTTTATCATGATATATTGATCTCTAACATCCGATATACTGCCATTGCTTATCATGATATATGGATGTCTCTGGCATCACATATACTGACAAATCTTCAGGCATGCATTCTCAGCAGAACTTCTAGACCATAATCATTAAGTAAAAAATATATATATTTTTGAGTATTAATTTGACTCGCAGTTTAGTATGAGCTCATGAATTGATTCTCTTTGAATGACTGTAGGTAAGTGGCATGTACGCTAATTCTATTGAACATATGCATATTCGAACAAACCGACCGCTGAGATCCGACAACCCACACACGAACTAGGTTAGAATCCCTATCTTCTCGTAAGTACACAGGCTAAGATCAAGATTCAAAGAATTTCATCCTGTGTTTAGTATTACCTCTTGCTATGAATATTACATATGGGCCTTATTCGTTAGGCATGCACCAATTACATTTTATAAATAAAGGAATACATAACTAATACAATATGCTAGGGAGTAATAGATGCAAGTTCCAAGACTTGAACCCTTTTTGAGTACTGCGCTGAGGAGCTTGCTAGAATAAACTGGCATAGGATCTCAACATACAATCTTGATAATGAGATCTCGGCGGGGTAGCTTTGCTGGAAAACTTCAAGTAATTGTGTCATCATTATTATGTTATGGGCCTGTCGTAACGTGGTGGCTTCATTGGAGATGAGGATAAAGGCGATAGATGTGCTCGACTGAAGGAGGGAATGAGGGGAACCTTTCTTAGCCCTAACCCTAATTTGGGGAGGAAGAGAAGAGGAAAGAAACTAAGAGAGTAAAGGAGATAATTCTTGCTTGATTCATTCATGACTCTAGGGGTCTTTAAATAGAATTACATAAGAGCGTAAGTGCAATAAGTCCGAACACTTGGACTTATTATAAAATAATAAAATTTACTAAAATACTTATAGGTGCTTAATGACTCATAACATTGACTCGATGGGAAATAAAAGACTGCATGACTTGAAATAAAAGACTTATATCCCTTGCAGAAAAGCTCCTTGTGAGGAGGCATCAAAGTCGCGACATTAATAACGAGGGAGTGTACGCCTTGCTCAGGCTTGTCGTGGAATATGATGGTGTTGCGGTAGGAGTAATGCTTGCGCGGAGATGGCATGGAAAAATATAGCAGTTGGCAATGACGAGGTCTAGTGCTCGGGGATTGGGAGTGTGAGGTCGAGGATGGAAGACGAGGGGCCTGCTGAGTGAGAGACTCGGAGGTTGGTCATTGCACGGTTTACTGGAGCGTAACTGTCGGGCTCTGAGCGATTTTTCACAATTAAATAACGCAACAATTCTAATATATACTACATGAGAGGTACTAAGAGACAACATAAAATAACTTTTCATTTAATAAGCATAATTTGCAACATGTCACAAAAATTCTAACCCCTATTCAAATCTCATTCTTCTTTTGCTTTCTTTCTTCCTCTGTAGGTACCTTCTAGCAAGGCCTGGTACACTGGCGGTCTGATCTAACAAGAGAGATTGACAACCAGTTAGTTTAGAAAACTAAGTGAGTTCATTACCTCTTTAACCGCATTGCAGGAAAACACGAAGAGTCAACATTAATATGCAGTTATATATTTCTATATGAATATGTTCAATAGAACAATAAGTAAAGTAAGCAGGTAAGGTACTGTACAGTGAGCTAGTACAACAAAAATAAACTATTTATGGTATCAAATTTCTTATTCTTTCATTTTTATTCATTTCTGTATTCAATTCAGGATTTTTATATTACTTTTCGTTCTTTCGAAATACTGAGGGTCAGTCTTAATCAAATATTTGGGCCCGTCGCATCAATGTCTGCTCTAGGGCGCTCAAATACGTAGCAGACTTCCACGCGAGGTGTAGGAGTGTGACCGCCCCTACGAGGTGTAGGAGTTCTCCCCCCTACAAGGCTAACTCTTAACATTTCTATGCGTCGACGCACACTCGGTTTCTTATTCTTTTCATATTCATTTCAAAATATATGGAATAAGTATATAAATTTTCCCTCAGAGTTTCCATCGCTTGCTATCCATGTTTAACATTTAGCGATATCTTATTTTCAGTGATTTCAAATCTTCGAATTTCTTTAATTCAATTCAATTCAATTCATATTCAGTGTCCATGCAAGGAAGTAACTCAGAGTAAATTAATTCTACATGTTCATAATTCAAAATAATTCAAATGTATACGTAATCAAAGCGGTAAGGACTCACCACAACTTTTCCTTTGCCCTTGTCCTCATAGGTTTCTCGTCGCGTCTATCGCCGGACGCCATCTTCTGTAGTATCAAGTAAATCATTTACTTTAGGGTTGCACTGTTAAATAGTTACGAGCGGACTCCTAAGACGGCCACAACTACTGTAAGACCCCATTTTTTTTCCTTTTCAAACACTCGGGGTCTTAGGCCCAGAACCGCCGTTTTGCGGTGACACTGTCCACCAGGAAGGTCGACACCACGAAACGCCGATTCTGTCGGCCATCTCGATCATCAAGAGACATAAGAAGTAAGTAAAGGAGGACATAAATGTCCAAGTCCACAAATAATATAAAGAGGAATCGCAGCACAACATTGTCCACATCACAACAAACTAAATGTAAAAGTAATCAAAAGTACGGAAAAGTAAAGCGGGCCTTAAGCCCAGTACATCATAGCCTCACTACAAGGTCACTCATAAAGTAAAACTAAAGCTAATCGCCACCGTCACTGAAACGGAAGCACCCAAACTAGTCTGACCCCTCCCTGCAGACTCTGTGCTCCACTGGTGCTGCAACACTGAATGCTTCTTCTCTTTTGGCCTGCGGTCGCTGCCTTGCAATCCACGTCTACGTCTTCGCCTTCGGCCTCCTGGTCGCTGAGCTGGTGGGGTTCCACCCATCATGGGGCATCTGACTCGAGTGTGTCCCGGCTGGTGACAATGGTAGCATGGCCATGGGGCCCACCCTGTCGGATCCTGCTGCACCTGTTTCTCTCCCATTCGGTACGCCTAAAATATGGTGGTCAAACGACCGTCAGTCAAACTAGACTCAGTCAACAATCCTCCACCCCTATACCAGTGGCTCCTAGGCACCGGACGGAGAGGAGTGAAGAGGAGGACCAAAAGCAGGGTGGAATCAAGCAGGTGACACTATCCTAAGGAATACGATAATAATGTATAACAAGGTTATAATTAAAACTAAGCATAACAAAATGAGTGCATCAAAAGTGAACAGTAAACAGTAGAAGCAAGTAACAGTAAGTGAAGTAAGAGAAAAGTAACCATGATTTATAGGGATTACCCCTATAGACCAAGGGGTCGTTTTGCAGGGCCTATCGTATAAAACGTCCCATACCATTTTATACGATAGGGGTAGGGGTTGAAATGCAATGTTTATGCTATGACAAGGTATGCTGTTATGCTATGTTCATACAAGTGCAACTCACTCACTACGACTCTATGCGCATAGACCTTTAGTTCCCCCTTTTTGGAGCTAGCAAGACTCCCAGGATACTCCCGTAGTGGCAAACGGAAGCGGTGGGTTGGTGAGCCAAGTTGAAGCCCTAAAGTCAGGCCCTAGGTCAACTATTTGGAATTTACTATTTGCAGACCAAAGGTGCTTTTTTACTCATTTTGCCTAAGTGTCAAGGGGTTCCTAAGCTACCAAGGCCTTGTCATGACCTAGTCATGACAAATTCACTTGGGGGGGCCTAGCCGTCTGGGGGATGTTACAACTACGACCTATAAGAGTTGTCTAGGGGAGTAACGACTTAGGTGACTCGAAAAGAAAGCGTCAAAATCAGATTTTAGTCACTACGGAACTCCACAATCAACCATTAATGCACTCATAATTCAACCACTAATGACTTCAATAAGGGCCACTAATTGCATCAATAAGCATCAAGAAAGACCAACCAACAAACGGGCAGCCTTTAAAAATCAACAGCAGCAGGAAGGGCTGCCAACAGTAGCACGAAATGCTGCCAACAACCGTCCACTTCCAAGGCAAATCCCCACCAAAACAGCTACCAAGGGCAGCCAACATAAGCCAACAAAAGTCAACATATGGGCAGCCTACCACAACACTCAATAGCCAACAATAACCATCAGCAGCAGCCCCAATTGACAGTCAACAACAACTAATTCCAAAGCAACAAAATTCTGAAACACAGCAGCCGGCCCAATAATTGGGAGGAAACACATTATGCCAACACTACTTCAGCCCAAAACAGTGACCAAATCTTCCCCTCTCAGAAAACCCCAAACATTGGCATATAGAAATCAAATCCCCCACCAAGACAGCCGACCAACTATAAGGAAACAACACAGCACAACTGGGTGTAATCCACTCCCAAAACAACAATCATCAACCTCCCCTCATCAGGAAATCAAACATAATCAGCTCAGATATTGAGGGAGAGGGAGAGAGTAATACAAAATAAAGCCCAAATCAGAAAAAAAAAACCTATCAGGAACCCTAGCCGGCCAGCCATAAGCTTCTACTTTCAGCATAACTCAAATTTCAACAATTAAAAGTCGAGAGGATAGAGAGAAGCTCACAATGGAGGGGTTTCAACCCAAAGCTACAGGCCAAGGTCTAAGTCCAGCCAATTCCAACCAAATCTCACAGCAGCTGAGTAAGAGGGACAAGACCACAACTTCTACCAGCAAGGAGGAGCAGGTTTCCAGCAAGGGGGAGGAGAATCGAAGGAGCCCTAAGGAAATTTCAGCCCATCGAGAGAGCTCCAGGCGGTGAGAAAGAAGATAGGTATCAGGAATAGATAAGCCAACAGTCCACCGTTATATTTAATCGCCCATCAGAAATAATATATAATATAGAATCGGCTAAACCAAAGCACCCATCCACAGCCAAAAGAACTTCATCTAGTTAGCACAAGTAAGCAAATTAAAGCAACCAACCGGCCCACTAGGAACCCCAAACAACCACCCCTCTTTCATAATCCTCATTTTAAGCTTAATTAACTAATTCAGCTTAATCCAAGACTTAATCACAATTAATTTCAATAACGAAATTTAAACCAGAAACGAAACGAGCGTCGCAAAATATCGGAAATCTCGAACTTCAAAATTAAACATGCGACGTCGTATCGACACTGAATTCTTATTTTTCATCTTAGGGGAATTATTCCATTCTTTTCTTATATTTCAAAATATATTACAATGTTTAATACACGATCGGGTTCGGGTCTTACACTCTGTGGCTGAGGTGCCTAATGCGCGAACTGCTGGGAGGGAACAAGTGGAAGTGCCAATTGTGTAGTGACTGTCAGGAGGACAGCAAGTAGTGCAAGAGCTGGTGGAGTGCTTGTGCTACTGTCGATTTGCGCAAACTTCAATGTCACATTTGGTCGTTGCACTTTAGTGGCCTTGCGCCGCTTCTCGTATTTGGCCAGCAATTCCTCACAATGTACCGTATATTCGCTTTTAGGTGTTACGATCTCAATGGGTGGACTGAATTGTGGTGTCATTGGAGCAGTTGACGCATAAAATGAGTCGGGTCGTGGATATAGTGTGAGTTGATGTTGACGCTCTGTATGGATCATAAGATTACATGTGAGGATAGTTCGAAGGAGAATTTGTCTCATACAAGTGGTGTTTACTCGTAAACATGTGGTAGAGAGTGGGAGACAATCACTTCGCAGGCGAGCAGGAATTCAAGGACGCTATGATGCAAACGTCGTGGATTGCTCGCGCCTCCAAAGAGGTTGTGCACAATCATAATTCATTTTCTGCAATTATTCTCTCTTACTGTCTTTTGAAGGATGTCCTAGGCAAGGAGCTCGAATAGGGTTGCAAAAAGAATGGAAAAGAAAAAATGGTGGATAGGGAGAAGTGGGACTCGAGGTGCGAGCTCTATGAGCTATGCGAGCTCTACGAGCTATGCTAGCTCTTCCCCTCTGCGGACGTTATCTCGTGCTGTGTGAACTCTACCTCTGCGAGCTTTCAAGTTGTGCACGCTCTTCCCCTAATAGGACGTTGCCACGTGCTATGCGAACTCTTCCTCTGCGAGTTGTGGGCGCTCTTCCCAGTGTTCGACGTCCTCTTCCATCGTGCAGACTTCTTCCCCTTTTGCGTGGACTTCTTCCCCTCTCGCGTGAACTTCTTCCGCTCTCGTGCTAACTTCTTTCCCTCCCTACGACCTCTTTCCCTATGGTGTGGTCTTTTCTTGTGCGACCTCGAGCAGCTGGTGCGGTCTCCGCTAGTGCGGCCTCCAACTCTCTCTATTCACGCAATTTTCTAGCAAAGTGCAGTCTCTTTCCTCATGGCTAATTCCTCAGACTCGATCGTTCATGAAAGTGCGCAATGAGTCTTCTGAGTATTCTCTAGAGAGGGGGTGAATAGAGTTTAAAAACATTTCACAAAAATAAGTGCACAGAACAATAATAGTTCTAACAACTATGCATTCAGAAATCCAACCAGAATAAAATAAGCGCAGAATAGCAGAAATAAATAAGGGACAACACAAAAATTTGCACAACACAGATGAGACAGGATCTATAGTAGTTCCCAAAAATATGGGTATTCAACTCTTCTACCACCTTGGTAGGAATCCACTATCCCAGTGCTGAGTCTTTTGATAAGGAGACTCTTTTAACCACTGAGTCTTTTGATAAGTAGACTCTTAGAACCACTGAGTCTTTTGATAAGGAGACTCTTAGAACACTGAGTCTTTTGATAAGGAGACTCTTAGAACCACTCCTGAATCCTTTGAAAAAGAATTCTTAAAACTCTTTTACAATATAATTGAGTGAATAAAGAATATCAAGAAGTAATCAGAAGAATTATAAGAGGTAAAGAATTCTTCTGATCAAGATCCTCTTTCAGCAGCACTGAGGATCTTTGAGCACTAAGTGGATGATCTCTTCTTTAGATCTGATGAATCCTTGATAAACAGAAGATCAAGGATTCTTCTTCTTCACAGTTGTTGATCAGATGATCTGTTCTTTGATGAGCTTCTTTCAGAGAGAAAAAGAAGCTTTTGCAGCTTGAGGAAGAATAAGTGTTTTACAGAAATCTGTCGGGTAAGCCGAGAGTGAGAGAGAGAGAGAAGAATTCTACTTACCCATTTTTTTATTTGAACCATTGAGTCTTTTGATAAGTAGACTCTTAGAACCACTGAGTCTTTTGATAAGGAGACTCTTAGAACACTGAGTCTTTTGATAAGGAGACTCTTAGAACCACTCCTGAATCCTTTGAAAAGGAATTCTTAAAACTCTTTTACAATATAATTGAGTGAATAAAGAATATCAAGAAGTAATCAGAAGAATTATAAGAGGTAAAGAATTCTTCTGATCAAGATCCTCTTTCAGCAGCACTGAGGATCTTTGAGCACTAAGTGGATGATCTCTTCTTTAGATCTGATGAATCCTTGATAAACAGAAGATCAAGGATTATTCTTCTTCACAGTTGTTGATCAGATGATCTGTTCTTTGATGAGCTTCTTTCAGAGAGAAAAAGAAGCTTTTGCAGCTTGAGGAAGAATAAGTGTTTTACAGAAATCTGTCGGGTAAGCCGAGAGTGAGAGAGAGAGAGAGAGAAGAATTCTACTTACCCATTTTTTTATTTCTGTATATAAAATCTTTTGTCGATTTTGAATCAGATCACTTTCCCTTCTGATCGATTCTTCAATTGGAATATATAGAATGAGAATTGTAGCTTTCTATTTATGTATGTTGACAGCCCGTTAATATTCTGTTATAGATCTTCCAACTTCATCACCTCTGGATCTCTAATACTTTTCTTTCTCTTTATATCATATTGCGACCCATTAAGATTCAAATATCTTCCATATATACATTCTGAATAATCTTCAGAATCCATTCCCTGAAGTTTCCAATTCTTTAACTGTATTCGATGTTGCGTTGACTTCCTTCTGACTTCATATCAAAGTGCCTTTGAATTCTATTAAAAGCTACGTCAAGATCTGCTTCACAGATTTGAAATGAATTCTTATATCGATGTTGCGTCGATTCCTTATCGACGTTGCGTCGATTCCTTATCGACGCATCCGTGGATTTCAACTTCTGGCGTCTGCGTCGAATACTAATCGATGCTGCGTCAACTTAATCTTGAGAGAATGTATGCATCGACTTCTGCCTTCTTTGTCGATATCTATTCGACGTTGCGTCGACTTGACTTCTGAAGATGCGCTGCTATCCAGTCGGAGTAACGTCGACTTCCAGTTGACGTTGTGTCGACTTCTAGTCGACGCATAATTACTCTGGATAATTTTCTTCATGATTTCAACTTGCCTTTCTCATGACTTTGACTCAACTGACTTCCTAAGACTTATATGACCAAATTACCCCAACTATACAATATGGGTAATAATCCTAGGGAGTAAAATCACATGTAGTTAATTTGTTAAGTTAAATCAAAAGGAGTTTTTCCCAACAATCTCCTTCTATTTATCTTAACAAATTTTACAGATTGTTTAAAGTGATTTTATAGAATAAAGGAATAACACAAAAATGTACATCATTTATAAATAAGGAGAAGGAAGAAACCATCAACAGGTAAATGAAAACTTGTGTCTTCGAGATTGAATTTTAAACTTTGCCCATTACAAATTCAGCATCAACATTCAGCCTTTGTTTCTTTGTTCTTTTATCAACTGACTGTGATACTACCTTGAGAGATAACTTCTTGTTTCTGTAAAAATTCTTTCAAATCTTTGGGAAGAAATGACTTGATTTCTCTTTCTGAATATCTAACATTTGCAATTTTAGAGATGACTCATCTTCAAGTTCAGTGACTTGATTAAAAGTTTGATTAGCATCTCCATCCCCCTAAATATGTGCACCATGTTCAGCATGTTCAATCTCAATCTCCCCCTGAATATGTGCACCATGTCCAGCATGTTCAATCTTAATCTCCCCCTGTTTATCAACCTGATCCACCTAATCCTCCTTCTGTTTCTCCCCCTTCTTAACCTCATCAACATGGGAGGTTAAGAATGACCTAGTCACAGATCAGGAGGACATTCTTGACTATAAGGACTGTACATAGACAGTGACCTCACCAAACTGTGTTTGCATGGTTTCAAAGGTTGTTTGAATTTTGAAAAGCATGCTTATTCATATTGAGATTGTGTTAGTGACCATCTGTACTACCTGAAGAATTATAAAATATAGATTGAGAGGAGAAGAGGTTGGCATAGTGGAGGAAGTAAGAGTATTAGTGGGAGGGAAAATTAATGAGGGAGGAGGTGGTTGAAAGGGCTGGTTTGGTGGAATAGTAGGTTCTAGATATGGCAACATTGGCAGAGATTTTGCATAACAGTATTTTACCAACAATATCTACCAGGAATCGGTACTTTTCAGAGAGAATAATGTTCTTCAGGTGAATTGGTTTTTCCTTTGAAGAATTCATTATTTTCAGCACCTCTTTTATTTCTCTGCCACTAATTATTTCTGCTTCTCCAAAAAGAAGGTCAAAGGTACATCCTGCACATGTAACTCCTTTAACTAAAATTAAAGTCCATTATATCTATATTACCCTTCCTTTATTTGGGTTGTCCTATGTTATTCATCCTGCACATGTAACTCAAACATTAATAGGAACCCAGATTACCTTAGGCCCATTGCTTCTACCTTGAAATGGTGAAATGAAAGTGTAAGCAGACCTTTCATGGTATCCCTTAGGATGGTACAGTGGTACTCTGTTAAACCAACAAGTTTTGGCACTGTGTCCACTTTTATAACAATAATAACATTTATAATTAAAGAGTGAGTTTGCGGGAGAGAATCTAGAATTGAAATTTCTTGAAAAGTTTTCTGGAAACATACGTCGAGTAGAAGTCGACGCATCTATAGGGTTGCGTCGAAAGGAATTCGATGTGTCTGTAAAGTTGCGTAGATATATAGCCGACGCAGGTTGCTAGTAGCGTCGAGTATAATTCGACGCACCTTCAAATCTGCTTCGAATTGATGTCAAAGCATTTGCAGAATTCTGTCGAATTGGATTCGACGTAATTTCAAAGTTGCGTCGATTTCTATACGACGCATAGTTCCTTTTGTTCAAAAATTGATTGTTGTTTATGGATTTTTTTAAAGGATATTTGCCTAATACTCCTTGTTGATTATTAATGTTCACCCTATTGAATACTGTAACTTTATCAAGATGATCATGTAATTCTTCACAAATTTCACTGTTTTCATTTAGTTGATTCTCACTAGATCTAACAAATACTACTGGATTCTCCCATGCAAGTTTGCTGGAAGATCCATTACTGATTGATGGATCTGCTCCTAATCCAAGATATTTGAATCACCTAGAGAGATTCTCTGAGATATCTTTTATCTTTTGACTCGTTCCATTGAGTGAATCTTCAAAGACTTTTGACTTTGGAACCTCTTCCTTTAGTGTTAGATTTTCAGCATTTATCTTATATATTTGTTTTTCTAGATTTCCTACCTCAATCCTAAGTTGATGATTAACATAGTGATGATTTTCATCTAGCCTTTTACTGTTCAGTTCTTCTAACTCTTCCCTAAGTATTTTTATTTGATTTCTACCTCTAGTTGATCTTGGCTGAAATCTTTAAAGCAAGATTTAAATACATTGGAAGAAAAAAATCAAAATTATCAAAATATGATACATGATCTTCTTTATCATCCGAGGAAGCCTCCAAAGCCATCAGGTAGGCTTCTTTAGAAACAACTTCTTCCTCACTTTCAGATGAGGAACTTGACTCAGATTCTGAGTCACTCCAGGTTTCAGTTATGAAACTTTCCTTTTCTTCTTGTCATTCCTTTCATCAGAACTTCCTTCAACTAAACTGGATTGGGAATCCCAGATTTCTTTTGAATACTGGCATTCAGCTACTGTCTAAAATATGTCATCTGACATAGTTGATGCTAGTATATTCATAGCCTTAGCATCACAGACCTTTAATTTCTTCTCAGCTTCAGTCCATCGGATCTGGGAACCAATTCTTGTGTTGAGGTTCCACTAACATCCTTTCTGTAAGGCATTGAAGAACCTGTTAACACAACATTAAAGATGTCCTCATCCATAGAATTCATGTACAGCTTAATTCTGGTCTTCCAGAGTGTAAACTTATTTAGATTACACACTGTGGTCTTGTGGATGCACTCATTTTCTGAAAATAGTTTTAAAATATAGAAATTTAAGTGAGAGGATCTTTTGATCAAAGTGTTAACCTTTCTATGATCAACCTAGCTTTAATACCAATTGAAAGTTCACAGTGAGTCCTCTGAGTTTTTCTAGGGGGGGGGTGAATAGAGTTTAAAAACTTTTTACAAAAATAAGTGCACAGAACAATAATAGTTTTAACAATTATGCATTCAGAAATCCAATTAGAATAAAATAAACACAGTATAGCAGAAATAAATAAGGGACAACACAAAAATTTGCACAACACAGATGAGACGGGATCTATAGTGGTTCCCAAAAATATGGGTACTCCACTCTTCTACCACCTTGAGACAGGATCTATAGTCTTTTGATAATGGGACTCTTATAACCACTGAGTCTTTTGATAAAGAGACTCTTAGAACCACTGAGTCTTTTGCTAAAGAGACTCTTAGAACCACTCCTGAATCCTTTGAAGAGGAATTCTTAAAACTCCTTTACAATATAATTGAGTGAATAAAGAATATCAAGAAGTAATCAGAAGAATTATAAGAGGTAAATAATTCTTCTGATCAAGATCCTCTTTCAGAACCGCAAAGGATCTGCAAGCACTAAGTGGATGATCTTTTCTTTAAATCTGATGAATCCTTGATAAGCAGAAGATCAAGGATTATTCTTCTTGACAGTTGTTGATCAGATGATTTGTTCTTTGATGAGCTTCTTTCAGAGAGAAAAAGAAGAAGCTTTTGCAGCTTGAGGAAGAAGTGTTGTACAGAAATCTGTCGGGTAGACTAAGAGTGAGAGAGAGAGACGAATTCTACTTGCCCATTTTTTGATTTCTATATATAAAATCTTCTATCAATTTAGAATCAGTTCACTTTCCCTTCTGATCGACTCTTCAATTGGAATATATAGAATGAGAATTGTAGCTTTCCATTTATGTCTGATGAAAGCCCGTTAATATTCTGTTATAGATCTTCCAACTTCATCACCTCTGGATCTCTAATACCTTTCTTTCTCTTTATATCATGTTGCGACCCATTAGGATTCAAATATCTTCCATATGTACATTCTGAATAATCCTCAGAATCCATTCCAGGAAGTTTCCAATTCTTTGACTGTATTCGATGTTGCGCCGACTTCCTTCTGACTTCATATTGACGTGCCTTTGAATTCTATTAGAAGCTACGTCGAGATCTGCTTCACAGATTTGAACTTCTGGCATCTGCGTCGAATACTAATCGATGTTGCGTCGACTTAATCTTGAAAGAATGTATGCATCGACTTCTGCCTTCCTTGTCGATATCTATTCGACCTTGCGTCGACTTGACTTCTGAAGATGCGTTGCTATCTAGTCGGAGTAACGTCGATTTCCAGTTGACGTTGCGTCGACTTCTAGTGGACGCATAATTATTCTGGATAATTTTCTTTATGATTTCAATTTGCCTTTCTCATGACTTTGATTCAACTGACTTCCTAAGACTTATATGACCAAATTACTCCTACTATACACATGGGTAATAATCCTAGGGAGTAAAATCACATATAGTTAATTTCTTAAGTTAAATCAAAAGGAGTTTTTCCCAACAGTTCAGTCTCCTTCCCCTCTTATCCCTCATTCGGGTGATGATTTCACATCCGCATGGTTCCGTCCATATTACAATTGTTCCTTTGGATGGAACGAATTATCTGGATTGGTCTCGCGCAGCACAACATGCTATCTGCAACCATCAACTTTATGGGTTCATCGACGGGATGACTGTTCAACCTCCAAGTACTGATCCTGGTTGGCGAAAGTGGGACGCAGACAATTCTCTTGTTGTCTCTTGGCTGCTTTACTCCATTTCTCCCTTGGTCTATCGTCGCTACATGCTGATGGACTCGGTCTTTAACAATTGGACTCGGGCCGTAAGACCTATTCACAGCTTGGTAGTTCTTCCCAGGTATACGAGCTCATTCAGCGTCTTCTTGAACTCAAACAAGGCACTTCTTCTGCAGCCGCTTACTTCTCTGAGTTCGAACGCCTCTACCAAGAGTTGAACTACTTTGAGGACTTCACTCCCACTTGCACTGCTGATGCTCTGGCCTTAAAATCCAAGGAAGACCGTTATCTACTCCATGTCTACCTCATGAGCCTTAATATGGAGTTCGACATGGTTCGCACTTATATTTTGAACCGACACCCTTTTCCCTCTCTTCGGGAAGCCTTCAGTATGGTCTTAGGGGACGAAGATCCCTGTTGCACTCTCAACTCTGATGGTAGACACTCTGCAAGTCGATTTACAAAAAGACCTCGACACAGCTTAATTTTTATGGTCTATCATTTAGGGATGTGTTTGAACCGAGAAATTCGGTTCACAATGTTCGGAACAGGGGGTGACCAAAGGTTACTGGTCTAGCGATCGACCCAGACAAAACACAACTAGAAGAAGACGAAGAAGAAAAGAATTTTAGACTGCCTACAAACGAGACCTGTGTGCTGCAGTGAGGAGGTCTCGCCACACACCCGGAAGTTTATAGGAATTTACCCTCCTAAAGCCAAAGCTGAGCTAAGCACAAGAGAGGTGAACTTTGAAGACTAAGGGAACCTTGGGGGGGGGGGGGGGGGGGGGGAACGTGTACTTGTACCTTGGGGTTCTATTTATATGCAATCCAGGGGATATTAGTCTGTGAATAAGCATTCCCCTCCTATATTAGATATGAGATATCTATTTTCCGGACGACCATACTTTGGGGAACATCTGAAGTTGGCAAGCTGAAGTTGGGCACTTTGGTGAGGTCGATAAGGATGGGCTTCGCTGAGCGGTGAGCTTGCCAGAGCTGGGTTCGGTGAGGGTCAGCTCGCTGGACTGGAGGTCGCTTGGAAAGAGAGCTCGCGGCGAGCTGGAGACTGCTGAGCGAGCTCTGCAGAGCTCTCTTGCGGGTTGATGACAAAAACTACCGAGCTCCGGATGAGCTCCGTACACCGAAGAAGAGGGCTCTCGCGTGCGAGCTTGAGATAACCAGACAGGCTCGCTCACTGAATTGTTGATTTCCAGATGAGCTCCATACACTGAAGAAGAGGGCTAGCATGCGATCTTGAGATAACTGGACGTGCTTGTTGGCGAGCTGATGCGCTGAATTGCTGGTGAGCTCCATGTGTCTTCGATGAGGTTCTTCCTTTCTTGTTAATGGTCAATCTTCTGAAGTTTGGGGGCCTATAAATAGGCCTGAGCCCCTTCAGTGAATACGTGTTGTACTTAATCCTCGCTCGTTTAGAGCTCTCGTAGAGCTCAGAAAGAATCGTCCAACCCGTATTCAGTGAGCTGATTTCTACCTGGCCGAGGTGGTTACGGATCTTCCTCCCCTATAAATAAGGGTTGTGACCCCCGAAAATTGTACCCCGAATCATGTCAGGCGAGAAGAAGATGACTTCGCCTGCTGAGAAAAATGTCGCCTCAGCCACCGAGGCGAAGGGTGGCCCGTCTTCCTGGGGGAGCCCAATATTGGCCGCCAAGTCCTTAGCTGCCGCTAACTTCTGGGCCCAACTCAAGAAAACTCCTCGCAACGACCTCAAACATGAGAGGAGGGAAAGGTGGGAGAATAGGAGGCGCAAGGCCTCGCTCTCAAAAGAACAGGGTACGGGCGAGGCCGAGCCCTCCGGGGAGGGGAGCGAGTGTCCAGTCAAGAAGATCGCCCCCTCCTCTACTCCTGACTTGCTCTCGAACCCGCATCCGAACCAGTTTAGAGAGGCAACCTCAAAGTCGCAAGCTAAAGTGAGCGATCTGATTTATCCTAGTTTCTGATCCAACCCTCCTTTGTTGACAGCCCCTCCAACATGCCTTCAGGTCCATCACGAACTTAACCGTGAGCGACTACATTATCATCACTCCCTTGCGAGGAGGTTCCCTCGGGCGAGTCGGGGGCTCACCTCGCCTTTTCACTATGTGAGCAGGGTTTTGCGTACATGGATAAAAAGATTGGTTATACGTTTGCTGACTGAATTGTGTGCAGCTCGCGTCTCTGGCGAGGTGACCGAGACTCTGCCATCGTTAGGGAATGTCTTGCTGGAGACTCCAAAGGAGTCGAGGTCGCTCGTACCTTGCGTCGATGTCGTGGTCAAGGAGCTTTCTCCGAAGACCAGGCATGCCCACTTCCTGGAGGACCTCACGTCCACCACCGCCCGCCCACAGTTGGTGAGCAGCGGTCCCAAGTGCCGCAAGTTCGCGATTTTCCTGCACGGCCACCATTGTTACAACTTCGGCCGCTTCGCCCGCTGAGAAAGATTTGTTGCCGCCTCCTTCTGGACCTCCTCCACCTGGTGTTCACAAAGTTTCAGTGTCGAGCTGTAGCGTTTCTCCGCCGCTCAATTCTAAGCGAACCCAGGGCGCCATGACTTCCTCTGGCGCGCCCGTTGGCAGGTCCTCCCGCGGAAAGACCCCTATGGCGTCACCTCCTCCGGTGTCCGGCGAAGCTTGTGGATCTCGCCATCAACATGGATCCTGAGGTCGTCATCATGAACGCGAGGACGTCTGGCCTTGAAATCATTCTCCTCGCCCTCATTCCCTTCGCCAGGGCGAGGAGACCCCAGATCGCCACCGAGGTAAGTGAGTTGTGTTGGAGTTACCATTGTGATCTAGAAGTGGTCAAACATGTAATGTCACTGCCAACGCGATATGAGCCTGCAGGGTCGCACATAAGAGCATGTGGAGAAGTTGGAAGATTGACTATGTTGGTAAAGGTTACCAATCACCATATAGAATGGGGGAAGTCCAGCAAATGTTGCTGTCTGAATTCGTCGGGTTTACACGGATAGAATTCGTCGGATTCGTCGGGATTCGTCGGATTGTTCCGTGGAATCTCGACGAATTGTTACAGAGATCCTTAACTCGGCAAATGTTGCCGTCTGACATGATTCGTCGGGATTCGTCGGATTGTTCCGTGGAATCTCGACGAATTGTTACAGAGATCCTTAACTCGGCAAATGTTGCCGTCTGACATGATTCGTCGGATTCGTCGAGATTCGTCGGATTGTTCCGTGGAATCTCGACGAATTATCACAGAGATCATTAACTCGGCAAATGTTGCCGTCTGATATGATTCGTCGGATTCGTCGGGATTCGTCGGATTGTTCCGTGGAATCTCGACGAATTGTAACAGAAGCCCCTATTCTGCTGTGTGGTCTGCGGATAACGATTCTTCTAGAAGTATGTTTATCCTTTGGGTATAAATATAACTTCTTTTAGGGTTCTCATTACTTACGAATAGAAGCCGACGGAAGGAGTTCCGCTCGAACCCTAGACGGAAGGAGTTCCGTCTGAATCGCCTCCGCCGACTTCCTCTCCGACGATTGTCGCCGGTGTTGTTCTTCCTGAAGCGGGTCTAGCAATCCGTGGAAGCACAAGGTGTAGTCTTCTTCTCCCGGCTCGTGTGGACTGCTGTAGAGACGTAGACATTATTCTACGTGAGAACTCTTGCAAAGCCGACGAAGGCAATCTTCTTCTTGGAGCATCTAGGTTGGATTTGATCCAATCCCGCCAAGGTAATTTCAAACCTAGCATTTTGTTAACTTCTTGATTCAATATTCATGGCCCGATCAAAGTCTTTTGGGTTGTTTCTCTTTTATTCCGCTGCGCCTACATGTGATGTATGCTTCTAGAAAAACCCAACAAGTTGCACTTGAACATTCTCGTCGAATAGAAAATTGCAGAGAAGTATTCACCATTTGACCTTTTTCAGGTCCAACTCCTCCCGCAGAGCCGCCTCGACGACATGCCACCTTGCCAATCAACGAGCTCTTTGTCGCTCTGGATGCTCCTTCTGGCGAGTTCAAGGCTCGCTTGCTTGCGGCGGTTGTCTCTCTCAATGTGCAGGTTAAGACCTTAGCTGCGAATGAGCTGTATCGCTACCTGACTGCGGTTGTGCCCCGCCTGGCCCTGGTGGAGGAGTTTGAGCCTCGGCTCGAGAGTGTCGAGCACAAATTCTTCGACATCCAGGCCTTGGAGAGGAGGATATGCGAGGTGGAACACCAACAAAACTTGCTGGAAGACGACCTATGCAGGCTCTCTAGAAGCGTGGGTATTCCCAGGAACATGGCGAGGATGACAGAGCACATTCGGCGAAGCGAGGAGATTATTCTCCAACACGCGGAGAGCCCGCACAAGGCCCTGGAGGAACTCAGGGCTGCGCGCGATCTTGGCTGCCGATCTATCCACATCCCGGGCTCGCATCGCCACGACCCTTGGTTCGCACCCTGAGGGTCTCTCCTAGCTCCTTCTCAGTTGTAATATTTATGTATTGTAAACTTAAAAAAACACTGTTTGCGACCTGATTGTATGTATTGCATTTATTGATTTGCCTCACAATTACTTATGTAATGTTTAGTTTGTAGTTCGTGTAGCGACTTCTGCACTTGGTGATGTCTTTCGCAGTGGATTGAAGTGAAAGGTCATTACTAGGATCACCTCGCTAGATTACGGGGCCCAAGAAGGGCGGATTTCAATTTTTACGAAAGTCCTCGCTAGCCTGCGAATTTGCATTGTCTCGCTTATACGCAGTGGTCCTGCCTCGCAGTGAGGACCAACCCGACCACGTTATGTCAGTAGTCAACTTCTATAAACAGGGGACCGCCCTACCGTGTTTAATGCGCTTTATTATTTGCGAGCTTTGATTAACGACGCGAGTGTGCGAGGTTATAATCAGTCCAACACCCTTCCTTCCCTTTTTCTTTCGAGATGGGCTCTCCTGGAGGCTAAGTGGAGTTGGGTCGTCTGCAGCACGCGGCCAAGTTTGCAGCGAGCGCTTTTACGGACTCCGCGACCATCCCTGATGACTCGCGTCTTTCAGGATGCTTCACTTGCCACCCGAGTACTCGGTTCGGCGAGCTGTGGAGGACGAGCACATCAACAACTTTACAGATGAGCTCGTCTTCCCCCTAGCCCACTTTGAGATGGGTCTTCACATCCTCATATGGCCGGAAGTCCGACAGATTCTGATTCACTTCGGCCTCGTCCCCGCACAGATCAACCCGAATGGGATCGCGGCCATTATGGCCTTGGTTTGCTTCCTACACGAGGCCGGAGTTGTCTTCGACTTCGCCATCTTCCGGAAGCTCCTGATTATGAAGGCGACCTCCGATGTGGTCGCCTACTTTAATTACGGCTCTGTAAAGGTCAAGGAGACGCATAATAAAGTTCATAGGTGGAACGAGAGGTTCGTTATCTTTCCAGGCCCCTTCGGTTCGCTTCCTTACTGGCCTGTTCAACGGGAACCGCCGATCTAGAAATCACTTTGTTTGCCGGAGGCATCGAAGCCCCTATTCACCTTGTTGTTTCGGAAGCAGATTGACGTTGTCAAGTTGCAGCGACGTGTTGATGAGCTACCATACGTCAAGCCGGAGGAAGATATATGCGAGCTCCTTTCCACTTCGCCCAATCTATCGGTGATCTAACCAATTAAGCTTGCTAATTTCGTTATGCTTTCCACATGACTCCGCTCCCTTCCTGTCTGAGTTGTAATCGGCGGAGCCGAGACCTTTCTCGTGCGAAGAGAGATGACTCTCCACCTCTGGCGTCCTTCGAGCTGGTGTTGGTGGTCGACAAGGAAGGGCCGAAGGTCGAACCTAAGGGCAAGAGGCCCATGGACCCGACGACGAGCTCTGCTGAGCCGCCGAGAAAGCGCCACGAAAAGGTCGCACACCAGTACATCCCGAGGCCGGCATTTCAGAAGACGAGGACTCCAAGTCCCACCCCAACTACGGGCGCGGTAGTGAGGGGAGGGACATCACCGGAGAGCCGCTGCTCGCGTGGGACTCCCTACAGAATAGGGTGTCCCGAAGCACATTCATGTTGTCCTGAATGGGACGACGAGCCCAATGATGACGCGTTCAACGTCTTGTATGCTCTCTATGGGGAGACGATGTCGAGCTCTTTGTCGTGGTCGTCCATGATTCCTTGTTTGGCATGCCTCGCGCTTCGCTCTGAGGACGCTCAAGCTCCTTCATTCGTTAGTGAAGCGTTACATTCACTGTGTCAAGACGTTGCGTGATATCAAAGAGGCCCTGTTGGATCGGTAGGCGCCCTTAGAGGGGGGTGAATAAGGGTTTTAAAACTTTTTCTTATATTTTGAATATCTTGAAATAATAAGAGATTAAGATGGTGAGAAATCAAACAAACTAAGTAAAATAAAATAGAGACATGTTTTATTAATATGAAATATGGGTTTAAAAAAATTGATTTCTATAACGCTAGAAATCGGTGGCGAATAATAATAAACTCTTTTTGTTTTCTATCTCGACTCGTATCCCCACGAACCGGTGGTCCTAGTCTATCCTTCCCCGGATACGGCCTCAAGCCGCTCTAGCCAATCCTTCCCCGGATATGGCCTCGAGCACCCCCTAGACCTAACCTAGATCTAGTCGCCAACACGTGGCGAAATCTCTAACGGTTTACAAAAGATATGAAATGACAATAATAAAAACTCTGTCTTAAAGAACTTCTGAAGTTGGAGACGAATATCCGTTGTAGAATAAGCGTTGTTGAAGTATACGTCGTTTGGATCCGGCGTGAAGAAATCCTTCTTCAGAAATTCGTGGAACTTTGGTGGGAGATCACTTTTCGACAGAGTAAGGTTTGGAATTCTAGCACTTCACCTCTCTCAAACTTGTGTCTTGAAAACGAGAGAAGAAGCATCCTTTTATATGAGTGAGCGCTAGCGCTACCGCCGACGCTATCCCATATTAGGGAATATTCTCCGCGCGCGTATCTTCATTCCAGGGAAACTCCACCGCCTTGCCTCTTGTGCTCCGCGCTACCGTCTGCGCTATCCGCTACCGCCTGACGCTATCCGCTACCGCCTGGCGCTATCCGCTACGGCCTGGCGCTAGCGCTTTCTAAAGATGCTGCCGGAATTGCGCTAATCATCGCTACCGCCGGGCGCTAGGTGCTACCGCCGGCGCTAGTGGGCATGTTGGAATTATTGGCTCAATTTTGGGGGCAATATTCTTATGTTATCCTTGAGTCTTATGGACTTTGTTTCCTGCACACTTAAGCACACAAGATCAAATACACATAGGATTTGTTATTCTCAAACCTAGGAGATGCGGAAGACTATGTTCCAACAAACTCTCCCTTTTGATAATAACAAATTCATTAATGATAAATCAGAGCATTAATATATAAGCATGATGAAACCTATTTGTGTGTGTATGAGGGTGATGAATTAAGATAATTATTGATTTTAGTATTTAGAATTACTCCCCCTAAATACATGCTCCCCCTAAGTGAATGCTCCCTTAATATGTAAGCTATCAATTTAATTAATCATGTTAGTTTTCAATTTTGATAGCGGTGAATATTTATCATGATTGTTCTCCCCCTTTTGTTATTAGCAAAAGTGGGTAACGAAGCAAGATGCACAAAAAGGATTGTTCTCCACCTTTTGTTCTTAGCAAAAATGGGTAAGGAAGCAAGATGCACAAAAATGATTTTTGATAATTAGATAAAGCATGATCAAGTTTTTTAGAGGAAAGGAAATGTTAAGGAGTTTATAATAATTTTCATAGAAATAAATCAGAGTTTTTAGCACAAGTATTTTCATAGAAATAAGTCAGAGCATTTTAGCTTAAAAGGAATAATATAACATTTACCACTCAAGTCTATCATTTGGTTAAAAAGAATTTGGAGTTTGAAGACTTGAGATAAGCATAAAAAGAACACAAGGTAAACGTAATGTTGCGGAAGACATAAAATTACAACAAACATTTTTTTGTAAGGCATGACGATGCATAAGAAGAAATATAAGTGAGTCAAAAATGAAAAAGATGTTTCTAAATCATTTTTCTTTTAAGTTTGATAATCAAGTAACCAAACATGAAAGAGATGTATCAAGAAGAGACTACTACAATGTTATTCCAATTCACAAATTCAAAACATACCAAACATTGTAGAGAGCATGCTAGGTTATCTAGTGCATTTTATTTATAAAAAGAGTATAGTATTTTAGCATTAGGATCCAATACTAATGAGAAAAAATGTTATTGAAGATAATGATATGCACATAAGCGTATTTTGAAGAGAGTAAACAAATGTTTTAATCAAAAATACAAGACATATGTAGAGTAAAGTGCACAATAAAATACAAATAATTTTACTTCCACACCCATTAAAGCACATAGAAAAGAATAAGTGGTGTAAAGAAAAAGTTTATGGTTTGCACAAGATACTTTACTATTCTTTTCAAGGTGCTCAACCTCACAATGCTCATTAAGACTTATCAGGAGGTTCAAGTAGTGCTTGGTGGAGTTATCTTTGTTATTTTATTTTATTCATATTTTTTGTACAAAGTTCTCCGAATACACTTGTTTTGCAAACCAATGAAATTTTGAAAGCGCAACCACTTCTTAATTTTAAGAGTGCAAATAAAAGTAGTGTAGGTAAGATACATATGCAAATTTAATTTATTGTACAATTACAATACACAAGCAAGTATTCTTAGATTAAGAACATATGTAGACTTTGCCAAAATAAGTGAGTGATTAAAGATTATTATCAAACATAAAACATTTACTCATACTTAGAGACATGCTAAGCTTAGTTCTACACAACACTTTTTCAATACAATTTATGCACATGTGTTTTGATATATCAAAGCATGATAAAAACAATGTTCAAAGTAGTTTGAAAAGATGAATTTCAACATTGAAGGTCCAAATGATAGATTGAATCATGTTTGATTTTCACAAATCACAATAAAGTCCATACAATATTTTGATAATTTTTAAGTTTTATATTTTTGTAGTTGATTTTTGCATTTAGGAATAAAAATCAGATGCAAAAAATATTCTTGGTAAATTTGATTTTGTATTTTTTATTTTGTTTTAATTTTTCAAAAATCAATCAAAAACAGAATTGCAAAAATAAATAGTACATATAATAAAGCATATTTTAGAAATTTTAAAAATACAGAAAAACAGACAGGTGCGCTAGCCCCGGCGCTAGCGCTAGCGCGAGAAACAGTACACGATTTTTTAGGATTTTGAAAAATTTAATTTTTGATTTGGTTAAGTGTCCAAAGTTTAGTTTTATGCAAAACTTTCAGAGGATTTGAAGATGTGTAGATATGTAAAAATTACATAAAACTATTGCGTTTTAAGAATGCGTTTTAACCCGAAAGATCTAGGACACCTAATTCAAGTTATAATAATCGAAATCTTGCATGAATATGTCAGCAAGTTGGGAGTCCGTACCAATGAAACTTACTTTTACATGCTCTTTCTTAATATGATCCCTAATGAAATGATGGCGAACATCAATGTGTTTGGATCGAGAGTGGTGTACGGGATTATTTGTAAGATCTATGACACTTTTGTTGTCACATTTGATATGAATGTTTTTGAGATGGAAACCAAAATCCTCTAGAGTTTGACACATCCATAACGCTTGTGCACAACAACTACCAAGTGCGATGTATTCGGTCTCCGTTGTGGAGAGTGCAACCGAAGCTTTTTTCCTACTAGACCATGCAACTAATGAGGGTCCTAAAAAGTGACAAGTACCGCTAGTGCTTTTTCGATCTAGTGAACATCCGGCGTAATCCGAATCGGAATAGCCGTGACGTGTAAATGAATCATTGTGTGGGTACCACAATCATAATTTAGATGACCCTAATAGATAACGAAAAATACGTTTTACCGCTTTTAAATGAGATTCTTTTGGATTGACTTGAAAGCGAGCACATAAACATACGTCAAACATTATATCTGGTCTAGATGCACTTAAGTAAAGAAGAGATCCTATCATTCCTCTATATAAAGTTTGATCAATGGAAATTCTCGATTCATCTTTTCCTAGTTTTAAAGAAACACTCATAGGAGTAGAAGCTTGTTTAAGGTTTTCAGATCCAAATTGTGTAAGCATATCGTGAACATATTTTGTTTGACAAATAAAGATATCATCATTTCGTTGTGAAATTTGAAAACCAAGAAAATAAGAGAGTTCTCCTACAAGACTCATTTCATATTCATTTTTCATTGCTAAGACTACTTCATTACACAACTCTTCATTAGTGACTCCAAAAATGATATCATCAACATATATTTGTAATATAATTAAATCGTTATTATTATGCTTAATGAATAGTGTGTTGTCGGCACTTCCCAAAACATAACCGTGCTTTAACAAAAACGATGTAAGTCTATCATACCATGCATGAGGCGCTTGCTTTAAACCGTAAAACGCCTTTTCTAATTTCTAACGTGATTTGGAAATTTTTCATTTCTAAAACCGGGGGTTGTTCTACGTAAGCTTCTTCTTTTATAAACTCGTTTAAGAAAACACTTTTAACATCCATTTGAAATAATTTTATTCTTTTAAAACTCGCAAATGCCAAAAATATTCGTATAGATTCTAGGCGAGCAACGGGTGCAAAAGTTTCTTCAAAATCTACCCCCTCGATTTGAGAAAAGCCTTGAGCGACTAAGCGAGCTTTAGTTCTTGTAATCCTAGATTCACCATCTAATTTATTCTTAAGATCCATTTTACACCAACAACAGGATGATTAAATGGACGTTCTACTAGGTTCCAAACTTTATTTCTTTCAAATTGATTTAACTCTTCATTCATAGTCAAAAATCAAAATTCGTCATTTAAAGCGGTTGAAACATTTTTAGGTTCAATTTCGGAAACAAAGCAAATATTTGAAAACGTTTTATGAAGAGAAGATCGAGTTCTTACCCCAATAGATCGTTCCCCAATGACTAGCTCCTTTGGATGATTTTTTGAGAAGTTCAAGAAGCTTGGGGGAACATATTCATCTTTCTTGGCCTTCTCCTCTTCTTTGGAAGGTTCCTCTTCGTCGTGCTCCAAAGATGGCAAATGTTCATCATTTGTACCTGTAGGAAGTCTTTCTACACAAGGAATAAATTCATCAAATTTTACATTAATAGACTCTTCAACCTTACTCGTTCTTTTGTTAAATATTTATAGGCTTTACTAGTTGAAGAGTATCCAAGAAATATTCCTTCATCACATTTTTCATCAAATTTTCCTAAAAAATCTTTTGTATTTAGAATAAAACATTTACAACTGAATACTTTAAAATATGATACGTTAGGTTTCTTTTGATAATATAGTTTATATGGTGTGAGATTTAAAGATGGACGAAGCATTACTCTATTCATTACATAACATGATGTGCTTACGGCTTCGGCCCAAAATGACTTAGGTAATTTATATTCAGATAGCATAGTATGTGCTAGTTCTTGGATTGTCCTATTCTTTCTTTCTACAACACCGTTTTGCTAAGGTGTGCGTGGAGCGGAGAAGTTGTGCTTAATACTTAACATTTCACAAAAAGATTTAAAGTTTTCATTTTCAAATTCTCCTCCATGATCTGTGCGAATGCATTTTTTTTTTAAATCTAGTTCATTTTGAATAAGAGTACATAATTTTGAGAATTCGCAAAACGCATCAAATTTGGAAGAGAGAAATAAAGTCCAACAATATCTAGTGAAATCATCTATTAGAACGAAAGTATATATTCTACCACCAAGACTTGTGGTGCTAACGAGACCAAAGAGATCCATATGAATTAATTGTAATGGTTTTGAAGTAGAAATTTCGTTTTTGCTTTTAAAAGACGATTTTGTAAATTTTTCTTTTTGGCATGAAGAACATAGTGAAGATAAATTTTCATTCAATTTAGGCAATCCTCTAATCAATTCTTTTTTGGCTAGTTTTAAAATGAGCTTTGTACTAGCGTGACCTAAACGCCTATGCCATAGTTCTAACTCGTCATTTTTAGTTATAAAACATTTTATAAATGATTTGGAAAGATCATGAAACGAAACTATATAAACGTTGTGAATTCTAGGTGCAGTTAGTAAAACATCTTTTGTGTTAGGATTAAATATTTTGCAAAGATTAGTGGATGATTCAAATAATACATCTAATCCTTTATCACACAATTGACTAATAGATATTAAGTTATGTTTTAATCCTTTTACATAAAGAACATTAGAGATGAGAAAGGATTCGTTACCCACTGTACCTACTCCTATGATCCTTCCTTTACCGTTATATCCAAACGTTACGATCCCTCCTTTCTTCTTTTCTAGGCTAAGGAACTTTGCTTTATTGCCCGTCATGTGCTTGTAGCAGCCTGAGTCCAAGTACCACACGTCCTCCGTTTCCTTAGCCTTCCTGCAAATCTAGAAAGAAGATGAGAGTAAAGATCTGAATACCCAATAGGTACCACCCATAGAGTAAGTGGATTTCTTAGGTACCCAGATTTGTTTTGAAGATCGTTGTTTTATATTCCTGTAAGAGCTAGACGTGTGTCCAAACTTAAGACAATTTGCACATGAAATAAAGAGGGTTGAGACCCATTTCTGAATTTCTATATTGCTCTTGCTGGATGATGTTTGAACTTTAGAAAAAACAGGAGATTTTTAACTGTTGAGCTACCGCCGGCGTTAGTGGCTAGCGCCGGGCGGTAGGGCTCACTTTGATATCCGAGCCCAAACTTTCCAGAACCATAACATTGGTTTCCCAAAATCATATCCAGGGATTTTTGACCTATCCCGAATTTTTGTATGGCCATATTGAGGTCATGATTTTGTTTTTTAAGAGATGTATTTTCTTGTACAATCATAACACATTTATTTTCAAAGCCCTTTTTGTTATTTTCAATTTGTAAGAGAGAGATTTTTAGTTTTCTCTCTAAGTCCCCCTTTTTTTGCAATAGTTTTGATTTGTGAGAGGGCCTTAGAAGAGAAACTTCAATTTCTTTTGCCTTACATAAGGAGTGTTCACACTCTTGACATGAAACCTTTCTCTTTTGAAGGGAAATTAATTTTTAGTAAGCTTATGATTTTCTTTGACGATAGATTCATTTTCACGATTTAAAATAATATTATCTTCTACACTTTTATCATAGACTTTGCAAGTTTGAACAAATTCATCATAGAGTTCTTCGAAGGTGGGAGGAGTTACCTTAGTGTCGCTAAGAACACTGGTGTCGTCATCGTTGCTTTTTGCCATTACACATAAGTTTGCTTACTCCTTGTTGTTTGACTCAGATCCGCTTGATTCTGCAGAGGAAGAATCATCCCAAGTTGCGGCTTTTAATACTTTCTTTTTCTCCTTCGCTTTGTACCGTTCTTTTTGCTCCTTTTGATACTTCGGGCACTGGCTCCGAATGTGCCCGGTCTTTCTGCAGTGGTAGCACTCCGGTGGTGGTTTTTCTTCTTCGTCTTCACTTCCTTTTTCTTTCTTTGATGAAGAGGAAGATCCTTTTCGTCGAGCATCATTTTGGAAGTATTTCCGGAAGGTGTTCCTTCTCTCCGGATTTCTAATGAACTTCCTGAAGTTCTTCACCATGAGACCTTCTTCATCTTCATCATCATCTTCGATGCTCTCCTTTTTTGATTTTAGTGCCAGCGCCTTTTTCTTTGCCTCTTTGTTATATTCATCGTGTTGAATCTGGAGTTCTACCTCATGGGTTTTGAGATTCCCAATAAGGTTCTCGATCTGGAGCGTTCTTAGGTTGTGCGACTCCGAGATGGCCGTTACCTTTGGATTGAACCTTGGAGGTAGAGAGCAAAGAATTTTTCTGACCAAGTCCCCGTCTGAGTAGATCTTTCCAAGTGCTTTTGAAGCGTTGACGATCTTGGTGAAACGTGTGTACATCAAGTTGATGTCCTCTTCGATATCCATCCTGAATTTTTCATATTCCGACTCCAGTTGGAATAGCTTTGCATCTTTTACCTGCGATGTACCTTCATGAGTAACTTCCAATTGATTCCAAATATCATAAGCAGTTCCACATGCAGAAATTTTATTAAACTCAGTTCTATTTAAAGCGCAATATAAAACGCTCATCGTCTTAGCATTATTTTTGCAACTTAGTTTATCGTTATCATCCCATTTATCATTAGGTTTTAGTAACGTAGCCTCTACCACTATAATTGTAGGAGGAGAGTACCGAACTTCTACCATGTTCCATACTTCCACATCCATGGCCATACGAAAACACATCATCCGATTTTTCCAGTAGTTGAAATCTGACCCAGAAAAAAGAGGTGGTCGACTAACACCCTAACCCTCCGGAAAAGCGAGATCATGAGACGTCATTTATTCCTGGTTGTTAGACCAATTGGAATAAAACTGTTAGTAAGGAACGTTCACCTAGAGGGGGGGTATTAGGTGATCTGGGTTCTTTTCAAATTATTTGCGCGAGTTTCGAATATTCAAGCACAGCACAGAAATATCGCACAGATAAACACAGATAAAACACACCAGACGACACAAGATCTATAGAGGTTCCTCAAGACCGGGTGTCTTGAGTAGTCCTCTGTCCCTCTGCGCCTACCCAGCAGTGTGTTAGGATCAGCAAAACTCCGCCAAAAACTTCAGGCCCTCAAGCCTTGCAATACGGACCCGCAAGTCCAACAGCCTAGGCCCGCAAGCCCCACTGCCCCCGAGCCCGCAAGCTCGACACTCAGGCCCTCAAGCCCTACACAACACAGACCCGCAAGTCCTGTGCCTACAGCCTAGGCCCCCTACTGCGCCCGAGCCCTCAAGCTCGACAGAATTGGACCCGCAAGTCCACTGCCCTGGCCCTCAAGCCTCGCAGCTCTCCAGCCCTCAAGCTAGACGGTGTCGGACCCGCAAGTCCACTGCCCTGGCCCTCAAGCCTCACAGCTCTCCAGCCCTCAAGCTAGACAAATAGGCCCGCAAGCCTTACAAAAATTACAGTGATAAAAGACTGCTACTTCTGTCGGATAAAGATCGGCAACTTTAGCTTGTTGAAGATTGACTTATTAAGGTTGAAGAAGATGCTTCTGAATCAGATCTTGAGCGCACAGTTCTTCTTCAATCTTTTCTTGGCCTGATGAGGATTGACTTCTTATCAGTCGATGGAGATGACTGCTTCTTCTTTTTAACTTTCTTTCTTGCGCCGCTTTTACTGTTCTATTTTCTGTATGCGCAAGTTCTCTTTTTTTGATTGATCGATTGATTCCCGCATTAGGGCAATCTCTTATCTCTTTTATAAGACTGCGAGGCTCCCAACCATCTTTTGAAAAAGTTCCTTAAGTGTTAGACGCTCCTTTCCTTAAGAGCACCCGCTGATTTGACAATCAGGCGGCGACATTAAATGCTGACAGCGCGTCCGCAACTTTTGAATCTGTCTCGACGATATTTCCAATGTTACGACGACATGGATGATATCTCGACGATAGGACTTTGTCGATGCCTTGAACTTAGGTATACTTTCAATTCTTCTTGCTTCTGCCACTGATGCAGGTATCTCGACGATACGAGACATTCTGGTGCTTTTGCATATACGACGATATGCTATCTCTGACTGTGTCATCGTGATCTTCTTTCTTGCAGACTGTCGTCGTAATCTCGTTGTTCTCTCGACGACATGAGTGATAACATGTCGACAGATCATACTTTAACAACTGCTTGTCTTCAGCTGTCCTTCAGTCTTCTCGACGACCTGCCTTCTTTACGACGATGTCCTACTCCATCAGTCATACTTAGCCTTTTCAGCGACAAGGCTTCTTTGTCGATGTCGACGATGCTGCATCTTCTCTGCGTTCGACGAACCACAATCTTCGTTTGACGAACTCGCCAAGTCTCAGCGTTCAACGATCTTGCCGAGTCTCAGTGTTCGACGATATTTCTTCTGTGTTCGACGAACAGCCTTCTGCGTTCGACGATCTTGCTGAGTCTCAGCGTTCGACTAACTCGCCAAGTCACAGCGTTCGACGAACACGCCAAATCTCAGCGGTCGACGATCTCCATTCCGCGTTCGACGATCTTCCTTCTGCGTTCGACGAACTTCATTCTTCGTTCGACGAACTTCGTTCTTCGTTCGACGATATTGTACTTTAACTTCCTGAGATTATGAGCTAGAGAAGTGATCAAATACAGAGTGGAGTTTTCTTGACTTGATGACTTCTTGAAATCAGGAATCATGTGGGCAAGATTCCCAACAATCTCCCCCTATTTGAAGAAGTCAGAATCTCAATTCAAGACTACTTTCACTTGACAATAAATATTATAATCTTAACTTTTGAGCATGTAAGATTGTACTTATCTTTGCTGAACTCTCTGAGTACATCAGGCTTGTAGCTCCCCCTTGATTTGATGTCTCTTCTTTCGTGGCTCCCCCTACACCTTTGCTCCCCCTATCTTTGAGGTCTTTCTTCTTGAACATATTGATGTGTTATTTCTCCCCCTTTCTGACTTTCTTCCTGAAGCTCTTCTTTAAGTATTCAATAGTCCAAGCTCCCTCTTGCTCAGTCATAGTTCATCCAAATCCTGTGAGATTCTATAACCAATCATCTAGAAAGGGATTAGTGAAAAATTAGTAGAGTATTACTCTAAGTTTAACATCCCCAGTTGGAATTTGAAGAAATTAAACTTAGCTTCATCTATGGGCTTTATAAATATATTAGCCACTTGTTTGTCTGTTGGGACAAACTCAAGAGTGATATCTTCATTTTCCACATGCTCCCTGATGAAGTGATACCTGATCTCAATATGCTTAGTCCTGCTGTGAGAGACAGGGTTCTTAGCAATTGAGATTGCAATTGAAGAGTCACAAAACAGGGGTGTTTTGGTCATCTTTAGATTGTAGTCTTCAAGTTGATGCTGAATCCATAACAGTTGGGCACAGCAGCTCCCAACAGAGATATACTCTGATTCTGCTGTTGAGATTGCCAAACTGGTCTGCTTCTTACTGCTCCACGAGATCAGTCTTCCACCAAGGAATTGACATGTCCCTGAGGTACTCTTCCTGTCTTCCTTGCACCCTGCATAATCTGCATCTGAGTAGCCAGTTAGTTCACAACCATTATTCCTAGGGTACCATAGGCCAAGATTTGATGTACCCTTTAGGTATCTTAAGATTCTCTTGACAGAGACATGATGAGATTCCTTAGGATTCACCTGATATCTAGCACAGACACATGTAGCAAACATTATGTCAGGCCTACTTGCAGTTAGATAAAGCAAGGATCCAATCACGCATCTGTACTTGGTTTCATTAAAGGATATGCCCTTTTCATCCTTGTCCAGAGACACATTGGTTCCCATTGGAGTCTTCATTGAAGAAGCACTCTCCAATCCAAATTTCTTCACTAGCTCCCTAGTGAACTTAGTCCGGGAGATGAATATACCATCTTCAGATTGTTTCACTTGGAGACCTAGGAAGTATTTGAGCTCACCCATACTGCTCATCTCAAACTTTTCCTGCATCAAGTTGGCAAACTTTTTGCAGAGATTGTTATCTGTAGAGCCAAAGATGATGTCATCCACATAGATCTGCATTAGCAAGATCTTGCCCTTCACTTCCCTTAGGAACAATGTCTTATCAATCTTTCCCCTTGAGAACTTGTTCTCAATTAGAAAGCTTGACAGAGTTTTATACCAGGCCCTAGGTGCCTGCTTTAAGCCATAAAGGGTTTCTCTAAGAAAATAAACATAGTCAGGGTGAGTAGAGTCTACAAAACCCGAGGGCTGCTCTACATATACCTACTCTTTGAGGTCACCATTTAGAAAAGCTGACTTCACATCCATCTGGTAGACCTTGAAACCTTGGTTTGCTGCATAGGCCAGAAACAGTCTTATTGCTTCTAGTCTGGCTACTGGAGCAAATGTCTGATCAATATCTATCCCTTCCTCTTGTCTGTTGCCTTTTGCCACTAGCCTTGCTTTATTCTTGGTGATGATTCAATTTTCATCCAACTTGTTTCTGTAGACCCACTTAGTTCCTATGATGTTCTGTCCTTAGGGTCTTGGAACCAGTTTCCAAACCTTGCATCTCTTAAACTGGTTCAGTTCCTCTTGCATTGCAGCAATCCAAAATGGATCCTGATTGGCTTCCTCAAATTTCTTGGGTTCAATTTGAGAGAGAAAACTCAGGTATAATGCTTCGTTTGCAGCTCTACTCCTTGTCATCACACCTTGGTTGACATTTCCTATTATCTGCTCTTGGGGATGATCTCTTACTTGTCCCAAGACAATTGGCAGTATTTTGGGCACTTCTGCATTAACAACTTCTTCAGGTTGCATTTCTTCAGCCGCTTCTGAGCTTTCTGCAGGTTCTTTCTCGATTTCAACTATCACTGATTGTTTCTTATTTCTGAGTGAGGTACCAGCATTGTCTTCAATGGATAACTTCTCTATTCTCTCCACTGTACCTGTATTCACTAGAGAACTAGACCAGCCCTTATGTATAAGGCTAGCTCATCAAATACCACATGAACAGATTCTTCCACTGCTTGGTTATTGATGTTGTACACTCTATAGGCCTTGCTATGAGAGCTGTAGCCAACAAAAATACCATCACTGCTTTTCTCAGCAAACTTAGTTAGCTTGGATTTCCCATTATTAAGGACATAGCATTTGCTACCAAAGATCCTAAAGTAGGATAAGGTTGGTTTTCTGCCCTTCATTAACTCATAGGGAGTTTTCTTATGGTCTTTGATGATGGAAGCCCTGTTTATCACATGACAAGCTGTATTGGCAGCCTCTGCCCAGAAGTATTCTGGTAGAGAGGAGTCACTTAGCATTGTCCTACTGGCCTCTATCAAGGTTCTGTTCTTCCTTTCAGCAACCCCATTCTGTTGAGGTGTTCTGGGTGAGGAGAATTCTTGGGAGATACCTAGTTCTTGGCAGAATTCTGTCATGGCCCCTGACTGAAATTCTGTCTCATGGTCACTCCTGAGTTTGACCACAGTACAGTCCATCTCATTCTGGATCTGCCTGGCAAATTTTTTCAAGATATCTTGGGTATCTGATTTCTTTTTTAGGAAGAATACCCAAGTGAACCTTGAATAATCATCAACAACTACAAGGGTGTAGGCCTTCCCTCCTAAGCTATGAACTGACATAGGACCAAACAAATCCAGGTGCAGTAGAAATAAGCACCTAGTGGACTCTTTGTTAGATATGCTTTTAAAGCTGGTCCTAGTCTGCTTTCCTAGTTGACAAGCTTGACATGAACCATCTTTGATGTACTTAATATCAGGTCCATTTCTAACTAGGTCTTGTGAGAAAAGCTTGTCTATTGTCTTATAGTTGATGTGTGCAAGTCTTTTGTGCCATTAGACACAGAGAGCCTCTTTACCATCAGCCACATGACATATGGGCATGGAAGAATTTGTATTGAGAAAATTTAAACAATAAATATTTTCACTCCTAGTGCCAGTTAAGGTAGCCTCAGAATCTAAGGACTTCTTAATTAGGCACTTATCCTTGTGGAAGGTAATAAGAAAGCCTAAGTCACAAAGTTGACTTATGATTATGAGGTTGTGTTTCAACCCCTCCACATAGGCAACCTTTGTGATTGTAACTAACTCATTTGAGATGTTGTCATAGCCCCTGGTCATTCCCTTTTCTGAACCACCAAAAATCACTGTTGGTCCATTCTCCACAGGGATGAACTCTTTCAAGTACCTTCTGACTCCAGTCATGCGCCTGGAGCAGTCACTGTCCAAATACCAAATTGGAGATTGGTTGGCATTTGGACCTACCTGCAAGACAAATTACTTTCCCTTAGGTACCCAATATGGATTGGGTCCTTGGTTTCTGTTAGGGTGGTATAAAGGAACACTAAACCACGGAGGGTTATGCACTCTCTTTCCATTGAGCCATGTTGGGTTGAACCAACAGTCGAAGGCAAAATGGCCTACCTTCCCACAGCACTAGCATTCATGTCTGTTGTATCTTCTCTTCCGCTTCACCATCTGAATGGGGTGGCAGTGCTGATGAGCAGAAGAGAATCCTTCTTGCCTAACAGATCTTTGGTGAACCTCATATGTATGAGTCTGGGGTGGAATCGGTCTCACCACATTTTGGTTCACCTTCTTGGGAACAGGCTTTTGTAGGAACAGCCTTTCCCCTACTCTTGATTGTTGTAGCTGCAGGTTTGTGGGCTGAAGGACTTGACACCAGCACCTTCTTATAGGAAGGTCTAGCTTCAGAATCTTTGCCCTTAACTGTCTCCTGATTAAAACCAATATCAACTCTGAACTGTCCAGAGAAGGTGTCAATGATAGGCATGATAGTTTTGGGCATAGAGAAGCTGGATGCAAGTTTCTTCTCATCCAACAACATTTCCTCAAGGTCCTTGATGATCTTGTTCTTCTGTCCTAATTCAGCATTCTTAAGCCTTATGGCTTCCTTGAATTTGTCCACTTCATTGCTCATAGCAGCCAGCTTCTCAGCTGTCTCCTGGAGCTCAGATTGAACAGGCTTCAAGGAATCTAACTCCTTGGTCTGGACTTTGATAAGTTTCTTACAGCTTTTGAAGGCTTTCCATAGGGCTTTATATTGTCTTATTAGTTCAGATTCAACATCATATTGGGATCTTGAGGCTGTGCTATTGGCAGCAGACACACACTCATCATCATGCACAAAATCTGCTACTGATTCAGAATTAGAGTCAGATAGAGGAGTTCTGTTGTTTACCTTCCCAGGAGAGATGTCATCCTGGTTGTCTTCACCTATGGCCATCAAGCCAATGAGTGCATCTTCCTCAGTGCCCGAGGAACTTGAGTCAGAATCACTCAGTGTTCTGACCTTCTTTGCCATGAATCCTTTTTCTGATTTCCTTTTGCTCCTTGAGCTTCTTCTTTCTTCATGGTTCCTTGATTCCTTCTCTTTAGAGGGGCAGTCAGTAGCCATGTGACCTGTCTTGCTGCAGGAATAACAAACCGTATTATTTAAATCATGTTTACGAGGGTTAGACATGTATCTTTCCTCCCTGGGGGCTCTGGATCTGTCGCGATAATCGGATCTTCTGGAACTTGAGGAGGAATTTCTGTGATTATCCCTCCTCCTTCTGTGTATCAGCTTCCTGAACTATTTTGAGAGAAGGGCCACCTCTCTATCAGTATCATCAGAATCAGAGGAGTTGGCTTCTGATTCTTCACTGCTCTCAGATCTGCTCTGAGTTGCAGAGGTCTTGCCCTTGGCTCTTCTGGTGCTCTCAGCCTTTAGAGCCACAGATCTTTCTCTTGAACGCACTTTTGAGCTTTCTTCTTCAGCCTTCCTGGTGTTGAGCTGAAGTTCATGAGACAGCAGCTTCCCAGATTTTTGGGCTCCATGATGCCCAGCTGACCCATCTCTCTGATAGCACAGATCTTGATGTCCCATTCTTTTGTGAGGGATCTAAGAAACTTGTCATTAAGATCTGAGTTTGTGAACTCTCTATTATAGTTTCTCAATCCATTCACTATCTTGAAAAATCTCTCATAACAGTTGGAGATTGTTTCATTCTTGCCTTGCTTGAAGGCCTCATACTCTTGGTTGAGAAGGGATTTTCTATCATCCCTAACCTCTTCAGTACCCTCCATGTACACGATCAAGGAGTCCCACATCTCCTTGGCCGTTTTGCAGTGAATCAGATTCTGGAGGGTTGAATCATCTATGACACTTACAATGACATTTTGTGCCCTCTTATCTAGGCCTGCCAAGGCTAGCTCGTCCTTGGTCATGTCCTCATATTTCTTTACCACCTTCTTTGTTGGATCAATGGTGGAAGCAGTTGTAGGGATGAAGGGACCCGGTTGGATTGTCAGATAGATTCTTGGATCAGCCGCTTCCATGAACAGCCTAACCCTTTCCTTCCAAATAGGAAAGTTCTCCTTCGAGCAGATTGGAAGTTTCATGGATCTCATCTCCCGATTCTGATCACCACCAGCCATAGTGAGTCGTTCCACGATCTAGATCAGACGGTTAAGTCTTCTTTTGATCAACCTCCCTCTGATACCACTTGTTAGTAAGGAACGTTTACCTAGAGGGGGGGTATTAGGTGATCTGGGTTCTTTTCAAATTATTTGCGCGAGTTTCGAATATTCAAGCACAGCACAGAAATATCGCACAAATAAACACAAATAAAACACACCAGACGACACAAGATCTATAGAGGTTCCTCAAGACCGGGTGTCTTGAGTAGTCCTCTGTCCTTCTGCGCCTACCCAGCAGTGTGCTAGGATCAGCAAAACTCCGCCAAAAACTTCAGGCCCTCAAGCCTTACAACACGGACCCGCAAGTCCAACAGCCTAGACCCGCAAGCCCGTACTGCCCCCGAGCCCGCAAGCTCGATACTCAGGCCCTCAAGCCTACACAACAAAGACCCGCAAGTCATGTGCCTACAGCCTAGGCCCGCAAGCCCCTACTGCGCCCGAGCCCTCAAGCTCGACAGAATCGGACCCGCAAGTCCATTGCCCTGACCCTCAAGCCTCACAGCTCTCCAGCCCTCAAGCTAGACGGTGTCGGACCCGCAAATCCACAGCCCTGGCCCTCAAGCCTCACAGCTCTCCAGCCCTCAAGCTAGACAAATAGGCCCGCAAGCCTTACAAAAATTACAGTGATAAAAGACTGTTACTTCTGCCCGATGAAGATCGGCAACTTTAGCCTGTTGAAGATTGACTTCTTAAGGTTGAAGAAGATGCTTCTGAATCAGATCTTGAGCGCACAGTTCTTCTTCAATCTCTTCTTGGCCTGATGAGGATTGGCTTCTTATCAGTCAATGGAGATGACTGCTTCTTCTTTTTCACTTTCTTTCTTGCGCCGCTTTTACTGTTCTATTTTCTGTATGCGCAAGTTCTCTTTTTTTGATTGATCGATTGATTCCCGCATTAAGGCAAGCTCTTATCTCTTTTATAAGACTGTGATGCTCCCAACGGTCTTCTGAAAAAGTTCCTTAAGTGTTAGACGCTCCTTTCCTTAAGAGCACCCGCTGATTTGACAATCAGGCGGCGACATTAAATGCTGACAGCGCGTCCGCAACTTTTGAATCTGTCTCGACGATATTTCCAATGTTACGACGACATGGATGATATCTCGACGATAGGACTTTGTCGATGCCTTGAACTTAGGTATACTTTCAATTCTTCTTGCTTCTGCCACTAATGCAGGTATCTCGACGATACGAGACATTCTGGTGCTTTTGCATATACGACGATATGCTATCTCTGACTGTGTCATCGTGATCTTCTTTCTTGCAGACTGTCGTCGTAATCTCGTTGTTCTCTCGACGACATGAGTGATAACATGTCGACAGATCATACTTTAACAACTGCTTGTCTTCAGCTGTCCTTCTTCAGTCTTCTCGACGACCTGCCTTCTTTACGACGATGTCCTACGCCATCAGTCATACTTAGCCTTTTCAGCGACAAGGCTTCTTTGTCGATGTCGACGATGCTGCATCTTCTCTGCGTTCGACGAACCACAATCTTTGTTTGACGAACTCGCCAAGTCTCAGCGTTCGACGATCTTGCCGAGTCTCAGCGTTCGACGATATTTCTTCTGTGTTCGACGAACAGCCTTCTGCGTTCGACGATCTTGCTGAGTCTCAGCGTTCGATTAACACGCCAAGTCTCAGCGTTCGATGAGCACCCCAAATCTCAGCGGTCGACGATCTCCATTCTGCGTTCGACGATCTTCCTTCTTCGTTCGACGAACTTCATTCTTCGTTCGACGAACTTCGTTCTTCGTTCGACGATATTGTACTTTAACTTCCTGAGATTATGAGCTAGAGAAGTGATCAAATACAGAGTGAAGTTTTCTTGACTTGATAACTTCTTCAAATCAGGGATCATGTGGGCAAGATTCCCAACAAAACCCCTCTGATACCACTTATTGGATCGGTAGGCGCCCTTAGGGGGGGGGGGGGGGGCGGTGAATAAGGGTTTTATAATTTTTTCTTATATTTTGAATATCTTGAAATAATAAGAGATTAAGATGGTGAGAAATCAAACGAACTAAGTAAAATAAAATAGAGACATGTTTTATTAATATGAAATATGGGTTTACAAAGATTGATTTCTATAACGCTAGAAATCCGTGGCGAATAATAATAAACTCTTTTTGTTTTCTATCCCGACTCGCATCCCCGCGAACCGGTGACCCTAGTCTATCCTTCCCCGGATACGACTTCAAGCCGCTCTAGCCAATCCTTCCCCGGATATGACCTCGAGCACCCCCTAGACCTAACCTAGATCTAGTCGCCAACACGAGGCGAGTTTCTGCCCTAAGTCCTACCCAGACCTAGTCGCTAACACGAGGCGAATTCTCTAACTATTTACAAAAGATATGAAATGACAATAATAAAAACTCCCTCTTGAAGAACTTCTGAAGTTGGAGACGAAGATCCGCTGTAGAATAAGCGTTGTTGAAGCGGACGTCATTTGGATCCGGCGTGAAGAAATCCTCCTTCAGAAATTCGTGGAACTTTGGTGGGAGATCACTTTTCGGCAGAGTAAGGGTCTGGAATTCTAGCACTTCACCTCTCTCAAACTTGTGTCTTGAAAATGAGAGAAGAGGCCTCCTTTTATAGGAGTGAGCGCTAGCGCTTGCGCTAGCGCTACCACCGGCGCTATCCCATATTAGGGAATATTCTCCGCGCGCGTATCTTCATTCCAGGGAAACTCAACTGTCTTGCCTCTTGTACTTCGCGCTACCGCCTGCGCTATCCGCTACCGCCTGGCGTTAGCGCTTTCTAAAGATGCTGCCGGAATTGCACTAATCATCGCTAGCGTCGGGCGCTAGGTGCTACCGCCGGCGCCAGTGGGCATGTTGGAATTATTGGCTCAATTTTGGGGGCAACCTTCTTATGTTATCATTGAGTCTTATGGACTTTGTTTCCTGCACACTTAAGCACACAAGATCAAATACACATAGGATTTGTTATTCTCAAACCTAAGAGATGCGGAAGACCATGTTCCAACAGGCCCTTGTCGTTGCTGAGAAGCGCAGCCAAGTGCGCCGAGGTCGAGGAGAAGCTTGCCAAGAGGACGAGATGGACGAGGTTCAGTAGGCGCGATCGACCCAGAATTTGGCCGAGGTAAAACTCGGTCCGCTGCTCTTTCTTTACCTCGTGTGCGAGGTCATGTTCTCACGTTACTTAGACTTTCTTATTTTCTGGCTGTCGTGATCCTTGCCGCGGAGCACATCTCCCTCCTAGAGAAGAAGAATACAAATTTCCATGGCAAGTTGGATTCTTTATGGATTCAGCTTGCCACTGCCCAGTCGCAGTCTACGACTTCTCCAGCTCTTACGACCTCACTGAGGAAGAAGGGTCGGCTTTACTACTCCGAAGCCGAGATGAGTTCTATTCTTCGCCAATACATCTGCGATGGTGGCGAGCTCATGCTCACACGTTTGTGGCGTCTGAGGAGGCTGACCGAGGGAGGCAAGGACCTGTCAGTAGAGCCTCTTCTCCTCGAGGTGTTCGAGGACGAGTCCGACGAGACCTCTTCCAGCAAAAGCGACTCAGATTCATCCTCTCATCGCAATGACTGGGCCGACAGATCCAGAGGCAAGTCCTCTCGCCGCACCGGTTCGGCTGGAGAGTCCAGTGGCAGTTCCTCCAGCTCGCAGCAATCAAGAAGCAAGTCGCCCGTGGTCATCATGTAAACACAGGCTATTCAAAGCAATAGAAAGATACTGATTCTTGTCCAGTGTTTTCGTGCGTTTGCATTTATTCTCATTGTCATACCCTCAGAGTACTGGAGTGCGTTTAGGCTCATAGGACAATGAGAGCGAAAGTTCGCTTATGCTCATAGGACGACGAGAGCGAAAGTTCGCTTAGGCTCATAGGACGATGAGAGCGAAAGTTCGCTTAGTCTCATAGGACGACGAGAGCGAAAGTTCGCTTAGGTTTATAGGACGATGAGAGCGAAAGTTTGCTTAGGCTCATATGACTACGAGAGCGAAAGTTTGCTTAGGCTCGTAGGACAACGTGAACGAAAGTTCGCTTAAGCACATACCTTAGGGAAATTCAGCGATCGAGGGGTCTGCTGGCCAGCATGCAAGGGGGAGCTGATCTCGACCTCATTTGCAATGACATGGACTTACAGAGACTCTCCTGCCTGAAGGGTCAGCCGATTTGGAACATGGAGTGAGCACTCGAGTGGTCAGACGACCAACATGTAAGGGGGGAGCTGATCTCGGCCTCCACTGTAGAGGCATGGACTTATGGCAACTCTCCTTCCCGAGGCGTCATCTGATTAGGAACATGGAGTGAGCGCTCGAGGGGTCAGACAACCATCATGTAAGGGGGGGAGTTGATCTCGGCTGCCACTGCAGAGGCATGAGCATATGGAGACTCTACTACCCAAAGTGTCATCCGATTTTGAACATGGAGTGAGCAATCGAGGGGTCAGACGCCCAACATGTATAAGCGGGGAGCTGATCTCGGCCGCCACTGCAGAGATATGAACTTATGGATACTCTTCTACCCAAGGCGTCATCCAATCAGGAACATGGAATGAGCAATCGAGGGGTCAGACGACCAACATGTAAGTGGGGAGCTGATCTCGGCCTTTACTGCAGAGGAAAGGGCTTAGGGAGACTCTCCTACCCGAGGCGTCATCCGATCAGGAACATGGAGTGAGCACTTTAGTGGTCAGATGACCAACATGTAAAGGGGGAGCTGATCTCGGCCGCCATTGCAGAGGCATGGACTTATGATGACTCTCCTACCCGAGACGTCATCCAATTAGGAACATAGAGTGAGCACTCGAGGGGTCAGACGACCAGCATGTAAGAGGGAGCTGATCTCAGCTGCCACTGCAGAGACATGGGCTTATGGAAACTTTTCTACCTAAAGCGTCATCCGATTTGGAACAAGGAGTGAGCACTCGAGGGGTCAGATGTCCAACATGTAAGGGGGGAGCTGATCTCGACCGCCACTGCAGAGGCATGGGCTTATGGAGACTCTCTTACCCGAGTCGTCATCCGATCAGGAACATGGAGTGAGCACTCGAGGGGTCAGACGACCAACATGTGAGGGGGAGATGATCCCGGCCGCCATTGCAGAGGCATGGACTTATGGAGACTCTCCTACCCGAGGCGTCATCCGATCAAGAACATGTAGTGAGCACTCGAGGGGTCAGACGACCAACACGTAAGAGGGGAGCTGATCTCGACCGCCACTGCAGAGGAATGGGCTTATGGAGACTCTCTTACCCGAGGTGTCATCCGATCAGGAACATGGAGTGAGCACTCGAGGGGTCAGACGACCAACATGTAAGGGAGAGATGATCTCGGCCTCCATTGCTGAGGCATGAACTTATGGAGAATCTCCTACCCGAGGCATCATTTGATCAGGAACATGGAGTGAACACTCGAGGGGTCAGACGACCAACATGTAAGGGGGGAGCTGATCTCGGCCGCCACTGCAGATGCATGGACTTATGGAGACTCTCCTACCCGAGGCGTCATCCGATCTGGAACATGTAGTGAGCAATCAAGCGGTCAGACGGCCAGCATGTAAGGGGGGAGTTGATCTCGGCCTCCACTACAGAGGCATAGACTTATGGAGACTCCTACCCGAAGCGTCATCCGATCTGGAAATTTCAATCCTGAAAATGGTTTGGCGGGCAAAGAGAGTCAACATTCGAGGGGCAGATCGGTCAGCATGCAAGGGGGAGTTGATCTCGGCCGACGATGCTGAGGCGTGGGCTTAGGATGGTGCTCTAAACCCGAGATATCATCTCTTTCGCCGTCTCGAACCATTTTTGGGAAGGAGATTATCCCGACGTTCCTTTCCCTTTCGAGATTCCATCTTGTTAACCAAAAGGAAACATTGGAGGATATGCAAAAGAAACTTCACACGGTTTGTAAAACCAAGGTCTAGATTAAGCACATGTGTTACTTATATTATTTTTAGTTAGCCTTGGCGTGAGCTGATGAGCTCTTGGGGTGTGTGTGTGGGGGTGGGGGGGAGGGGCAGACGGCCAGCATGTGATGGGGGAGCTGATCTCGGCCTCCACTATAGAGGCATAGACTTACGGAGATTATCGGAGCCCAAGTCGTCATCTCTTCACTCGACTAAGGGTTCCAAGAGGTGATGTGGAAATTCAAAATCTAGATCGCTTCCGGAGATTGGACGCTCCTTGACGTGACACTGATGAGTTGGGCACGATTTCTTCATTGGAAAAGCTTATAAGATCATGTCAAAATGATAATACAAAAACACAAGGTTACCATGACCTGGCTCGTGCTTGGTGCTCATCTCGAGTTGCTAGTTCAAGAATAGAACTTTTTCAGGTCATCTCCGCTCTAGGTGTTCTCGAGCGCTTCACCTTAGTTCTACAGGATGTAACCTTCCGTTATTCAGAGCTTCCAGGACCATGAACGACCTTTCTCAATTCGGGTTGAGCTTCCCGATAGCTTCCGATCTAGCGACGATGTTGACTTTCTTCAGGACCAAGTCGTCCTTCTGAAACTGCTTGGTCCTGATGTGCTTGTCGAAGTACTTGACCATTATTCTCTTGATCTCCTTTTGCCTCGCCGTGGCGAGGTCCCAGAGCTCTTCAACAGAGTCCAAAATAAGATTTCCAGAGCTTCTTCATTCTCGAGCCGCCACTCCTCGCTTCCATTTTCAGCTGCAACACCCTAGGATTGTTGTCTTCAAACTCGACCGGAATGAGAGCTTCAAATACGTGGGACAACTTGAAAGGATTCTCCCCCGTAGACGAATTAGGAGTGGTCCTTAACCCCCACAGAACAAAAGGGAGCTGCTCCACCCAGTTGCCTCTGATACTCTCAACTATCTTTTTCAAGACGTTGAGAATGAGCTTGTTGTCCGCCTCCACCTGACCATTGCTCCGAGGATGATGAATTGAAGCGAAGTGAAGATCAATCCCTATTTGTCTGCAGAACTCTTCCAATTCTAGGCTAGCGAACTGGGGAGCGTTGTCCGTGACAATGGCCTGGGGTATGCCGAACCTGCACACGATATCTCCCCCATAGAAAGTTTCTCACCACCTGGGAGGTCGTATTTTCCAATGCCTTCGCTTCTATCCTCTTGGTGAAGTAATCAATCATTACTAGAATAAATCTCTGTTGACTGTTAGCTTGAGGGAATGGCTCCACCAAGTTCATTCTCCAAACGGTGAACGACCACGGGGAGGTGATGGTTCTCAACTGCTGCGCTGACAACAATTGCAACGGAACAAAAAACTGACACTTCTGGCACTGCCGAGCAATGCTCTCTGCATCCTTCCGGATAGTTGTGCAGTAACAGCTTTGCCTCAAGACCCTCTTCTCCAGTGTACGACTCCACGAGTGACTGTCGCACTCGTCGCAGTGTATTTCTTCCAAAACTCTAGGAACCTCAGCCTTAAAGATGCACCGAGCCAAGGGACCAGAAATGGTCTTCCGATACAAACCCCCATCATGATGTAGGTAGTAGGCCGACTTGTAACGGAAGTATCTCTTGTCTTCTACTACTGCTGGAAACTCTCATATGGCGAGGTAAGTAACGAATGGATCCATCCAAGATGGACGTTGCTCGATGTCCATCAGCTCTCCTTCTTCGATGGACAGCTAGAACAACTCGGTCAAGGTGCCTCCTGCACTCGGACCGTACGTGGTCAGTTGATCGGCCGCACCATTTCTCTCCCTCCGTACATGTTGTATGTAGACGGATCGAAAGGTGTCAAACAACCTCCTTGACCTTCGAGAGATACTACTGCAAAATAGACTTTCTCGCCTCAAACTCTCTGCGGATCCGAGATGCGGACACCAACGAATCTCTATGAGCTTGGATGTCTTGAACTCCCAGCTCCTTGGTCAATCAGAGGCCTGCAATGATGGCTTCGTACTCGGCTTGATTGTTGATGACTGAGAAAGCATATCCATAGCTTGTTCAATCTTAGTCCCCTGCGGGCTCACCAAGACACTTCCTACTCTGAGAGAATCCCTACCCGAAGCTCCATCTACGAACATCTATCACGGGACAAGCCCTTTTGACTTCTCCTTGGTAGCTGCTTCCGAGGAGAAGTCTGCTAGGAAATCCGCCATGACACGTATACTATGTTGAACTCGCTAAGCTCGAAGGATCTCTTAACAAGCCGACCTGAATGCTCTACCTTCTCCAGAATGCTTCTCAGAGCCATAGGGTGATCTGTCACCACTCTGATGGTGTGAGCCTGGAAGTATGGCCTCAAACTTCTCGCCAAAATAATCAAATCTTAATCTAGCTTCTCCAAGATTGGATAGTGTAGCTCATCTTTCCGAAGAACTCTGCTCACGTAGTAGATCGGCAACCGACTCTTTCCCTCTTCTCGAACCAAGTCCAAGCTGACTGCCTCCGCTCAAACTCCTATGAAGAGAAAAAGGTCTTCTACTTACAGAGACCCTTGAAGCAGAGGAGCCCGCATCAACTGCTGCTTAAGGCCGACTCGCACTCGGTGGTCCACTCAAACGGTTGATTGTCACAAAGTGTCTTGAAGAAAGGGGAGCACTGCTCTCCTGCCTTAGATAAGAATCGACTCAAACCGGCAAGCCTCCCGGTCAGTGGTTGCACCTCGTCGCATTTCTGGGGGAGCCGGGGAGGTCATCTCCATGATAACTTTTACCTTATCGGCGTTCGACTCCACTCCCGCTAGGGTGAGAAAGTGTCCCAAGAACTTTCCCCTGTTAACACCAAAATTGCACTTGGTAGAGTTGAGTCTCATTTTGTACTTCCGCAACATTGCAAAAGTCTCCACCAGGCCCTTAAAGTGCTCTGGGGCGCTTGTGCTCTTGATCATGAGGTCATCCACATAGATTTCTATGTTCCTCCCCTTCTAGTCCTTGAAGACCCGGTACATCATCCTTTGGTAAGTCGCCTCCGCATTCTTCAAACCGAACTACATCATCTTATCACAGTAGCACCCGTCGTTGATTATGAAGGAGACGTTCTTGACGTCGGCGGGATGCATCAGAATCTGGTGATATCCTGAAAATGCACCAAGAAAACTCATCACAGGAAAACCGACGGTTGAGTCAACATGCGCGTCGATTCGAGGAAGATGATAACAATTCTTCGGGCACACTTTATTCAACAAAGAGAAATCAATACATATGCGTCACTTTCCTTCCGATTTCTTAACCATTATAACGTTGAAGACCCGACCTAGATACTGGATCTCAGACACAAAATCTGCTTCTATTAGCTTATGCACTTCCTCCTGGATGGGCTCGGCTAGGATAGTTACCACCACCCTCTTCTTTTGCCTGATAGGAAGAACCTCAGGGTCATGATTCAGGCGATGACAAGCCACATCTGTATCTATGTCTGCCATGCCTGCAGCACTCCATGTGCACACGTCGATATTGGCTTGGATGCACACCACTAGTTCCTTCTTGTCCTCCTCCGCCAGCTCTTCGCTGACTCTGATGCTTCCAGACCTCCCGCCCATAACTACGACTTCCACCTCCTCCACCTCTTCAACATCTTCCAGGCGTGCCATCCCTTCTAGCACCCTCTCGACCTCCTCCGCATCTCCCTTCCAGTCGATAATGTTGACGATGTTCAGATAACACTCTCTGGCTACTTTAGGATCACTCTTGATCTGTACTCCTCTTAGATTGCACTTCAAGCACTGGTGGAATGAGGAGAGCACAGATTAGAAGGCGTTAATGAGGGGTCTTCTGTATATCGCATTGTAACTGCTCTGAGTGTTCTTAATGACAAACCGACAGTTCTTGGAGGTGCCTCCGAGGGTCACCAACAGATCCACGCCTCCTTCCACCTTCTTTCTCTCTCAACAGAAACCAAACAGAGGGCCATCTGAGACTGTCACCCTCTTGGCCTCCACTGCCATTGCGTCGAACGCCTTCTTGAAGACGACGTTGACTGAACTCCCGTTGTCCACCAGGATCCGAGAAACGGTGAACTTCTCGATCGCTGTATGGACTACGACGACGTCATGGAACAAATCCTCGTTCTCCGGCATATCCTCTGCTGAGAACGTGATCTCCCCGATCGAGGGTGGGCTTTGAGACGTCGAAGCACACTCTTCTTGTAGATACTGTGAAGGCTCTCCTTGCGATAAGCTTACACACTCACTCCTTTGTAGATGGAGTTGATGCCTCACCAAGTCCCGACGTCGACTCGCTCCTCGCATCTTCTCCGACCGGGGGCCTAGACAAGAATGTCCCCGACCGCCGTCTCTTGCTACTGATTCTCACTCCCCGCACCTGGGGCTCTTCCTGCCCCTCCTGTTGTTCTCCTCGTCTCCAGAAACTCTGGGCATGCCCTTTTACCTTATGGAAATCGCAGTAAAGAATTGTGTTCTCCCTCTGCTGCCACTGATGAGGAATTCTCCTTCGCTGCTGGTGGCCTGGACGAATTATCTCCATCGCCTCCCGAGGAGGAGATCTGATGGGCCTACTGACATCTTGACACATTTCTGACGTATTGAAATGAGTCTGATGCTCAGGAGAATGACGTGGACCTGGTGCGAACGGATGGGGTCTCATTCCTACTCACCTCCAAGGAGGTCTATTCATCGGGGCCTGGAACCTCCTCTCGGGTTCCCTGGGATCTGGAATAGCATTTGTCCTCCTGAACTTTCCCCCGACCAGCGGGCATCTTCCTACCTCCTTTAGAGGTTCTCAACTCACCCACCTTCGTTAGCCGCGTTAGCGAAGCCAAATAGTTGTTATTGGTGACCTCTGCCTTGATGTACCGCCCTGTGCGATCAATCAGGTCCTCAAAAGAAACAGGGGAATCAAGCCACCTCCATCTTGAACAGTCCTTCATGCAATCCACACGTGAGAGCTAGCCGCAGGGTGTAGCTCTCCACATCCTGGATGCTCAAGACCTTCTCCTAGAAGCGATCAATGTAGCTCCCTAACATATCCCGCGGCCCTTGCTTAAGAAGAAATAGAGTCGTTGGCCTCTTCTTCCTCTTCTTTGACGTTGTGAAATGCAACATCAATCCGCGACGCAGATCATTGAAATAGTAGATAAAACTCACCGACAACTGGTGAAATCATTCCCGGGTCTTCCCCTTGAAGGTAATTGCGAAAAACAACACTTGAAGGCATCCGTCATGCTACAAATGGAAACATCTTCAAACCATTGCAGGTGGTGGAGGGGGTCATCCTTCCCTGTATAGTAACTAAGAGCGGGCTCGTGAAACCCCTCAGGAGCAGGCACACTCAAGACTTTCTCGCAAAACGGGCTCGCCGACCCGATTTGTTGAGCTGGCAATGGCTGAGCTGGGACATCCTCGCGAAAATGAAGAGCTTGCAGGGTCACAGCCTGGGATCACTCATATTGAGGTCACTCTTCGTCCAAACTGGTTGCGACCCCTTTCCCAGGTCTCCTAGACGACTCGACATCCTCTACCGAGGTGGCGATTGGAGGCAAGGTTGCCGCGACCTCGGCACTGGGCGTGAAAAGAGCTCGCAACGTCTCTATCATGCCATGCTTGAACTCCGCGAGGTCAGGTCGCGTGATGAACTTGCTCGGAGCTCGCGAGTTGATTGTCCTCGACTCCTGCCCGTTATGATTTGCCATGAGATCTCACACTAGAGGTTTCCTTCGATCACGGTCCACGCTCACCACACCAAAGTGTTGGAACCGAGAAATTCGATTCACAAAGTTCGGACCAAAGGGTGACCAAAAGTTACTGGTTCATCGATTGACCTAGACAAAACACAACTAGAAGAAGAAATGAACTCTGGGCTTCCTACAAACAAGACCTGTATCCTACAACGAGGAGTTCCCGCTACAAACTCTGATATTTATAGGAAATTACCCTCATAAAGCTAAAGCTGAGCTAGGCACATGAGAAGTGAACTCTGAAGACTAGGGGAACCTGGGGGGGGGGGGAGGGGCAACGTACCTTCTACTTGTGCCTTGGGGTCCTATTTATAGGCAATCCAAGGGGATATTGGTCTGCGAATAGTCATTCCCTGCCTATGCTGAATATGAGATACATGTTTCCCGGACGACCTTACTCTGGGGAACATCTGAAGTTGGCAAGCTGAAGTAGGGCGCCTTAGACGAGGTCGATAGGGCTGGGCTCACTGAGAGGCGAGGATGCCAGAGTTGGGCTCGCTGGACTAGAGGTCGCTTGGGGAGAGAGCTCGCGGCGAGCTAGAGACTGCTGAGCGAGCTCCTTCGAGACTGCTGAGCGAGCTCTGAAGGAGCTCGCCAGCGGGTTGATGACCGCAATTACCGAGCTCCGCATGAGCTGCATAAATCGAAGAAGAGGGCTCACCGACGAGCTTGAGATCAATGGGCGGGCTCGCTGGAGGGCTGATGCGCTAAATTGCCGAGCTCCTGGTGAGCACCACGTGTCTTCGATGAGGTCCTTTCTTTTGGTCAATGGTCAACCTTCTGAGGTCTAGGGACCTATAATTAGGTCTGACCCCCTCGGTAAATACGGGTTGTACAGAATGGATAGAGAATTTGTAGTCATTGGTAAACTTATTGATCATCCTACTGTTTACACATCCTCCAACTATCGTCTTCCTTAAATTTTATTAGTTTCAGAACTACGCATTGACTCGAGCTTTCCATGATTTGTCCCTTTTGCAATAGCTCTTCCACCATCTTCTTGAGAACTTCTATCGTGCATGGACTTGTGTAGTATTGTGGAAGGTTTGTTAAACTTTACCAAGGAAGAGGTCGATGCAATGTTAGATGTATTGCATTGTTGTTGGACCTTTTGGATGCTTGGTAGGGAGGATATTGTTGAACTCTAAGGATTGGCAGAACTTAGTTTGGATTTCTTCCACTACACCCGAGTTCTTGACTTCAAATTCTCTTTGACAGCCAACATGTGCACTCTGCATGCTAACTTAATTTGCAGCTCGATGATTTTTGACAATTTTATCAGTGAAATGATCGTCTTGCTCCTATTGTTCGAAGAGTGAGCTGGATATCCTTCTTGGACGGGATGAGTGCATACTTTACCCTATCCATCTCCATTTTGTGTGTGTTGAGTCTACCGTTGTGTATGGTACATGCATTATATTTCCAAGGTTGTCCCAACAACATATCACAAACTTCAATAATGTCAACAACATTGCAGTACATCTCTTTATTATAGGTGCAAAATAGTACAACATCTTTAAACACTTAAATAATGGACACCGTCTGAACCAAATCATTAGAGTACAGTTCGGTGTGCAGTTTGACTACACGGCAAACGACTTCGATCATTTGCCTATTTATGATGTTTACCTAGCTTCCTTCATCGTTGATGATTCAGAACCGCCTTTTGCCGACAAGGCATCTGGTTTGAAGAGGCAATTTCTGCATGAGTAACCTTTCTTGGCTGGTCTTTCCAACGACCTAAAGGTTGCTTTAGGCCATGAGTGTCTATTGGTTGGCCTCGCGGCCATCTCTTCTACAGAGATGCTCTTACAAGTATCGTGGAACTTCATTGTTGTTTTCATGATGGTGGATATTACTCTCTCAGGACCTGTGTGTGAGTACACATGTTGATCATGTGTCGGCCCTGGTTGGAAATCTTATTGACATTATGATTTTCCCTTTGGGTCTTCTTTTTAAGAACATCTACCTCTCCCTTGCTCTAGCCATATGAATTTAATTGACTCCATTGAGGTCCATATTCCAAAGCTTACGCCAATCCTAGACCTTTACGTGGGAGATTGCTAGCTTAGTTTGCCCATTTTACCATTTTAGGCCTTCAAAACAGTTGCTTCCTTGGTCCCTGTGTATATTCCTCCTACTCCCGACGGGAAGACTCATTTCCTTTGGAGAGGTATACCAAGTTGTCACAAAGTGTCCTTCAATACCTTAATCTTTGTCAGTGTTGTTAATCATTGTCGCTGTTGTTTAACACCATCATGCTCCAAGCATATCAAAGCTCTGATATCATGTGACTTAGATTCATAAATGCTAAATCACTGAGATCCAACACACGAACCATGTTAGAAACCCTAGTCACCTCTCACAGGCGCAAACACGTATTAAGCATAAGATTCAAAGAGATTTGCCTCGTTCTTATCTCTTACATTATGTTACATATGAGTCTTCTTTGTGAAACGTTTAATTAATTACATTGAATAAATAAAAGAACAAATAATTAATACAATATGTTAGGGAGTAATAATCACAAGTTCTAGTATTAGAATGTGTCTCGATTTATTGTACTAAGTGAGGAGCTCGTCAAAGTAAATTTTGCATAAGATCTCAAGAAAGATATCTCGACCGACAAAAGTCTAGTGCCCACATCATTGTTGTTATAGTCACTCGTGTCAATGGCCTATTCTAATTTTCTATGAAGCTTTAATTGATTCTACACTTTCCTGACTTACCTGCTTTCCAGAGTGGTTCTATTTTAAAGGCCCTGCATTGATTTCTATATGTTTGTCTCTTGACATAATTTATCTCGATTGTGTGAATATATTTATTTATGTACCAATGATAATTTATGTATAAAGGATAAGTTATGTATCTCTACGAAACTTTGAGGATATATGATAGTTTCCTCTATCGTCAAACAAAAATAGGTAGATTAATGCGAAAGAAGATACAAGATTTCGAGACAAGCTCGACCTACTCTCTTGTGGGTAGGATTCCTCAAAGTGCCTTCTCTCCATGGAGAGCTTAAAGCCTAAAGATCCAAGATAACCTAACTCTCTAAGTATGTACCCTTATATAAGATAGAGACACACGCTACATGACAAAACATACTAAAAGACAAAATATGTAATTAATTAATTAAGAATACAAGATAATCCATAAAGGTTGCTAATTCTGAGACAACTAAAGCATAGTGAAGTTGAATATCCGAACGTGCATGTCACTGGTCTGCAAGGCGTATGCGTATCAATATATGTATATGTATATATTGTGGAACCGTGATTGTGAATAGTATAGATTCAAGTATTTCCATATTTATTTGGTATCACAGCCTGATGCTTCATCCTGGACATCCAAGACTCTCGCGCAGCGCTCCTGATCTATTTTCTTTCTCTCTCGGAAGTGATTCTCTAGTCACGTGGCTCGATACTTCTTTCTGGATGCTTCCCTAGTCGAGTGCTTTGCATGTTCGGCCTCTTTCCATTGAGCGGCGTCAAAACCGTGAAGTCGCATCCCTCGCTGCAATACATCCCTCATCACGAGCAATTATATCCCCTGCAGTTTTTCTCTAGAAAGCCACCAATTTCCATCTAGTAGCGCTCATATTCATTCCAACTAGATCTTGTAGTTCTGCCCTCTCCATACTAGGAGAGTTTCTCTCCTCATCTTCGCATTGATGGCTTCCTCTCAATAGTTTTGTTACCCACAACTTCTCTAATTGCACCTTCCATCGCTTCTTTTGCAGAGAAGTACTTATCCAGCTTCTTCTTAGTTCCATATGATTCTGCCTTCTCTGGCATTCCCAATCTTCTACATCATCTCTAGCATAGATCATAGTTTACATATTCCATAGCTAGATCCTCTGTGTTTGCGTTCACAAATTTTCTTTGTTTTTTTCGGCTTACAATAACAAGTTTCTTCTACAGAAACTTTTTGCGCAAATAAAATTATTGTGCTTACCTCTTTTACATTGTGATGCTAGGGTGTAGTCATCTCCTTCCATAACAATCCTCTCCTTCAGTTAAGAGCTACATTCTCTCTCTCTCTCCCGCCTTCTTGCAGTTGAGTCGTATTCAACTTCTGTAGCCTAGAGTTTTCTTCGAAGGACGACTCCTATCTTCTCACCACTATCTTGAGTGACTCAAGCCACTTCTATTTGGCCTGATCTTGGACATTGTGTTAGATGCGAATGCTCTAAGTGTACGGATTTTGGGAGGATGGGAGACCACAGATTCCTGCCACGCTCTTCATGGGTTCCCACTGAGGCACTCACGTCACTCAACTAATGTGACAACAATTACGTCATAGGATGTGCAGGTCGAGTCATTCCAAACTTGGTTCTACAAGCGGCCTACCTTGCCTCCTAAAAATTAATCCGGACTCATAATTAAATGAAACTTTGTTATAAGAGGAATGTATACTTCTTTTGTAGATTCAGACCTTTCAAATTGAAATGAAATCTACATCTATGGTGGATATGCACAAGAGAGTCTTTTGACACCAAGGCTTCCAACATAGACATGACAAGAATGATTTTGAGCTCGATAATGAGCATAAGATTCTACCATAAACGGGTGCGATGAACCCATGCTAAATGTGATTAATGTGAGAACTCATGCTCGTACAAGTTATTGTCTTGACACAATGCACTAATTTGAGCTGCTTCTCCTGGATACGTCAATTTTGTATGGACTTATACAAGCCAATCTGAGAAGGTTATAGTGACATTATCCCAAGAGACCTGATCTATAATTCCACCTCTATAATCTGACCTCTATAATTTGACCTCTATTATTCGACCTATAGAGAATGAATAATTCAACATGTGCTATGAGGAGATTTATAGGTAAGGAGTGACAAATTAAAATCTTATCAGTAGTCTCTTCTGACACCTAAAAGATTAGGCGAAATTAAAGGATTAGACTCAACTAAACATCCCACGTTGAACTTAACTATGAAAGATATCTTGCATCATTATTACATAGTCTTACGAATAATGACTTAACGACTCTAGCGTCCAATAAGTAATTTAGATGAAATCCTAAGGCTCTGTGAACTTCCACGGTTTGGAGGATCCTAAACTCAGCTCTGATACCAATTGTAACACCCATACTTAGTTCAGTAACATTTAAAAAAAACGTTTGGCACTCGTGATATGATGCAAATTAAGCAGCAATAATAAAATTGTTATCATAATAGAAATAACTAAAGCATGCAGCGGAAGCAATAGACTGGAGCTAGAGTTAGGGATACACCTCAAAATCTGTATTACAAAGCCAACTAGAAAAGTAAGTGTGATCAAAATTGAATAATGGGCTCAAGATAATGAAGTTTATCACAATTGTATTCATAATAATATAAAGTCCATCCCAAGAATAGATACCAAACTCTGAAGGAAGCGACATAAATTAAAACTACATTACCCCTCACACATACATCATAAGCAAAACTTCTGATCTATATTCCCTGAAAAGAAGAGTACGAAAACGAGGTCAGCCCACTGGTGAGTAAGAACGATTCTTCCTCCTAGTGACGCTGATACATCAACATTAAAAACATGCATGAATATCTAAATATGCTATAACTGAATCTAGGGATCGTGAGTTCTAACATAACTATGCATGCTTTAACATTAAATAACACGTAATAACACAAATCATATTTTCTGTGATTTGTCATTTTATGAGTTCAATTCATAATTTTAAATCGTTGAAGTATAAAGATTTCTGGGTTTTGAGTTCTTTCTTAAAGTTGAGATGACTTAAATTCATATTCTTAGATTTATGTTACATAGCTTAATATGCATATTCTGAGATTTGAGACCCTATTAACAACTAAGGTGCTCTGATGCGTCCTTAGCATGGGAGATGGACTCACATCCTATTGTTTCCATACGTGGAAAATGATTCATCGACCCCTAATGAGGCTCATATGGTCTGCTTTGCCCTATGAGTATGATGGTGTGCGTTCATTAATCATGAGAGAAAGCACCTCTCATTCCCCTTGATGATCTATGCATGTAGTGGTTGGCATGCTCAACTGATGGAGGCACCCGCATAGGCCCACTAGTCTAAAGGCTTATCATTCAATTCATATTTACATTCTGGGTTTTTTCGTGGTTGCATCTTTCAATACATAACATTGTACAATTTAATTTTCAAGCATACCCAAAGAAAAACGGTTTTCTTCATATACATTCACTTAATTACTTCAGAAGATTTATCATCGCTTATGAATATTATACTTAAGTTTAAATAAAATACAACATTGAGTACAAACTTGACATAAATTTCAAATCTATGCGTAGAATCACATGTATCTAAACTTAATATTATTAACTTGTTACTTAATTCATTCTTACTACTTGTCTAGGTATCACAAAAGTTAAATGTTCATGTTAAACTACTAATCATCACCTGCTTTTACAATGTCTTGTCTTAAAATGCAATTCATGATGCAGTACCAATCATGCTTGAAGTTTGTATCTGCTTAAACAATCTCAAGTATCTAAAATCATTGCTATGGATTAGGTGATATGTCTAGCTGAAAGAAAAATAATTTCTTACATTGACGTTCCGGTGTTCATAGACGCGCTGACGACATGTCTTCTCTAGGTTGAATTGGAATCTATGCAAGATTTCTCTGATCTAATACCACAAAGCCCTTTTGTTTCACTTGATGCTATTCTGAAATGCAAAACTAGTACCTTAGCTAAACATAGATTACTCTTTAGGTAAAACGAGGAAGAAAGGCAAGGGAAACAATCTCACCTTGCCCTAACAACAACAGATCAGTCAAAGCAACAACTCTGAGAAGATTTTCGGGGCTATCAACCTAGTTGACAGTGATGGGAGAGAAAAATCGATGAGTAATAAGATGATGCTTGAAGCTAGCGAGAAACTCATCGGAAGGAATTGTGCAACTTAAGACAATCGACTGTCCCGAAGTGCACTGTTGAATGGCCGGTCGACGATGAGGAGTGAATGGGGAAACATAACAACGAGTGGCCTTCGACGCTACAGAGGGGAGAGATCGATCAAACCCTAGCGTCGTTTGGAGAGGGTGTCCGAAAGAGAGCCTTCGCCTGCTACTATTCACGCATAACTGGAAGACATAATAAGAGCGTCTCCGTTGAACTTACACTGAAACGCATATACTTATATATACATAAAGACGAAAATTAGGTTTCATTGTATTTACAAAAATACTATTATGCACTAGATTTTTTTTTCTACATAGAACGCTCCCATAGACTACTTAACGCGCCAACAACAATGTCATAAAATTTCTTACTAAATGACTTTATTTAATTTATCGGTTAGCACATAAAAATATGTCGTAAAGACCATAGATATCTCGATCGGGCGATGGCGCCGACCATGTTAGTTGCGATTGAATTTTTTTAAAAGTACTTAGCATATCGAATGTTACAATAAGGATGTGTTGTACCCAAAGAAATGGACAAACGTAGATAAGAACGGACACTTCTTCATGAATGCTCCTTCTAGACGAGATCAAATACCAAGCGAAAATAGTGGAGGTGCTTGGTGCGGCCTTGACTGTATATCAATATATCATCAAAATATTATACCAGAAACTTGCACATGTATGGCCACAAGATCTGCGTCATCAATCTCATGAACGTGCTTGGTGCATTCGATAATCCAAATGGAATAACTAGTCACTCATACAAACCACCCTTCGTCTTGAAGGCTGTCTTCAACTCGTCCCCCCTCTCTCACTCTAATCTGATGGAACTTACTACGCAGGTCGATCTTCTCGATCTTTGAGAAGATCTGGGCACCGACCATCGCGTCCAGAAGGTCATCGAGGTGGGATATGGGTAAACGATATTTCATTACGATCTTATTGATAGCATGGCTATCAATATTCATGCGTCAACTGCCATCTTTCTTCGGGGTAAGAAGTGAGTGTACTGAGCATGGACTCAAACTCTCACAGATGAAATTCTTCCGAAGAATGTCATCAACTTCCCGTTTTAGCTCAGCGTGTATAGTCGAGTTCATGTGGTAGGGCAATAAGTTGGGCAAAGATGCCCCCAGAACTAAGTCAATCGCATGTTCGATGTCTCTCAGGGGATGGAGCTCATCGGGGAGTTCCTCAGGCATGATATCAGAATAATCATCCAACAAGTGACATGCACCCGAGTTAGTAATCACAATGTTTGTAGGAGCCTCAGAACCTCAGAAGCCAAGGGGTCTGCCACCACATGCACAACCCAAATGTTGAACTCTCTCCCAAAAATTCACTCTTCCTCAGGATATGCAAAGGTCTCGAGGACCCCGCGCTAATGGACGAGTCAACCTTACCCTTGGATGGGTCCTTGGGTTGGGTCTGGGAGAGGGTAATCTTTCATCCCTGATCGAGAAATACACACGTGTTCGATCGATTGTAACACATGACGTCATGATCATATAACCATGGTTGTCCTAGCAGTACATGTGATACGTTCACAGGGATGACGTCACACCAGACGTTGTCCACAAAGCACGTTAAGTGTATGGATGCATCACTGGGTGACCTAGATAACAGACTTATCCACCCAAAGGACTCGATAAGAATGTGGATGTGATTCCGTTGTGAGTTGTGCACCCTCTAGTCCTTTCTTGGCTATGATGTTTACATAACTTCCACTATCAATGTTAACTTGCAGGTACCACCTGCACTAGAAAAATGTAAAAAATACTTGTGCGGCATGGGGAGGACTACGAGTTTGCGATGGAGAAGACCATGAGGGTTGCGGCATGGGGACAGGGAAATTGGAAAATCCAAGAAATCGCACCTTGGGGTCATGGCGTCGCACCGTGGGGACCAACGGTTCTGGGTTTCAATTTCTAAACCTCGAACCTTCAAACAACTACCTGCACACAGGTTTATAGTGAAATACACCTAGGGCACCTAAATCTGACGACTCATAATGTACGAACCGATGTGATGTTAAATATAACTCGAAAACTATATATATATATATATATATATATATATATGAATAGACTCGGAATGACCATCGGGACACATTTTGGATCATCCGGGCGAGCAACGGATCACCGCCTTCTGCGGGAATTAATGTGCGTGGGTCTTCGATCCCCATGAACAGTTAGAATAGGAAAGTAATCAGGTTTAGTATTCATCCACTAAGGGGGATATAAATAGCACTACAAAAAAGACTTAAACACCGACTTGAATAATATATTTCAACTCTCCCCCTCAAGTCGGATGGTAGATATCCGTCATTCCCAGTTTTCTGATGTCATCCGTGAAAATATCACTTCCCAAGCTCTTAGTGAACACATCGGCCAGTTGATCTCTTGAACTGATGAATGGAGTAACTACGTTTCTTTTGTTCAAGTGATCCTTGATGAAGTGACGGTCCACCTCAACATGCTTGGTCCTGTCATGTTGAACCGGATTGTGGGCTATACTGATAGCAGCCTTGTTGTCGCAGAACAAGGAGAAAGGAGAAGTTCTGGGAAGACCCAAGTCTTGAAGGACAGTACATAGCCATAGTCCCTCACACATTCCAAGTGACATTGCACGGTACTCAGCTTCGGCACTAGATCTGGCCACAACGTGCTGCTTCTTGCTCCTCCATGTCACAAGATTTCCTCCAACGAACGAACAATAACCAGTAGTGGATTTTCGATCGTCACGGCATCCAGCCCAATCGGCATCCGTGTAAACCTCTATTTTCAAGTGGTCATTTTTTGAGAACAGAAGTCCCCGTCCTGGGGCCTTCTTAAGGTATCGTAGGACGCGATACACTGCCTGCTGATGTCTGACCCGAGGAGCGTGCATATACCTACTCAAAATTCCCACAGCATATGTGATATCAGGACGAGTATGAGATAGATAAATCAGTTTCCCAACTAATCTCTGATAGCGGGTGGCCTCAACACTGTCACTGTCACCGTCGTCACAGATCCCATGATTCTCCTCCATAGGGGTGTTCGCAGGAACACACCCAAGCATCCCGGTCTCTTGTAGCAAGTCCAGGACATACTTCCGCTGAGATATGAAGATGCCCTGATCAGATCTAGTAACCTCTATTCCCAGAAAGTATCGTAACTTTCCCAAGTCTTTCACCTCAAATTCCTTGGCCAAGAGGGACTTGAGATTGGCAATCTCACTCGCATTATTACCGGTGATAACAATATCGTCCACATAGACAATGAGAACCACAATACTCTGATCACGTCTCTGAATGAACATGGTGTGGTCTGACTGTGTCTGTTTATACCCAAACTTGAGCATAGCCTTGAGAAATCTGCCAAACCACGCTCTGGGTGACTGCTTTAATCCATATAAGGATTTCAGTAACTTGCAAACAAGGGGCTTCCCTCCATCTCTCACAAATCCAGGAGGAAATGTCATATACACCTCTTCTTCAAGATCGCCATGGAGAAAAGCGTTCTTGACATCTAACTGGTGGAGGTCCCATCCCAAGATAGCGGCGACAGACAGAAGAACCCGAATAGAATCCATCTTAGCCACTGGAGCAAAGGTCTCCTGGTAATCAACTCCCTGAGTCTGAGTGTACCCACGGGCGACCAACCGAGCCTTATACCGTTCAACTTTCCCGTCTTCATTTTGCTTGACGGAAAAAACCCATCTAGAGCCAACGGCTTTCTTACCATGTGGAAGAGGAGTGACATCCCAAGTGTGATTCTTGTCCAAGGCAGCCATCTCTTCTTTCATAGCCTGAGCCCAAACCGGAATGCCCAGAGCTTCCTGCCAAGTCTTAGGAATAACGACAGATGAAAGGGAAGCGATAAAAAACTGGTGGCCAGGAGTAAGGTGATGATATGTCACATGGTTAGAAATAGGGTGTTTAGTAGAAGCAAACCTATCTCGTAACTGAGCCAGCGGAACATCCAAATCCGCATCATCAGAATCTGAGGCCGAAGCAGGCACGGGTGGAAGCAGGGACGTAGGAGCCTGTATACGTGAGGAGCGCCGGTGATACACATGAGGGAAAGGAGATAGGGAAACATCCGGTGAAGGAATAGGAATAGGGGGGCCTTGCTCAGGTAGGGGAAGCGATGGTGGAAGCTGAGGTAGCGATGGTGTAAGCTGAGGTAGAGAGGGAACCGGGTGAACAGGAAGGGGAAGATCAGGAAGGGAAACATCAACAAAGCTCTCCCCCTGACGAACAGAGTGAGTCGAGGATAGAAAATAGGATTCCCCTTCGCGAAAAGTAACATCCATAGTGCAATAGAGACGACCAGAAGGCGGGTGGAAGCATCGATACCCCTTCGTAGTGGAGGAGTATCCGACGAACACACAACGAATGGCACGAGGATCCAGTTTGTCACGGTGGGGTACATGAACGTGGACGAAGCACACACAACCAAAAACACGGGGGGACAGATGCGAAGTATAGACCGTAGCCATGGTGGACAGACGAGCGAGGGGGGTAGCATAGTCTAAGATACGTGAAGGAAGCCGATTGATAAGGTGAGTAGCGGTAAGAATCGCATCTGCCCAAAAAGATTTTGGGAGATGCATAGTACCCAGGAGGCAACGGGCCATATCCAGAAGGTGCCGGTTTTTTCGTTCGGCAACACCATTTTGAGTGGAGGTGTGAACACACGTCGTTTGGTGGATAATACCGTGATCTTGGAGATATGTGCCAAACGCGCCGCGGTCATCATATTCACCCCCATTATCACTACGCAAAACACGGACAACCCCGTGAAATTGGGTCTGAATCATTTTATGGAAGAGTTGAAAACAGGAAAAAACTTCACTTTTTTTCTTTAATAGATAAACCCAACACGTGCGGGAAAAACCATCAATAAAGGTTACAAACCATCGAAAACCAAAAGTAGATGAAACTGGGGACGGACCCCAAACGTCAGAATGAATAACATCAAACGGAGTAGTACAAGGAGAGGATAAATGCGATGTACTATGGCGCACATGCTTAGACTCATCACAAACATTACAAACAAAGGTATTTAAAACAGGAGAGAAAGCAGGAAATAGTTTCTGAAGATAAAGAGGTGAGGGATGTCCAAGCCGGAGGTGCCAGCGACGAACATCCTCAGAAGTAACAGCAGAACTCGAGAGGGCCTGGGAGGAGGTCACGTCCAAGTAATACAGGCCACCGCGTTCCCTACCACTGCCAATGCTCCGCTTCGTACCCAGTTCCTGAAAAACACAGGAGTCAGGAAAAAAGGTTACAGAACAATTGAGAGAGCGGGTAATATTACTAATGGAGAGTAAATTGCGAGGAAATGAAGGGACATGAAGAACAGAAGGTAAAGAAATAGTAGGAGAACAAAGGATCTGGCCTTTGCCAGCAATAGGGGTCAGCAGGCCATTTGCAGACATAACTTTGTCCTTACCAGACAAAGGAGAGTAAGAGTGAAAACCTGAGGAAGAGCCGGTCATGTGATGGGTGGCACCGGAATCAAGTATCCACTCGGACGAGGAAGCAGTAGCAGTAGGAGCACTCGGCATGGCAATAGAGGCAATAGAAGCAGAGGCCGCCTGGGACGGATCGGGCTGAGAGTGAAGCAGGCGGCGGAAGGCATCCAACTCCTGAGAAGTAAGCTGGCCGGGAGCAGTAGAGAAACCCTCATCATACACATCCGTAGAGAAAGCAGCATCCTGAGGACGAGTCCCGGTCTGACGGTAGCCTCCACGTCCGTGACCACGGCCACGACCACGACCACGACCAGAAGGAGCAAGATGAGGATGTAGCTTGAAGCATGCATCCCGAGCATGTCCCCGACGACCACAGTAATCACACGTGGGAATCGTGCTGGTATTGGTGGGACCTCCTCGACTAACACCACCAACACTAGTAAAGGCAGACCGATCCACTGCAGGAGCAGGCGTGCTGAGGGATCTGCGGCGATCGTCATCACCAAGGACCATGCTGAACGCTTCCCGTAGGGACGGAAGGGGTGAACGATGCAAGACATGCGTCCGGACAGTATCAGATTCCATGTTAAGCCCCATCAGAAAGACATGCAAGCGGTAACGGTTCTCCTTCTCCTGAAGCTTCACGGCGTCGGCCGTGCAGGAAGCCGTGAAATGCTCAAAGAAGTCCAGCTCCTGGTAGAGGCGTTCAAACTCCGAGAAGTAAGCAGAAACAGTCAGAGATCCCTGTCTAAGCTCCAAAATGCGACGGGTAAGTTCATAGATCTGAGTGGAACTCCCAATCTGCGAGTACGTGTCTTTTGCTCGGGTCCAGATATCATATGCCGAGTCCAGAAGCATGTAACTCCGATAGACCTTGGGGGACATGGAATGAAGAAGCCATGAAACAACAAGGGAATTTTCAGAGTCCCAGCGTTTCCACGTAGGGTCGGTCTTGGCGGGCTCCTTAATAGATCCATCAATGTAACCAAACATCTGATGGCTGCGGATCACATGTTGCGCAGCACGAGACCATTCCAGATAGTTCGTTCCGTCCAAGGGAACGGTGGTGATCTTCAAAGGACCCGAGTGGCCATGGATCCGCTGTGGGTCACCCGTCGCTGGCATAATCTCACTCACAGGTGGCGAAGAACCCGTAGAATCCCCCATAAAAGTAAGAGGAGGGCTGCCAATAAACAGAGAAACGCCACGCAAGGATCAGTTAGGAGTGACAGCAGCGGAAACAGAGAGAGGAGGACACGACAGCGGCAAGACGGCGGCAAGACGCTAGGGCATAGCGGCGTAGAGTCGTCAGGATTGCTGCGAGGGCAGCAGTTGCCGGAGATGCAGGCAGCAATGTTGACGTCGGAGTAGAGGAGGGCAGCAGTTGCCGTCGAGATTGCTGCGCCAGATAAGGATCATCAGTAGCGGGAGAAGCAGCGGCAGGCGGAGGCTGCGGCATCCACGGCAGGAAGCATCAGTGCCGACCCTGGCATCCACGGCAGAAGCCTAGGGCGGCATAAAACGGACGGAGAAGGAGGAAGGGGACCGGTCGACTCTCAAACGGACGGAGAAGGAGGCGTCCGGAGCAGGGAAGACCGACGGAGAAGACCTTGCGAGCTGCGCTCGGGGTGCGGAAGCGAGGAGCGGAGCGGCGCGTGCGTGCGGCGGAAGCGAGGAATGCGGCGGAAGCGAGAGCGAGTCGGCTAGGGCACGCGAGATTGCTCTGATACCAAGTTAGAATAGGAAAGTAATCAGGTTTAGTATTCATCCACTAAGGGGGATATAAATAGCACTACAAAAAAGACTTAAACACCGACTTGAATAATATATTTCAACTTGAACTTCCCTGAAAAAGAACCATGGAAGTTTTTATGTGATAATCAGGCTATGGTGTGGATAATGTCAAATCTAATGTTTCATATGAGGATGATTGAGATTGACTGCTACTGCTTCTGACAAGTTTATTCCAAATTGATTCTGACATCTTTTGTTAGTTCAAATAACCAGTTGACTGGTCTTATAACAAAAGCAGTGTGGGATCCCATGATTAGCTATATATGTAATAAATTGCACTTTATATACTCAACAACTTGAGGCAGATAGTTGAATATAAGATTTATGCATGCAAGTTTTTTTTACTCATTTCTCTCTATAAAACCTTTAAAGATGATATATATGTATGTGTATATTGAGGAATTATAATTGTGAATATAGATTCTGTTATTTCCAAATTCACATCTAGAACACAACTCCAATATTTTTTTGATGTTCTTTAAGTTGTAGCAATTGAATTGTTGATGTTTTATAACGTTAGAAATTATGCATCCAATTCAAGACCAATTGATTTTATGTGGAAGGGTCTAAGGTCTATATTAAGTGCACAAGACTACATGAATTTTCTAATGTGAGATTATATTCTCAACACGCCCCATCACATGTAGGATCATTGACTTCTAACACGTATAATTTTTTAATTGGGTGATCTAGGAACGAGTCGTTGTGCCTAGCTTGTATTGATGTCATATTAGAACCTATGCATCAATCTCAACCAATTTGTTTTCTATGAAGGCTTATGTTACCTAGAGGAAATTACTTGCAATAAACTCGAAGAACTTGGATACAATCACGAGGAATACTCGTGCTTAACCTCAGAAGGCTGGTTCCTCCTATAAGTCCCTCTCCAAATGAGAGATCACAAAACCCTAAACAAAAGCATAACAAAAACCCCCAAGCCACCTCCTTATATATGGAGGGGGGCTCACATATATTTTACCCTAATGCCCTCCAAATTAAAGATACAAAATACAATAAAAAGCAGCGCATGCGTGCACAACAATATATTCTGTCAGAAAATCGACACACGCCATCTACTAGTGATATGCATGTGGGTTGACTGCCGCCGAGGTGCCTGGGGCTCCATCCGGTGGTACCTCTGTGATCGCAAAGGTGCCAAAGTTAGCTACGCCGATCTCCCAGACATCACTGAGGGCGGCACAGAACTCCTTGTAAATAGCGAAATAAGAACTCACCTCGACCTTTCCTTTTCCTTTGTCCCTCCTAGAATCGTCATTGCGTCTCCCGTCTCCATGGGATGCCATGACCTGTATAATGATCAATCTTAATTACTTTGCGTTCTAATTCAAGGCAGCACTTTAAACATCCAATTAACGCCTTCATAATTTATACACTATTTGCCTATCACACCACAAATAGTTTAGATAGGTGTCACTTGACCTAATTCTGCCAAATGAGTCTTAAGCAGACTACATGTTGGCTGCCCTAATTTTAAACCAAGGAGTTTTCACCAAATTAGTGAGGGAACATCATCCTCAAGTCTAATCTTACCTATTGGAAGCAAAATGATTTAAAACCCCAAGAATTTATTGCTGCCCTAAATTCAAGGGAAGGGGTTTTTGCTCCAATTGAGAGGTATACATTCTAGGAGTCCTTTTCAACATGAGGAACACGTAGGAATTTCAAAATCTATATTACTTCCATTAGGGTTTCACCAAAATCACTTGGAATCATGGATTATGTCATGAGAATTCATTTCAGAAAATTTTAAGAAGAAAAGAAATGGAAGAAACCCAAACTAAATCTAACCCTAAAATTTCGTCTCTTCCAATCCATGCAAAACTTCACATAAGAACGAAGAGGAGTGGAGAGGAAGGGATTACCTTTCTAGAGATGGAGAAATCACGAAAATCGGAGGGGATTTGGGCTCTCGGGAGCGTGCGGCGTCGAGCGGCTTCCGCCTGGTATGGCTTTCGTCGGGCGTAATTGGGAGAGAAAACAATGCTGGTTTATTTGTTTCCTTTTAACGGAAGCACCGCTTCCGGGTTTTATGACACGCATGCCTATTGGTGTGAGTCACGATTGCACCGCTCCGTGCACTCCTCCCTTTGTCACTCTTCATTTCACACAAATTTCATGTGTTAATTAAATTCTATGTATTACTCTCATATGTTGCACTTAATAAATACATAAATTTAAACTTAATACTTTGCGTCGCCAAAAATAATACCTTCACAGACAGGACAATCATGAGTAGGAGAGTATGTTTTCTTGCAACAGAAGCACATGCCCTTACTTCGCAAGTCATGATACTCTTGGTTGGTAAGGCGGTGAGTAGGGATAGGATGGTTGTTGCGTGGGGCCATAATGGTTGGGCATGGTAGAGGAGGCTGTGGTGGTAGACGTTTAGACGGGGGGGGGGGGGGGGGGGGGGGCGAGTATGGTTGGTAGGGAGGTTTGGAAGGAGCCGATGTAGAAAGAGGGTCCCCATATGTTGCATGGAATTCAGCCTCCACGAGTAGGGAGAGGTCCATGATTTGGTCGACGATAGACTGATGGAGGGTGCAGAGGAGAACACGGATATGAGGTTGTAAGCCATGCATGAAATAACCCAAGTAGTGGGTCGATGGAACCAGTCTGGCGGACCCCGCAAAGGCGTTCGATCACGTAGGTGTAGCGGTGAACATACCGTTGAATGAGTGCCTCAGTGAGAGCTGTCTAAATGAGACCGGGAGAGGACTGGTGGAGCCAGCGTACCCAATGGAGGGCGGACCCTTCCATGCCGATGAGAACCGTAGAGACCTTTTGCGCCTGAGGAGTCTAGTGAATGTCAAGATACTGCTCGGCGTGGGCAATCCAACCCAGAAGGTTAGTCTCATTGAATGTTTGAATGTCGATGCCGGGAAAATGTGTAGGATGCAATCCCTCCAAAGCGGGCTCGGCGGGGGGGGGCAATGTGTTGAGGGATCCCAAGGCAGAGGCGGCGTTAGGCCCAGAGTGCTGGCCGGGTTGCATGTTGTGTAGCATGGCCATAATCGAAGCGTGCTGCTCGGCTTGGGCCTCGAGGCGAGAGTAATGGTGGTGAGGGCGTGTTACAGGGCCTCCACATGGGATTCCATTGAGTGACAGACTTTTGACATATGAAGGAATGGTAACGGGCGGCTGCAGAGAAGAGGGGCGCAGTAGTGGGAGAAGCCTACTATCGGAAGGCCGTGTGCAGGAGAGGGATTTGGAGCCACAGGCGACTCTGTTGTCGGGGCCAGACACAGAAGTCGGGGTCGCAGTCGGACGAGGAGCCGAAAGAGGGGGGTGGGTGAGGGGGTGGGAGATGTGCTGGAGTAGGTCTTGTCAAGCCCGAGCGGAGTTGTGGGGACGTGCTCGGGAAGCCGAACGCAGGCCAGCGAATGAAGTCGGAAGTTGTAGGCGAAATCAGAAGCTGCATAGGGAAAGAACGCGATGGAGGCCACAATCGGCGCTAGCAGGCAGTGTGGGAAGAGGCACGGAATGAAGCAGGGCGGTCGGTGCGGTCAAAGGATGCAGGAGGCGCGGCAACAGAGATGCGCGGGAGGCGATGTACATGCGGAGGGGCGCGGATAGACACTGTCGCGAGCGGTTGCGGGACGATTCCGTGCGCTGGACGAATACAAGCTTTTGCTGGACGATTCCCGTGCTGGACGAACGTGGGCGCTTGCGGTATGATTCCCATGCTGGACGAACGTGAGGGATTGCGGGACGATTCCCGTGCTGGATGAACGCGGGTGTTTGCAGTACCAATGGATAACGACTTAATAGATGGGGTTGGCAGGTCGGACCAATGTTACCTATAGGAAATTACTTGCAATAAACTCGAAAAACTTGGATACAATCACGAGGAATACTCGTGCCTAACCTCACGAGGCTAGTTCCTCCTAGAAGTCTCTCTCCAAATGAGAGATCACAAAACCCTAAATAAAAGCATAACTAGAACTCTCAATCCACCTCCTTATATGGGGAGAGTGCTCACATACATTTTACTCTAAGGCCCTCCAAATTAAAGATACAAAATACAATAAGAAGTTGCATGTGCATGCGCAACAACTTAGAATCTATATTATGGCTACATGGGGTTTGTAATGGGGATTATATTCTCAACATGCAATTATGTTGAATTATTTCCTCTTCTTGTTACTTCATTGTTGAATTAGAATAATTACGAAAAACTCATGTCTAAATTTGCATAAGTACAGGGACATCCCCTCGCATCTTTCAAAATTACCAAAATCCCCCACCCCCCTCAGTTTACATATTAACATACATGCAAAAAGAAAATCCCCCAAAACAAATTGTACATTGTATGCTATCAATGCAAATTTAGGGGGGTGATTTTGGCAATTTTGAATGATAAAGGGTAGGTTCCTGTAATTATGCAAAATTAGGGGGGAGTACCTTGCTGAATTTCATTTTCATTCCTCGACCCACGGAAGTTCTTACTTAAAGTTCTTCGTGATTACTTGGCGGTAGTTCGATATTAAAGAAAAGACATCTATCTACACATGATACATGATTTTTTTCTCCATACCAGCTAATTGATTCCCCAGGTAGTTGAGATTTATGTATTAACTGATATCTTGTGTTTCGTTAGTGATGCACATACTGCTGGACTTATAAAGTATCGTGAACCCTACAAGTTTGGGGTGGACCCAAGTTGGCGTGGCAGTCGCTCTGAACTTCCCTTTCTAAATTCTCTAAAGATGAAGATGTCTATATTGCTAGGTATTGCTCAGATGAATTTGGGAATCATGTTAAGTTACTTTGATGCTAAGTACCATGGGAACTCCCTTGATATAAGGTATGATCCACCATCCTTGAAAATTCTCTTTCCACACTTATAACCTATAAAAAGATGGGGCATGCTACATGGCTGTTTCGTTTGTTAGGTATCAGTTTGTTCCCCAGATTATCTTTCTCAACAGCCTCTTCGGTTATTTGGCACTCCTCATTGTTGTCAAGTGGTGCACAGGATCTCAAGCAGATCTTTATCATGTGATGATTTATATGTTCTTGAGCCCCACTGAGAGTCTTGGTGATAATCAGTTGTTTTGGGGTCAAAAATCTTTGCAGGTTCCATCCATGAGCTCTCCAGCATTTGTATATAATTTACATGATGTCATTCTTTCCCCTTCACTGTAGCTTATTCTATTCGTTGTGCAGATCTTGCTATTGCTTATGGCAATCATTGCAGTTCCCTGGATGCTGTTTCCCAAGCCTTTTATCTTAAGAAAGCTCAATATGGAGGTATATACTTCTTGCCCTTCCATAGTTTCACACTATACCGATATCTTGGTCAGTACTCGTGTTATCTTGTAAAACCAAGAAAGTAGATAACCGTAATGTGAATACCTAATTCGAGACAGAAAACTTCTTACCTCAACGAGAGGTAAGGAGTCTTATTTATATTAAATATAACTTGGGTCATTATACAATATTAGAAAGTATAATATTTAGAATAGAACACATTTTAACATTGTCCCTCAAGTTGGATCGTGTATGGTTATCATACCCAACTTGATACAAAGATATTTGACTCTTGGTCTTGAGACCCCTTTGTAAGAATATTAACAAGTTCCCTAATTTTGACATGTTCATGAGAGATTAGTCCTTCATACTTTCTGTAACCAAGTGACAATCTACTTCAATATGCTTGATGTGCTCGTGGAGGACTAGATTAGTAGAAATCTAATTTGCAACTTCATTATCATGCCATAATTGTGTATGACCCTGAACGGGGCCCACATAGTTTGTTGACAAAATAAAAGCGTTATATATTATAATATGAGGACTCATCTTATGTAAAGAGGAACAATACAAGGATATAATTAATATTAATTCTTACATCCCCCTCAAACTGGGCATCTTATATTTCTCATATCCAACTTACCATTAAAACCACTAAAACATTCACCCCCAAACTCTTAGTGAGAATATCAGGTAATTATCCCTTTGAAGGAACAAATGGAGTACTGATGCATCCTTCGTCGCATTTGATGACGAGATGCGTCAGTTACCTTTTTTCATTTTATGTATTTTCTTTCCCACGCCATTTGAGTTTTCGGGTACCGGTTTAACCACCCTGTGAGACCATGAATAAATGGTCTGATAATTTTGAATTATGAGGAAGAAGAAGGCAAGCCCTAAATAATTAAGGACGCATAAGTTTATGAAAGGAATAATGTAATATTAGATTATGTCTGCAATAAATAGGAAAAACCTAAAAGGGAATAAAATAATTATGGATTTTATTTGGAGAAGTTGTAGGAAAGTAATTGAGAATGAAACATGGAAAGATTTTAGGGGTTTTCTACTTAAAGGACCTCAGTTGTGAACAAAAGGACACCGGAAAGTAGCAGGGAACGAAACCAAAGTTTGTTTCCCTGTATTATCGGAAAATTTTCACCGAATCCAGGTTATCGTTTCCAACAGGAACCCTACTGCTCTCGCCGGCCTCCATCTAGGAATGAAAGCTCACGGGCGTTGGACTCCTGTGTCGCAACACCTGACGACTTCATCGACCGGAAGCTCCGACGCTGTTTCCTCACCTCTCGCTGTCCAGTCTCTACGGGTCCTCTGCTCCCCTCGGGTTGTCGTCGACCTCGATGCCCTACTATGACGGTCTGTTCCACATCGCCTGCCATTGACGACGTTTGCATCTTCAACTTCAACATCTTTCTTGTTTGCTTGCTTGGCCGACAGACCCGTTCAAACCCGTGTGCAACCGAACCAGAAGGGAACTTGCTATTTACTGTAGTCTTACGATTGCTTTGGGTAAGCTCTGCTCCTTTCTGCTCACTTCTTATTAGCTTAAATTTATGCGATTCATTTAATTATCAAAGGGCCTGCCACGTACGTTCGCGTTCTTCTTAATTATCGTGATTAGTCGTAAATTATTCTTTGCGAAAAGGCTTGTGGATGATTATAAAATTTCGCTACGGTCCGAACCATAAACACACAGAGTTCATTCTCAAATAATGATTAATGACTTTATTTTTGAAGTTCAAACGTAGATTGATTTTGCGCTTGAGATTCGGGGTTGCTCCCTTTCAGTCTACATCAAGTATAGATAATCTTTTTCTCATTATTCTCTTTGATAAAGTGTTTGTCCACCTCAATATGTTTAGTGCGATCGTGTTGAACAGGATTATGGGCAATACTAATTGCAGCTTTGTTATCACAATACAACCAGATGAAACTAGACTCGCTTAGTCCTAGATCACACATAAGGGAGCATAACCACAATCCCTCACGTATGTCATGTGTCATTGCTCTAAATTCGGCTTCTACACTAGACCTTTAGACAACATGTTGTTTTTTACTTCTCCAAGTAACCAGATTCCCACCAACGAACGAGCAATACCTAGATTTAGATCGCCCGTCTTCAACAGATCCAGCCCAATCCGCGCCAGTATAGATTTCAATTTTCCATTCTATATTAGGAGTGAAGAGGATGCCTCTTCTTTGTGAGGTCTTCAAATACCTTAAGATTCTCTGAGCAGCTTCGAGATGCTTGCCTTTGAAGAATGCATATATTGGCTAACGACCCCCACATCATAAGCTATGTTAGGGACAGTATGGGAGAGGTAGATTAACCGCCCAACAAGATGTTGGTAACTATTAGCATCTTCAATAGGATCCTCATCATTCATTTCAAGACTGTGGTTGGCCTTCATATGAGTATCAACGGGTCTACACCCACTTATTCCAGATGTTCCAATAAATTAAGGATATATTTTCTCTGAGAAATGAAAATACCATGTTTAGATCTAGCAAGTCCAATCCCCAGAAAATACCCAAGTTTTCCTAAGTTTTTTACTTCAAACTCCTCCACCAAATTCCCTTGTAAAACTTTCACTTCTTCAACATCATCTCATGTTATGATGATTTCATCATCATTGACAGTGAAAGTTGTTAACATGTTATCCCTCTATTTGATAAACAAAGTATGATCGCCATGACTTTGTTTGTATCCAAGTGAGGTCTTAACTTTGTGAAAACGACTAAACCAAGCCCTCAGAGATTGCTTCAGACCGTAGAGAGATTTGTTAAGTTTCATATCTTTCCTTCAGAATCGTGAGGAGAAAAACTAGGGGGGAGGCATTTATGCTTCTTCTAAGTTTCCATAAAGGAATGCATTATTGACGCCCAATTGGGTAAGATTGCATCTCTTGCACGCATCACAAGATAGCAAGAATCTTATATAGTTCATTTTTTCTATAGGGGCAAATGTTTCTTAATATTCAATCCACTGGGTTTGAGAATATCCTCTTGTCACCAGTCTCGCTTTGAAACGTTCCACCAACCCTTTAGAGTTTTGCCTCACAGTAAGCACCCAGTTACAACCAATGGTCTTCTTTCCATGTGGGAGGTGTGTTAAATCTTATTTATGGTTTTTTCAAAGCACACGTCCTCAATCATTGTATCTTTCCACTTTTGATGCCCCTGTCGTAAGAATGGAATAGAAGCAGATGCAAGAAAAGATACAAAAGCTCTATGTGAAAGAGTTAGAGTGTCATAGGAAACATAATGCGACAATGGATGATGGGTGTAAAATTTGATACCTTTACTGAGGGAAATGGGAAGTTCAGAGGAATCTTCTGACGGGCACTGAGACTGGAAGCATGGATGAGCTTGTGTGTTAGGACGTTTATGTCGTCTGTTGTACACCTATAATTTTAGTCCTTTACGAGGAAGCTCCCCCAGATTGGGAGTCTCGTCATGAGTCTAGGTACGTGGATGTGGAGGAATGGAGTATGGAGGAGGGATCGGTAAGGGTATATTAGGGGAGCTCACTTTTTTAGTAGGTGTAGACTCCCCCTAAAGTGAGGTCACATAATAAGGCTTATATTCATGAAATGTAATATCCGATGTGACAAAAATCCTCTTGGTTGGAGGGTGTTAACATTTATATTCTTTTTGAGTAGAAGAGTAGCCAAGGAACACACATTTGAGAGTGCAGGGGGCAAGTTTAGACCGTCCCTGAGAATGTATGTGAGCAAAGCACACACAACCAAATGTTTTTGTGGGAGTAGTTGGGGTAACCCCTAAGGTGATTATAGGGGTTTGGTGCCCCAATACCCGAGATGGCAAGCGGATGATGAGGTAGGAAGCCGTGAGAACGCACCCTAATAGAATTTAGGGAGGTTGATAATGAATTGTAAACACCGAGCAACTTCTAAGAGGTGAAGGTTTTTCGCTCAGCTATCCCATTCTTAGAAGGAGAGTGAACACATGAAGTTTGATGGATAATGCCATGATCAGTAAGGCAGTGTTAAAAGGAGGAGTTGATATACTCCCGACCATTATCATTATGTAAAATTTTGATAGTAACGAAGAATTTGGTAGAAACCATGTTATGAAATTTCTGAAAAATAGAAAACACATCTCTCTTAATTTTTATCAAATATATCTAAACAGTGCGAGAAAAACAGTCAATAAATGTAATAAATCAATAATATCCAGAATAGAGGCAATGGGACAGGGCTTGATGAGTGAATTTTATATAGTGCTTTTGGCATCCAATTAGCTCAGTATTACATCGCTTAGCTCCACATTTGATAAGATTTAGCTTCATATCTTCTCAAATTGATTATCACACATTTAAGAGCAATTGTGAACTTATGAGGTGCATTTCATGTTCTTCATGCAAGGTGGGGATTGTCTCTCCCCCTCATCTATGTTTTTATGATCTTAGGTACTGCCATATTGTTTTAGTTAGATTATAATTGGTTGTGTGGATAATTTGGATGTTGAGAAGCACCCTTGAAACAAGTTCTGAACACGCACGATCGTGCGTGGTCTTTGTCGCACGACCATGCGAGGTCACAGCTATAACCCCTGAAAATCCTAACTTTCAAGACTCCTCGTGCATTTTAGACACGCATGACTGTGCACGTTCTAAATGCAAGGCTGGGGTGCATTTAAGGTTTCCGCACGACTGTCGCTCACGACCGTCGCGCGCGACCGTCGCGCGCGACCGTCGCGCACGACCGTGCAAGTTCATCTACCTCAACTTCCCAGAAATCCAGTGTTTGGATTTTACTCGTGCGCCATTGTTCACACGATCGTGTGTTGTCTAATGCGCACGACCATGCAGATTTCTTCTTGCACGCCCATGCGTGATCAATGGCCCATTTTTCCTATGATTCGGGTTTTGCCCGTGCGACATTATTCACGCACCATCATGTGCGGCCTATCTCGCACCATCGTGAGCGGCCTATCACGCACGACCGTCATTTGCCGCCTGCACGTGAGTTTTCGCTTCCAGATTTTGGTTCCTTCGCATAAGATTGTGTTCCCCACCGGGCGCACGATTGTGCGTAGTAATTTTTTCAGACAGCCTATAAATACATATTTCACAAGATTATCTTGATCTTTTGCTCATTTCTCGTTTGGAGAGGTGTTATTCCACCGTTTTTCACCCAAGGGCTGCCTCCGCTCATTCCAAATCTTATAGAAGGTGTTTCTTGGCCATATCTTTGGAGATCAACCAACAAGGAAGAGGAGATCGCAACGTGGAGATTGCAGACCATCGAGAAGACGGGACAAGCTTGGTTAGAGGTGACAGCTCTTCCGAGTTATCAGACGCAACCAAGGATCATCGTGGGGGATAGCGCCGGCTTCGGTAGCTCCGTCGAGATTCAAGGCACAAATCCGAGTAGTGTTTGCATTGCTTTCTCTACTTCCGTCCCCTTAGATCTCTTGGTAAGAAACCCTCATCTTATGAATGTATGGATGGTGTTTTTATTGTATTGAACATGATATTGAGCTTATTTAGCCATGGTGATTGTGAATGTTGATTTTCTCTCATCGTTGTTGTGATTGAGTTGTTGCAATTTCGTGTTTTTGTGGATGCGAAAAGGTGTTTACGACCCTCGGTGAAGCCATCGTTATGAGCGAAGAGGAGATTGCGACCCTCACCGTAGTTTAGTTTTACTTATTTGCATTCGTAGTTTAGCAAAACAAGAAACTCCAATCAACGCGTTCCGAAACCGCCTTCGTTTCTAGATCTTCAAAGCAATTAATCCTTCTTCCCGTATTCCGCGTGAGATTCGATACTCGGGGAATTTACCTCCGTATTATTCGTTCGGCTCACTGCCGACACCCTCTCCATGTGAGAGCGGTGACCGTGTGCCGATCAAGTTTTTGGCGCAATTGCCGGGGAGTACGGTGACGAATGATCTCTTGTGGTGAAGATTCAGTGATGAAGGTCTTTTTCTGTTTATCAGATTTACTAGCTTTTGTATTCACTATATGCCATCAATAATTAACTTCCATGCCCTTCAGGTTTTGTGCCTGAGCCTTGACAGAATTATATATATATATAATTCAAATTCTATATCGAAATTGTTGGCTACTCCTACTCATACTACAAACATCTCACTGTGTGCGCATACTGACATCTGCAATGACAATTTTGAAATCCCACCTGACCTCATCCAGATCGTATAACAGTCTACTCAATTTAGTGGTTCTCCTGATGAAGATGCCATCTATCATATTCAAATCTTTCTTGAAATTTGTAGCGCATTTAATTATCCCGGCCCACAAAACGATGAAATCAGAATATGTTTATTCCCGTTTTCGTTGTGAGGCAGAGCGAAGCAGTTTCGCTGCTTGTCGAGATGTGCATTCTCCACTTGGAAAGGTCTAGAACGGAAGTTCATCCTTAATTTCATCTCCCCTCAGAAGAAGTTAGTTCAGTACCACGAGATTTTGAACATCCTTCAGGGTAAAAATGAGTAGTCACTTGTTGAAACTTGGGAGAGATATTTGAGACTCCAGCGCTTATGCCTACAGCATGAAATCTCCGACTCCACCCTACTTCAGGTATTTTATTTCGCTGTTTCAGCTTCCTTTCGTACGTTATTTGATACCGCTGCAGGAGGAGACATTCTAAGAAAACCAGTGCAAGAGGCAAATAAGATAATTGACAACTTCACATCTACGAGCAGTCAATGGCCTGATTCGGGCACAGCTATAGAATATCCTCCTATCTGTGCCACCTTCTCCGGAACATTAGAATCATTACGACTGTACCAGAGATGAGGAAAAGCTTGCCACATTCACTGAATGGGTTGATCAAACACTCAAAGCTCAGCAGGAATCGCTTTTGAGGCTACATTGTTGGTTTGAGTTGTTAGTCAGTAGTGTTACGCAGATTTTTGGAGGAGAAGAAGAAACATTAAATTTCTTACAGCTCAGAAATGGAATGGAAATTTCAGACTCCAACCCAAAACCTCCCGCACCCAGTAATGGTGAACTCCCAACTTTAGTGGCTGAGCCAAGCCGTCCGCAGGTTGTGATGCATCCCACTATCATTACCACTCCGTCTCGTGTTACTTCTACGCCACATTTTCCTCATAGATTATGGAATGCAAAGAAAGATGGGCAGTATCTCAAATTCTTAGAGATGATGAAGGGTGTGCAGGTGAACATCTCCATTATGGATGCGCTGACGCAAATGACAGGATATGCCAAATTTTTGAAAGATCTCTTGTCCAGTAAATGAAAAAATGAGGTCGGGATGGTGAACTTAACTAAGGAATGCTCAGCAATAGCCTTAAATCATCTTCCGCAGAAGTTGAAAGATCTGGGTAGCTTCACTATTTCGTGCACCATTGGTCAAATTGATTTTGGAAGTGCACTTTGTGACCTTGGTGCCTCCATAAATCTTATGGCTTTGTCCATGAAATTGGTATTCTTTGTTCCACCTGCATGACACTCCAGCTAGCTGACCATTCAATCAAGAGACTGCAGGGAGTTGTCGAAGATGTTTTGGTGCACGTGGGGGAATTCTTTTTCCCAGTTGACTTTGTGGTTCTTGAAATGTAAGTTGACAAAAAGGTTCCGCTCATTCTTGGGCGCTCATTCCTGGCAATGCTGATTGCAGCTTTATTGTCACAATACAATCTTATAAGACTCACATCACTTAGGCCAAGATCATTCACACGGGAGCATAAAAACGGTCCCTCACATTCCTTGTGTCATTGCTCTGAATTAATCCTAAGCACTGGATCTTGAGACACGTGTTTCTGCTTGCTTCTCCGAGTAACTAAATTACCTCCAATAAACGAGCAATAACATGATTTATAACACTTGTCCTCAACAGACCCAACCCAATCTTCATTTGTGTAAATTCTGATCTTCAACTCAGTATTAGGAGTAAATAGAATTCCTCTTCTTGGTGAAGACTATGGAGGATCGAGATACAAAAACTGTTGGGTTTTCTCTACTCATCGCATCAAATGTGCTCAGCGGAAAGAAACAGAAACAAGAACAGCCCGAAACAGTTACATGATCTTGCGATTTCATGAATCAGGAAATAAAAGAGCAACACATTGCAAAGTACCTGAGAGGGATTGAGTCAACACTCAATCAAGGTGCTCCAAGACGAAGTCCCCAGAACGAACGTCGAGTTCCGAGCACAGAAAAGGATCTGCGCCTCTATGGAAGTCCACACGAGCGAAGGAGAACCCTAGCTTCCTGTTGAATAAGAACTAGGTCGGAGAAGGAAAGCTCTCTACGTTTCCCACAGACTGCTAGATCCGTCAAAAGGGAAAGGCGGCGACGGCGGGTTTCGGGATATCGTGGCCGGCCGGAACGCTTCCCACGGCTTGTGGAACACTTCCGTCGCTCTGATAAAATCCCGAAAGGAGACAACACACTTAGGGCATATAATTGTATCCTATTTATACCCCAGGTGCAAAACAAGATATCCGCAGACCCGAGACTAGTATTGGAGTAGTCAACAAGTATCGTCGTGATCACATGTAACGTCAAGACGATCTTGACGATCTCGACGATATCGTCTTGATGAGATATATCATCTTGAAGACCTATATCGTCGAGACGATCTCGACGATATCGTCTTGAAGACCTATATCGTCACGTAGATATATATCGTGTTGAAGACTTATATATCGTGTTGAAGACTTATATATCGTCGAGACAATCTCGACGATATTGTCTTGAAGACCTATATCGTCGAGACAATCTCGACGATATCGTCTTGAAGACCAAAGCATCATATTGACAATCAAGACGATGTTATGCAACACAGCTGATTTAACCTAACTCCAGAGAGTCACAGCATTGGTCCTTCACTCATATCCAATATGAGTAAGGCCAACACAATCCTTCCTCCAACTTCTCCAAACACTCGTGTGACCCCATAGGCTCATATCGCGTTGGCAGTGAGGCTAAATGCTTGATCACTTTCAGATCACCTTGGAAACACCAACCGTCTCCCACTTGATCTTGAACGTATCAAACAAAAGTCTCACAAACAATGAGCGGCATCTAGCAATACATCATTGCTACCCAAGCAATAAGAGTTCCTAACTCAACAAGTCTGTCTTGACCAATGTATTAGTGTTGTATGTCCCTTTGTCCCTTACATCCGGATAGAACTACAGGCATGGACCTTGTCACCCTTATAATTGTTCAATCCTATTTTCCTGATCTAGAATAGACATTAAGAGATTGGTAAACTCAATATCACATATTGACTCAACCCAGCATGGCCATGCATTTCTCGGTCTCATTCCATCAAGGGGCCCATGGATGTAACTCCTGTCATAAAGGAGGACAAATATCATATATGTCCACACACAAACACTCAAATGAATCGTAACATACCCAATAACCACCCTTATTATCAACCTTTCTCAAGGAAGACTTTAGATGGCATCAAAGTACGCTCTTCCTCACTTGATGAATGTTGTGACTTCAGGTCAAAGAACTACAAACACCTTTGTCAGTTGAGACCTACTTGTGACACATTCATATAACAATCCACAAAGTAGTCTCAAGGTAGGTCTGTCCAGTACAACTTCTTCACTAGCAAGTACCCATGCAATGACTTGATATCACAATATCATGACCTGTGAGAACCGGTCATCAGTCAACGCACATGCTAGTCTTAATGTATCATCATTGCCCTTCAACTTCTAAGATGATACTCCGACCAGGGACTATTTAAGAATATAGCTTCTAGTAAACATAAGCCCTCACATTCAAGTCATGCACTTGAATTCCTATGGAAGCAAACATTCTAAGGGCATCTATTATGCTAATTAATCTATCATATAGAAACAGTTGACATAATACAAGAACTTGCCATAAATGTAAAATGAAAAACCTAGTACATAGCACAATTCATCAAATGAATAAACAACCAAGAAACATACAATCCACAAGGCTCCCACTAAAGACGACCACTCATGTATCTAATACCCATTGATCTAACATGACTATCATGCTTCTTTTGCGCAAGAGGCTTTGTCAGTGGATCCGCTATGTTTTCTTCAGTCGATACTCTACAAATATTCACATCTCCTCGATCGACAATCTCTCGAATAAGATGGAACCGTCGAAGTATGTGCTTGGAGCGCTGATGAGATCTAGGTTCCTTAGCTTGGGTTATAGCACCATTGTTGTCATAGTAGAGAACTACAGGATCAACAATGTTAGGAACTACATCTAGCTCGCCGATGAATATCCTAATCCATACAGTCTCTTTCGCTGCATTTGCTGCAGCAATATACTCGGTTTCTGTCGTAGAATCGGCAACTGTCTCTTGCTTGGAACTCTTCCAGCTTACAGCTTCTCCATTCAGGCAAAATACAAAACCTGACTGAGATTTTGAATCATCCCTATCAGTCTGGAAGCTAACATTCGTGTAATCATTTACAACGAGCTCTTCCTCTCCACCATACACCAAGAACATATCCTTAGTCCTTCTTAAGTACTTTAGGATATTCTTGACAGCTATCCAGTGACCATCACCAGGATCAGACTGATACATGCTCGTCATGCTTAAAGCATAAGAGACATCGGGTCGTGTACATAACATTGCATACATGATTGATCCAATTGTCGAAGCATATGGAATCAACTTCATGCGGTCCTTATCTTCCAAAGATTTAGGACACTGGTCCTTAGTGAGACTCACACCATGAGACATGGGTAAGAATCCCCTTTTGGACTCAAGCATGGTGAACCGCTTCAGCACCTTCTCAATGTATGTACTTTGGGTCAAACCTAGCAACTTCTTCGAACTATCTCTATAGATCTTAATACCAAGTATGTAAGTCGCTTCACCCAAGTCTTTCATAGAAAAGCAGCTCCCTAGGTTGTTCTTAACAATTTGCAAGGTCGGAATGTCATTCCCGATCAACAATATGCCATCTACATACAATATCAGGAAGACAACAATGCTCCCACTAATCCTCTTATAAACACAAGGCTCATCATCGTTCTTGATGAAAACAAACTCTTTGGTTTTCTCATCAAAATGAAGATTCCAACTTCTAGAAGCTTGTTTCAATCCATAAATGGATCGATTCAACTTGCATATTTTAGTGGCTTCACTTGGAGATTCAAAACCCTCAGGTTGTGCCATATATACTTCCTCATGGAGTTTTCCATTAAGAAAAACCGTTTTGACATCCATTTGCCAGATCTCGTAGTCATAATACGCAGCAATAGCAAGTAGAATTCTGATGTACTTGACCATGGCAACAGGGGAAAAGGTCTCATCATAGATAACACCATGAATTTGCCTGAAACCTTTAGCCACCAGCCGACCTTTGAATGTCTGTACATTTCCATCCATGTCGGTCTTCTTCTTGAAGACCCACTTGCACCCTATGGGTCTTACCCCTTCAGGTGTTCCACCAAGGTCCAAACTTGGTTTGTATACATGGAGTCCATTTCAGATTTCATGGCCTCAAGCCACTTCTCGGAGTCAGGTCCATTCATAGCATCTTGGTAGGTTGCAGGCTCATCATCATGATCCATAAGCAACACATTTCCTATTTGAGACACGAGAAATCCATCTTTCCGGCTCAAATCTTGGTCTGCCAGATCTACGTAGGACTTGTGTTTCTTGAGCAGACTCTCCAGCTACAACTACTTGTAGTCCTTGCTCAGGTTCCAATTCATGTTCATTTTCAGTTTGTGGTTTTTTAATTTCTTCAAGTTCTACCTTTGCAGTCTTTCTGGATACGAACTCTTTCTCCAAAAAGACGTCTGTCCTTGCGACAATCACTTTGCCCTCGGATTGCAGGTAGAAGTAATACACTTTGGTTTCCTTAGGATATCCCACAAGATAACACTTATCTGATTTGGGTTCCAGCTTGACAGGCATTTGACGTCGTACGTATGCCTCACAACCCCAAATCTTAATGAACGACATACTAGGACGCTTCCTAGTCCATATCTCATATGGTGTCTTTTGAACCGTCTTCGTCGGAACTCGATTTAATGTGAAAACAGCAGTCTCTAGAGCAAAACCCCAAAAGGAAACGGGCAAATCTGCATGACTCATCATCGATCACACCATGTCTAACAAGGTACGATTCCTCCTCTCAGAAACACCATTATGTTGTGGTGTTCTAGGTGGAGTGAGATGTGATACAATACTGCACTTTTTCAGATGATCACGAAACTCATGACTCAGATATTCGCCACCTCGATCTGATCGGAGTGTTTTTATCCTTTTTCCCAGTTGGTGCTCTACTTCATTCTTAAACTCTTTGAACTTTTCAAAGGTTTCGGATTTACACTTTATAAGATATACATATCTGTATCTACTGAAATCATCAGTAAATGTAACGAAGTAGTAGAACCCACCTCTAGTCATAGTTCTCATTGGTCCGCATACATCACTATGTATTATACCCAAGAGATCATCAACCCTCTCACTACAACTAGTGAAAGGAGCTTTCGTCATCTTGCCTAATAAACTAGACTCGCATCTCTCAAATGATTCATAATCAAATGAGTCCAATAGTCCATCTTTATGGAGCTTGGATATGCATTTCTCATTTATATGGCCTAAATGACAATGCCAGAGATATGTAGGATTCGAGTCATTTGTTTTTAGTCTTTTAGTATTTTCTACATTATAGATCGGATGGTCTAAGTTCAAAACATATAAACCATTAAACAATTGGGCTACACCATAACAAACATCATTCATAAAAATCGAACAACAATTGTTCTTAATTATAAACGAAAAACCTTTCATGTCAAGACATGAAATGGATATAATGTTTCTAGTTATGGCTGGAACAAAATGACAATTATCTAGTTCTATTACAAGCTCAGTGGGCAAAGAAAGACGATAGACACCAACGACAACGGCAGCAACTCTTGCTCCATTTCCGACGCGCAGGTTTACCTCCCCTTTACCCAGCATTCTTCTCCTTCTCAATTCCTATACATTTGTACAGATGTGAGAACTGCATCCGGTATCCAATACCCAAGATGAAGGAGCAGAAATGTTTATCTTTATAACGTAAATACCTGAAGTGGAAGTCACATTTCCCTTCTTCTTTTGCAGATCCTCAATATAGATGGGACAGTTCCGCCTCCAATGCCCTGCCTTACCGCAGTGGTGACACTTTCCTTCCTTCGCCAGACCTTTCCTTTTCAGTGCAGAATATTTGGGATCAAGATGAGACTTAGATCTTATCTTTTTCTTTTTCAATCCCTTGGTCTTGCCCTTGCCTTTATGCACCATCAGTATGGGGCTAGCAGACTTGACCTTCTTCATATTATTTTCGGCAGTTCTCAACATGCCTAGGAGCTCGGTTAGTGTCTTGTCTATTTCATTCATGTTATTGTTCAAGATGAATTGCTCATAACTGTCCAGCAACGATTGCAGGATCAGATCTGTGACCAACTTTTGGCCCAAGGGAAAACTCAGTCTTTCAAGGTTCTCTATATACACAATCATCTTGAGTACGTGAGTCCCTACTGAGTCTCGAGCTCACATCTTGCACTGAAATAATGCCTTGAATATGTCAAACCTCTCTTGTCGAGCTTGCCCCTCGAACATTTTCTTAAGGTGTTTGATTATCTCATAACCACACATGCTGTGTTGCTTCTGAAGCTCAGAGGACATGGTAGCAAGCATGAGGCATTCCACATCCAAGGTATCATCCTGATACTTCTTGTAAGCATCTCTGTCTGCTCGCGGAGCATTCCCGGTCGGCTCTGTAGGGGCTTCCCCTTCCAAGAATAGAGCTTGCGCTCTTGCCTGAGAACAATTCTCAGGTTTCTGTATCAGTCAAGGAAGTTCGTCTCATTGAGCTTGTCCTTCTTAAGGATGGCTCTCAGGGACAAGGTGGAGTGTGAAGTGCTTGCCATGAAAATTCTACAAGGAATTTTGCAAAATAGATTTTAATACTATATTTCAAAATACATTTTATTTATTAAGGACTTTTATTAAAGCTCCCACTATTTTATTCAAATTGATAATCCTTAATATCAATTCGGAGAGTTTATGCGAGCTACTCTCTTAGTGGACAAGATCTGTATTTCACCAACACAATGAGTCCGCTTTGGCGTTCCTCTCATAATGCAGTTATTTAGGTAGACAGCACTTGTCAATTGCATCATCATGCAACTCTTGTATGGTTGGTGAATAACTCTTTATTCGCATCCATCATATGGAGTATGTCAACCTTATGCCTCTAGGCACTCAACCTTTGAGGTCACCTAGTTAAGTTGGACCCGATGTCGACAGTGGGATATCACAATTATCCGCTCGCACCCTTACCATGATAGATTAATGCACCTTACTTTGGCAAGCCCACACTTTATCGATCGTGGCAGAAAGAGTGTCATCCATCGGAAGACATCCGAATACTTAATATTGGATAAGGGATTTTATTTATGATTCAATCGATGTACATTTCATCGTGATTAACACTAAATCATCGTGCACATTCACAAAAACTAAAATTACAACATTCACAATCCAAATAGATTCCAGTGCACGAATATAAAATCATCAACACTTTGATTAAAGGGCTAAATCTGAACATTCAGAACTTTTTTAAATATCCAGATTTACATGCATTGGACCAATGAATAATAACTCCACTTATGCAGTAGACAAGCTCGTCTCTCAATGTCAAATTCAAAATCTAAGACATGTGGTTTCACAAACCACCTTGAGGGACGGTTACTGCAAAGGAGAAACAATTTCTGAAACAATGAAATCGCAACGCAATCACATGCATTCCTGGCGGGGTTCCAATTTAGAACACTTCATCGGAATCCCCACGCCCAGGAAAAAATCCAGACATTTAGAACACTTCCAAATTTCCGATTTACACGCAATAGATCGCAACCTCCCTCTGATACCATTGTTGGGTTTTCTCTACTCATCGCATCAAATGTGCGCAGCGGAAAGAAACAGAAACAAGAACAACCCGAAACAGTTACAGGATCTTGCGATTTCATGAATCAAGAAATAAAAGAGCAACACATTGCAAAGTACCTGAGAGGGATTGAGTCAACACTCAATCAAGGTGCTCCAAGACGAAGTCCCCAGAACGAACGTCGAGTTCCGAGCACAGAAAAGAATTTGCGCCTCTATGGAAGTCCACACGAGCGAAGGAGAACCCTAGCTTCCTGTCGAATAAGAACTAGGTCGGAGAAGGAAAGCCCTCTATGTTTCCCACGGACTGCTAGATCCGTCGAAAGGGAAAGGCGGCGGCGGCGGGTTGCGGGATATCGTGGCCGGTCGGAACGCTTCCTACGGCTTGCGGAACACTTCCGTCGCTCTGATAAAATCCCGAAAGGAGACAGCACACTTAGGGCATAGAATCGTATCCTATTTATACCCAGGTGCAAAACAAGATATCCGCAGACCCGAGACTAGTATTGGAGTAGTCAACAAGTATCGTCGTGATCACATGTAACGTCAAGACGATCTCGACGATATCGTCTTGATGACATATATCGTCTTGAAGACCTATATCGTCGAGACGATCTCGACGATATCGTCTTGAAGACTTATATCGTCACGTAGACATATATCGTGTTGAAGACTTATATATCGTCGAGACGATCTCGACGATATCGTCTTGAAGACCTATATCGTCGAGACAATCTCGACGATATCGTCTTAAAGACCAAAGCATCATCTTGGCAATCAAGACGATGTTATGCAACACTTAGCCGATTTAACCTAACTCCAGAGAGTCACAGGATTGATCCTTCACTCATATCCAATATGAGTAAGGCCAACACAATCCTTCCTCCAACTTCTCCAAACACTCTTGTGTGTGACCCATAGGCTCATATCGCGTTGGCAGTGAGGCTAAATGCTTGATCACTTTCAGATCACCTTGGAAACACAAACAAAAACCTCACTAACGGGTCTGAATTCTGCACTGAGGAAGACAAAACGAAGCTCTGGAGCCGAACGATCAAATAACTTCCCAAAAAACCTGCTGATATTTTAAGGTGAAGGAAGAAGACGAAATCTCGGGACTCGCGAAATACAAAATAACTCACTCAGGTTTCGAAACTGAAGGAGGAGGAAGAAGATAAACAGAACACACAATATTAATTTCATTCTTTAAAAATATATGACACATAATTTTCCTTTGCCAAACCATGTGATACACACAACACCATGATGTTGCCACGTATTCTTCTTCATATGTTGAGTGTCACAATCGGTTGTTTTTGCGATAGCTATGTGAACGTTGTGTCTCCCATGAAAAACACGCCCCGATGTGCTATTTCAATCATAATGTCTTTGCACTAGTCGTTGTCGTAGTATCCCACCAACTTGCATTCCTTCGCTTTAGAGTAAAATAACTTGAGTGATTCTATTCCTCGGATATAATGCATAATTTTCTTCAATGCTTTCCAATGCGTGTAGACCGGCTCTTCCATGAATTGACTTACCATTCCAATGTTGTAGGATATGTTTGGCCTTGTGCTTGTGAGATAACGCAGACTTTCCACTAGACTTTGATATTTTGTCGCTTCGACTCGATCTCCGTCAAACCTCGAAAGTTTCGCACCTGGTTTCATCGGTGTTGATACTGGATTGCAATTTCTCATCTTGTACTTCTTCATGATGTATTTTGAGTATGCTTCTTGTGACACAAAAGTTCCCGACTTTCCTTGTTTATCCTCCAAACTAAGGAAATACTTTATCAAGCTCAAGTCTGTCATCTCGAATTCTCACTCCATCTCTCTCTTGAACTCTTTAATCATCTCGACATTATTTCCCATAAAGATGAGGTCATCAACATAGAGAGCCACAAAAGCAAGTTGCCTCCTTTCTTCTTCGCTTACAGTGCATATTCATATGGGCATTGAATGAACCCTATCTCCTTGAAATACATGTCGATACGAGTACTCTAAGCTCGAGGTGCTTTCTTTAACCAAGCGCCTTCTTCAACTTCAACAGTTTTTGCTCCTCTCTGGCTTTCATGTAACCGTGTGGTTGTTCGAGAGAGACTTCCTCTTCTAGCACTCCATTCACTCTGACCCCTCAGGACTTCGCCTGCTGCTGAGAGACGACCGGCTTGGCCAACGTCTGATTGGAGGGGGTGTGGTTACTCAACTCATAACCGCCCACCCTTCTGGGACTGGAGGAGGTGCGACTACCGGGAGAGTAACCACCCATACTTCTGGGCGCCAAAGGCTTGTTCTAATTCTGGGCTGGGCTGGCTCTGCCTACGGTCGCAGGACTTCGGGTTAACTCAATCCCCGTACTTTTTTAAGTTTGCACATACTTCGAAAAAGTAGACTGTTAACCACGGATGTTGCTTGGTGAGGATGCTTGTATTGTTCTTTCTTGCAGGCGACAGGACCTTTGGGGGCGGCGGTTACTGAGGTGTAACCTCTCGGACTTGCGGTAGCTGACGTTTCGGCTTTCGAGGCGAAGTCTCGCGCCTTTCTATAAATAGGGACAGTCTCACCTTCATTTATTACCTAACCAGTGCGAGAGAGCTGGAGCAGTATGGTGCGAACTCACGCGGCGGGCTCCAAGCGAGTTGACTGTGTGGTTACCTTCATGAGTCACGAGCCTGACCACCCCTCAATCTCTGACTTCGACCTCTTAATTTTCTTGTCACGACATTCGATCGATGAAGGGTACACGGTGCGACTTCCGCAGGGCAAGGAGCGATTTATAACCTTCTTCGAGGACGAACTCGTAGTGCCCTTCGATCACTTCGATGCGGGTTGGACATTCCCCATCTTCCCGAAGATGGTGGAAGTTCTAAACTTCTACGGTGCGGCGCCCGCGCAGCTCCCTCCGAATGTCATCGCTTCAATCGTTTTGTTCATTGTCTACCTGCGGACTGAAAGCATCCTCTTCAACCTGGAGATATTTCGCTCCATGTTCCGCGTGCGGGTGCAGGAACAAGGGCAGATGTACTTTAGCTCAGAGAAATTCCGAGTTCTCAATTTGTCCAACAAGTTTCACGGCTGGCTGTCGCGGTTTGCCATCTTTAAAGGAGACTTCGGAGGTCTCCAGACGGCGTGTGCTTTCAGCAACGGGGAGCTCGCCCAAGGAGGGGAGAGTACTTCGAAGAAAAGGCGCAGGTCCTCGCGAACTGCTGCGGGTGACGACGGGGCTCCCGTCTTTTCAGGCCTAGGCGACGACCTCTTCGACCTCTGGGGCAATCCGCTGATGCTGCGGGATCCTGTGGCAGTCACCCTGAGCACTAACCTTCCTTCCTGGAGGGAGCCTGGGCCGACCTTGCTGCACGCTCTTGCGGTCTCTTCTGCAGTGTTCGACAGGTAAGACTTGGAGGAGATGAGGAAAGTCCGCATGCATGACATCTCGACGAAGTCTGTCTGCCGCGGAGACCCGAGGGCGGTTACGTACAACTACACCGCCCTATGCGCCCTTGAGGATTCCCTGGCTGACAACACCCACCTGCACGAAAAGCTAAGGTTAGTACATGATTCACTGAGTAAAGGCGACCATCCATACCTGTCCGTGCGTATTAATCTTTTCGTTGTCTTTCAGGTGAGCCTCACTGCGGAAAACCCCAAGATTCAGAGGGCAGTACTCCGAGTGTTCAAGCGGTTCGTGGAGTTCGCTTTTGATCTCTTGAAGGTGCAAGGCACGCCGTAAGATGAGTTCACAAGCATTGACTATGCGACTCTCTTCAAATAATATGTGGACGATGATGTTCCTAATTCGGGGGATGAGGCCAACGGTCAGGGTGCGGACACCGCCGAGGAGATCGCTGATCTTGGGGCAGGGGAAGAAGAGGAACGGTCCGCGCGATTAGAAACTCCATCAAGCGGATACAACCGCTCTTCGGAATCTCGCAGGAAAAAAAAACAAGTCCGCCAATGGAAAAGATGGAGTCGAAGTCTGAGGAATAGATGTATCTTTATTTTTTGAGCGACCGCGCGAGTATCTTTTGTAACCGCGGTCTCTTTATTTTGTATACCTCTTGAAGTAATGATAATATTTAATTTCAACTGCGGTCTCTCCTTGAGTTCCTGCGAATATATATATATATATATATATATATATATATATATATATATATGTTTCATATGTATATATATATGTTTCATATGTATATATATATGTTTCATATGTAACTATGCTTAATTATTTAGTGCGTAGCTTTGTTGAACGAGCTGTGCAAACACTTAATTTGAATGTTTTCTTGTATTGATGTTAACCCATTGCTTGTTATAATAACATGTATGCGCGGTAGTGATAAGAGGATGCAACTCGTGCCGGCAGAGAGGGTCGGAGACTTGAAGATCTTGCAAGCCATTGAATCCGGACATCGCAAATCAAGGAGGTTCAAGCAAGTCCCGGTGACTGCCCAAGGGGAGGAAATGGGGGACGCTAAAGATCCTCTGCTTGACTGGATGAACATCATGGGTCAAGGGGAAATTGATAAACCATAGTTTTAGTATATGTGTTGTTGTTTGTTGCTTCAATACAATTCGAGAGATCTCTCACCATAAATAAAAAGTGTTAGTATTTTGTAAGCAACCATAAATCATATTCATTGCTCAAATAAGGATTGAAAGATAATAGGACAGAGCGGGTACTGCGACCTAATAATATCTCTTCAGATCGTCGCCGCTCCAGGTGTTGGATATTTCCTCACCATCGTGGGATTGTAAACGGTAGGCACCGTTTTTGAGCACTTCCTTGACAATGAAAGGGTCTGCCCTGTTTGGGTTGAGCTTTCCTACCGAAGCCATTCTGCCTGCTGCATCCACCTTTTTCATGACGAGATCTCCACGGTGAACTGCTTCACCCTAAGATGCTTGTCAAAATGTTTCGCCGTCCTTCTTTTGATTTTTGCTTATCTGACGACGGCCTAATCCCTTAGTTCCACAATAAGGTCGAGGTTGCACTTCATTTCTTCGTCAATGTCTTCCATCCAACTCTCGTCACCCTGCTTAGAGAGGAGGACCCTTGGGCTCATGACGTCGAAGTCTACTGAGATGAGAGCCTCAGAACCATGTGACAGCTTAAAAGGTGTTTCTCCGGTAGTGGAGGATGGTGTGGTTCTTAATATCCACAGTACTGAAGGTAACTGCTCCGCCCAATTTCCTTGCGGGTTTTCCACTTTATTCTTTAGTAAGTTAAGGATCTGCTTGTTTGCCGCTTCTACCTGCCCATTGTTTCGTGGGTGGTGGACTTATGCGAAGCAGAGTTCAATGCCTACCTGTTCAAAAAAAAATCAAGTCAGCGTTGGCAAATTTAGGGTCATTATCAGTAACAATGGCCATGGGGATTCTGTGTCGACACACGATCTCCCCCCATGTAAAATTCTTAACGACTTGGATCGTAGTTTTGGCTAGCGTCTTAGCTTCTATCCATTTGCTGAAGTAATCTATCACTAGGATGATGCGACGTTGTCCGCTTGCCATAGGAAAAGGGCCTACCAGATCCATTCCCCAGACCGTAAACGGCGAATGGGTGGAAATGGATTGCAGCTGCTGGGCAGGCTGGAGCTGTAAGGGTGCGAACTTCTGGCACTTGTAGCACTTCTTTGCGTATTCGCCGCAATCTTTCCTGATAGTCGGCCAGAAATAGCCTTGACGGAGAATCTTTTTTCAAGTTTTTTGGCTCCTGAGTGACTCGCACTCTCCTGAGTGGACTTCTTAATGGATCTTCGGAACATCTACCTCTGATGCACACCTGGCCAGAGGCGACAGGAATGTCTTTCGATAAAGGGCTCCTGAGAAGAGAAAATAGTGCGCGGCATTGAGCCAAAATCTCCTCTTATTTGCTACTAAAGGGTGAATCTTTCCCATCGTGAAATAGTAGAAGAAAGGATCCATCCAAGACGGGCGCTGATCGATTTCCATGACTTACACTTCCTCGATCGCGGGACGGAACAGATCCATGAGAGTTCCCCCGCGGGGAGACCGTACTTTGCTAGCTCATCGGCCTCAGAGTTTTCCTCGCTATGTATGTATTGAATGCTGAAAGTACGGAAACGACCAATCCTCTGCTTGGCTACAACCTGATACTTCTTCAGAAAGGGTTTCCAGGTCTCGAAGACTCCATTCACTTGTGATGCCATCACCAGGGAATCCGCCCGCAACTTGATATCCTCTATACCAAGCTCCTGCGCAAGGCCTAAGCCAGTTATAAATGCTTCATACTCTTCTTGATTATTGGTAGTCAAAAAATGGAACTTAACTGCTTGCTCCACCCTGACACTGTTGGGGCTGATCAGGACAACTCCTGTTTCGATGGAGTTTTTTCTCGAAGCGCCATCTACAAACATAGTCCATCATAGTGGGGTAGGGGTCTCCCGCTTCCCTGTGTCATCTTCCACAAAATCAGTGAAAAATTTTACTAGAACCTGGGCCTTGATGGCCATCGTCACAACGTAGGAAATATTGAACTCCCCGGATTCAATAGTCCATTTAGCTAATCTTCCAGAGTGTTCGGGCCTTTCCAAGACAGCCCTCAGTGGGTGGTCATTTACCACTTGGATGGAGTGAGCTTGAAAAATAAGGGTGAAGCCTTCGTGTCGATATTACTAAGGCCAAAGCCAATTTTTCCATAATAGGGTAGCGCATATTGGCGCTTTTCAACGCATGGCTAACATAATGGATGGGAAATTGCTTCTTCCCTTCTTCTCGGACCAAAACTGAGCTGATCGCTTATGTACCAACTCCAAGATACATGAAAAGATCTTCGGACTGACGAGCGCTCTGGAGGAGAGGGGTTGATGTCAACTAACGCTTCAACTCCTCGAATGCCTCATTACATTTCTCAATCCACTCGAACTTAGCTCCTCCACGAAGAGTTTTGAAAAATGGGGCACACTTGTCTCTAGAGCGAGAGATGAAACGGCTCAGACGGGCGATCCTCCCTGCTACCTGTTGGACCTCCGTCGGATCCTTAGGAGACGGCATGTCTAGAATGGCCTTTACTTTATCAGGATTGGGCTCAAGGCCCCGATGTGTTAGGAGATGGCCGAGCAACTTCCCCTTGCTGGCTACGAAGACACAGTTGGTTGGGTTCAATCTCGCGTGTACTTACGGAGAGTGGAGAACGCCTCTACCAGATTTTGGATATGACTTTCCAACTCGTGACTCTTGATAAGGAGGTCATCAACGTACACTTCCAGATTACGACCTTTCTGATACTTGAACACATGATCCATCATTCTTTGGTATGTCGCGTCAGCATTCTTCAAACCAAACGGCATGACGCAATAACAATAGCAACTGTCATTCGTGATGAACGACGTATGAGGCATATCGGGGGTGTGCATCTGTATTTGATGTTATCCCGAGAAGGCGTCGAGGAAACTCATGTGGCAGAGGATAACAATCCTTGGGACACGCCTTGTTGAGTCTTGTGAAGTCCATACACATCCTCCACTTATTATTAGCTTTGCGGACCCTTACTACTTTGGAAACCCACTCCGGGTATTGAATCTCTTTGACAGAATTTTCCTTGAGGAGCTTGGAAACTTCCTACCGAATAGGCTCAGTGAGTGCCATGGCTACCATTCACTTATTTTGCTTGACGGGCCAAACATCAGGACTGATATTGAGACGATGACACACGACGTCAGGGCTCACCCCCGGCATGTCGGTTGCCGACCATGTGAAGATATCGATATTATCGAGGAGACATCATAACTAACAATGTTTTCTCCCCCTCTTTCAACTCATCATTAATAGAGGTTGTTTTTTCTCCACCAGGATTTGTTGCACTTCCTGAGCGGCCTTTAGACGAGTGTGGTTTGCTGCTGCTTTTAACCGCGCGGAGCTGACCGCGATCTCTTCGGGTTCACCCTTCGGAGTCTCTATTGGGCTAGAAGTCAACTTCCATACAGGTGTCCGCCCGAGGGGAGGATGCTTCCATGAGTAACTGCCCGAACTGAGAGGTTCCTGGCTCTACCGAACTCTACTACTGTCTTCCGAACATTGGGCGATTTCTCCGATTGCAAGAAATGAAGGTCGCGTGTTCGGACTGTTGAGGCCAAAAATGTCCTCAACCTCCATACTCAGCGACGGGGCTTGAAAGTAACGGGGGAATCAGGAAACGCATGCAATCAATTACTAACCCTCGGTGGTCGGGCGAACAGAGCACAGAAAGAGCGAGCTTGCCGCAAGCAAGCGACGAACACCAGATTTATCCTCAATGGAAAATACTACTTGTTGCGGAGGATGATATTTCCTTAAGGAACAATTACAGAGCTATTACAGGCAAAAGACACTAGAAAAGAAGGCAATAGAAGACGACTCCAAACTTGTAACCGCACCTACTACGGGGTAGATTCTGGGTCGAGTTTTGTGTCCCCCTCTGGGCACCCTTGTCTCTCTATTTATATTGATAGAGGGCCACCCAAACGGTTGGGCGCAATAAATGCTAGTTTCCCGGGGTACAGGATAATTCGGACAGGAAAGAGAAGAAGAGGACGTGCGGTTACAACAGTCAATAACCGCACAAACCGCTAGTAGCTGAGGGGAGAGTGGAGCTGGGGTGGACACCCAGGGTGTTTGCCTCAACCCCTCAGGACTTCGGCTGCTGTTGAGGGCCGAATGGCTTGACCAGCGGCTGACTGGAGGGAGGCATGGTTACTCAACTCGTGGCCGCCCACCCTTTTGGGACTGGAGGTGCGGCTACCGGGAGAGTAATCGCCCCTACTTCTGGGCACCAAAGGCTCGTTCTGGCTCTGAACTGGGCTGGCTCTGGCTGCGGTCATAGGATTCCGGGTTAACATCAGGTTTCAAAACTGAAGCAGAAGGAGGAAGATGATAAAGTGAACACAATATTAATTTATTTCTTTAAAAATATCCAACCCTCTTTTTTCCTTGTTTTCTTCTCTCTCTCTCTCAGCAATTACAAATAATCACAGGGTTTTAAAAGCCACGGACTCACTGTTACTAGCCATGAAAAATAATTTATAAACTAAAATAGATGTATTTTTACTTCCACTTTTGCATCAATTTATGTATCTGCCACATCCGCTCCACTTTCTACATAACTCTAACTTATACGTCCACTGATCGTGATCACCGATCAGTGATTCACTAGCCAATCGGCGATCGCTTTGCAAGTCAAGGATATATTTCCTTTGGGAAATGAAGATGTCAGTTTTAGATCTAGCAACTTCAATCTCCAGAAATTATTTGAGTTTTCCTAGGCCGTTCACCTAGAACTCCTTAGCTAGTTTCCCTTTACAGCTTGCACTTCATCAACATCATTACATGTTATAACTATGTCATTGACATATACAATAAGAGCAGTTAGCTTGTCATCTCTTTGTTTGATAAACAAATGGTCTGCATGACTTTGAGTATACCCAAAGGTGATCATAGCTTTGTGCCTTCAAGTCGTAGAGAGTTTTATTAGTTACATACTTTCCCTTCATAGCCACTAGGAGAAAGACCAGGATTGTAGACATACAGACTTCTTCCAAGTTACCATGAAGGAAAATATTCTTCATGTCCAGTTGGTTAAGATCTAATCCCTCGCATGCAACACAAGATAGTAAGACCCTTGTAAAGTTCATCCTTGCCACATGAGCAAAGGTCTCTTGGTGGTCAATTCTTGTGGTTTAAGTGTTTCCCCTCGCCACAAGTCTTGCCTTGAACATTTTCACAATGCCTTCAGAGTTCTGCTTTATATTGAAAACTCAGTTACAACCATCCGTCTTCTTCCTTTTTGGAAGGCGTATCAAATCCAACGTACGGTTCTTTTGTACAACACAGATCTAATTAACCACTGGATCTTTCCACTTCTTGTGTCCAAGAGCCTCCTACCATGAAGAGGGGACATAAATAAAGACAAGAGAAGACACAAAGGCTCTATATGAAGAAGTTAGAGAATCATAGGATACAGAATGAGACAATGGATGTTGGGTGCAAGATCTGATACCTTTGTTGAGAGCAATAGGAAGCTCATTGGACTCTAAAGATGGATTGTTCACTAGTTCGATATCATAAGATGAACCCGTGCTTGGCCCCTTATATCTTTTGGTGTACACCTGCAATTCCCATTCTTTTGGAGAAGGCTCCCCGACCGAGAGTCTTGCCAAGAGTGTGAGAGGTAGGATTAATGAGTGAGGATAGAGTAAGGTGGAGGAATTGGTATGGAGAGACTGAGAGAGTTCACTTTCAGTGTAGATGTAGGCTCCCCCTGAAGTGAGGTCGCATAATAAGCATCAGATTTACGAAATGTAACATTCATCGTGATAAATAGTTTTTTTGTAGGAGGGTGATAGCATTTGTACCATTTCTGAGTAGAAGAATATCCAAAGAACTCGCATTTGAGAGCACATGGGTCAAGTTCATATAGGTATATGCGATATATGTGAACAAAGCACCCGCAACCAATGAATTTGGGTTGAAGGTGAGTGGAGGTGATACCCAAGGAAAGCAAAAGAAATTTGTTCCCTAAATCCCGAGTAGGCATGCGGTTGATAAGATTCGCAGCAGTGAGAACAATATCTCTTCAGTAATATTTTTGAAGATGCATAGTGAACAGTAAACACCAAGAACCTCTAAGAGGTCAAGATATTTTCTCTATGCCACTCCGTTCTGAGCATGGGAGTAAACACAAGATTTTTTTCTCCTTGCCACTCCATTCTAAGCAGGGGAGTAAACACAAGATAATGTCAAGGTCAGCCAAGTAGTGCGCAAAGTGGGAGTCAATATACTCCCGACCATTATCACTATGCAAAATATTAATGATGGCAACAAATTGGGTAGAAACTATTTTATGGAATTTTTGAAAAATTGGAAGCACCTTATTTTTATTTCGCATCAAATAGACAAGTGGTGCAAAAAACAGTAAATAAACATTACAAACCAATGACACCCAAAAATAGAAGCAGTGGGACAATGGTCCCAAACATCAGTATAGACAACATGAAAAGGAGCCGTACTAGATAAATAAATATTATTAACAGAAATATGACGATGAACATGAGTCTTAAAAACATGCGGGAAATATTGGGAAATAAATGTTGCATAAGCAACAGAGGGATGGCAAAGGTGACGATGGCAGGAGTTTAACGTATAGTTATGTGTGATGTGGAGAGTCTTCGTAGACGGAGGGATGTTGGAGGAGTCAAACACATACAATCCATCATGTTTGCTATAAGATCCAATCACCTTCTTCATTTGCAGGTCCTGAAAAACCCAATAAGGTGGATAAATTAATTGTGCAATATAGATAGTTAGTCAAATGACTCACATAGAGTAAACTACATATAAGATTGGGATCATGAAGAACAAAGATAATGTGAGAGAAGAATAAGAGCAAAGACAGACAGAGTACTTGTGTGAGCAAAAACAGGCGTCAATGAGACTCACGGAGGAAGAACGAGGGCAGACATGCGAGCAGCGTGAGCATGGAGTGCGTGGCGAGTTACATGAGTAGGGTATCGTGCTCTGATACTATGTAAAATGATGGGAAAATTAATTAATTAGATAATAGGACAATCTTCTCTTATATAGAGAGTTCAAGGCTAAGACGGAAAAATACAAAGCAGACGAAAATAAAGAATAATAATGTGTAAGCGTGTGTGAAGGAGAGTCCACTAAATGGTAGCTCTAGTGTATAATGGGCTTCCGCTCCCGCTCCCGCTCCCGTTCTTCCTTTCACGTCCATTTTCACTCTCAGTTTCGTGAATCTCATTTGCGACTCATCGACGTTGTTTCTTCGTCGATCCCGGCTTCTCCCACCGCCGATTTCGTCGACGATCCAGTCGACCATCTCCTCACCATCTTTACTCTCCTGTCGGGCTCGATCGACGACGTCACTAGGTCGCTTCGCCTGCTGGCCTTCGACATTCTCTCGCTGCTTCACGACAAGGATCCCGTCGATTCCGTGTCGATCCCTGCGATCTTCTGCGTTTTCGCAGATCCAACGCGTTCGCTCTTCTTCTGTGCTCAACGACAGCATCCGCACCACTACCGACTGTAGATGGTCTCATCTGTTGGTTCCTGCGCCGATCTCGACGGCAGCTTCCGTCAACATTCATGCTGGCTGTTCTCTTTTGTCCTTCCAGTCGACGTCCCCTTCCAACTGGAGATGGCTTCCTCTGCATCCAACTGTCTGTCGATCTCTTTGCCGATCTCACCTGACGATCATGTTACTCATCTTGCCGCGAGTACTCCCCACGTTTTTCCGCTCGCTCGCTGTTGTCGATTGAGATGCTCTTCTTCTATTCTGCTCTTTGCATGTGCCAGAGACGTTCTCTGCAAGTCCGCCAATCCTTTGATGTCTGATACATCCGCTGCCCTCATTTTTCTGACGATTCCAGACGACTCAAGCCGCTGCACCTCAGGTTTTCCATCAGTTCCAGCTACTGCATCCCCTTCTGAGGTGCTGATCTCTTGTCGATGATGAACCTTCGTGGTAGTTTTTTGTCATTTTTATGTGTCTTTAATTATTTGTTGCTTTGTATGGTCTTGTTATGCTTGTATTCACGTGTGTTCCACGTGAGAGAGAGTGTTCGGGACGAAAGAGACTCGGATGGTATTTCATGACTTTCTCCTTAGTCCCACACGACCCTCCAGTCTTTGGTCTTGTGTCTCCCCAATTTTTCCTTGTGGATTTGTATGTGGTATGGTCTTTGTTGGTTGACCTTTTATATCCAGTCGGTTGTATCGTGTGCGAGTATCCCAGGTCACCCGTCTATTGATTTCTTTCTCGCGAGTCCACGTCGTGTGTGGGACCTGCGTCGTGTGTGGGTCTACATCGTGTGTGGCTATGTCCCCGGCTAGATTCCCCGGTTTGGATTTTCTCTCAGTGGCTCTTCTGTTGTTTTGTCCCACGTAGCTTACCACCATTACCTTTCCTTTTATGATGTTTCCAAGCTAGAGATTTTCCCTCCAGCTTGAGGGGGAGTGTAGGAATTAATAGTTTTATATTAATATTTAGGTCCTTAAGGGTCTGTTTGTTTGGATGGAATTGGTGGAATGTAATTGGGATTGGAATAATTCCAATTTTGCAGGAATTAGAATTGAAGTCAATTCCAATTCTGTTGCTCAGCTGAATGCAGGAATTTTGGAAGTGGAATTGGAACCAACAATTCCGCTATTTGGTTGCATGTTAGAATTATTTGATAGGAATTGAAATTCAAAATATAAAAAAATTGACAAAATTGCAGAAACATACTAAACTATCAAAATGTTCGCAAAGATAAAATAAGTTCGCATAATACATAGAAAATTAACAATTCTAAAGTTCACACACAAAACAAAACAAGGCCGCACTTGATATTAATAAACCAGAAAACTAATAATGTCTCTTGCGTAGGATTTGCCAAACATCAAGATGCAAGCGGAGCCAGGTCCTCCTGATGGGTACCGACAGAGCCATGAACATGTCGCTCTTTGTTTCATCAATGTTCAGCATATCGATAGCCTTGATGATCACATGCTCAGTCAAATCAATAATAACTGCAAGGGCCGCATATATCCTATCAGCTCTCGATAGCTGTGGCGGTTGAACATGTACGTTGTTCTCCTGCTCCATGTTCCTTTCAATTGATCTAATCGCATCCGCAATAATATCAGTTGCATCCCTCTTCTTCTTCTTCTTCCTCGGTGGTCTTGGCTCGACCTCTTCAACAGCGGTTTCATCCGCAAGTTCTTCTATGTTAACATCATTTATAGTCTCTGAAGCAGACGCAGCATGAGCTCCAGTAACTCTATCAACCCCACACAATATTCCTAAGTTGCTCCAATTGACGATCATCTTACTCATGTAATGCTTTACAGTTGGTGTGCCTACAAGTTAAGAAAAGATTAGAAAAACAATTTATAACTTCTGGTAATATACTTTTCTAATAGAACAAACATTTTCGCAACATAGTTGGCCTAAACATCCTCGTTATCCACCTTTACGACATTGCGCTCCCAATCACAACTGAATTATTTGTATCCAACATCACCGATATTTCTTGATAATACTTATTTCACATCTTTAAGCGGGTCATTATCTTCTCCTTTTTTATCATCACATTACATTCATCCTTCACTGCTTGGATCGCAGCGGTGAATGCGACACTTTTTCAACCATTTGCCATTTTATTGCCCAAACCCCGTTGCTCGAGGAGAGCTCTGGATAAAACTGTATCCATCTATGTTGTCCAGTGCATAGACGACCGTTCTTTTCCTTTGGTAGCTTTAGTATTGTTTATTACCATTTACTAGCTGTTTCACAGTTATAACACCATCAATTGAAAAAAAAATATTGAACATGTTAAAATTAGTATTATATATGAACATGTAACATCTAGCATACTATCTGACTCTTTAACCATAATGTGTTGTGTGCATTTTAATAATCTACGCCGCATGAGAATGTTGCATAAGGTTTCAAATGAACTCATATTCATACACAGTTGGTTAAAATAGTTTATCTGGTCCATTGTACAAGCATTTGAACAATGATTTGCGTAGGATATTTTTTGCATCAGACTCCATAAGATCCCTGCGTATCTTAGGTTTCAAAACTATCATCGCCGCAGCAAGAGCCGCTGCAACAGCTACCCTCTTACTTCTACGACGACTTTCTATTTCATTCATCTACACAATTACAAACAAACTATTACGTACACAAACTAATAACATTTATCACCTACAAACTCACATTCACATTCACAACAACACATACACATTCAACACATACACACTCACACTACACAACAACACACAAATTCACATACACACTCACATTCAACACTCACAACTACACACACTCACATTCAAATTCAAATTAACACATACACCTACATACTCATAGTCACACTCATATACAACTACACACTCTAATTCATCTACACATCATCACACACAACTACACACACTCACATTCAAATCAACACACACTCACATACAACTACGCACTTACATACACACTCACATTCACATACAACATTCACATACAACTATGCACTTACATACACACTCACATTCACATACAACATTCACATTCAACACTCACAACTATACACACTCACATTCACATTCAAATTAACACATACACCTACACACTCACACTCACAACTACACACTCTAATTGATCTACACATCATCACATACAACTACACACACTCACATTCACATTCAAATCAACACACAGTCACATACAACTACACACTTACACACATACACAGTCACAACATTCACATTCAACACTCACAACTACACACACACACACACTCACACTCACATTCAAAATAACACACACCTACCCACTCATACTAACATACAACTACACACTCAAATACACACTCTAATTCATCTACACATCATCAAATACAACTACGCATACACACTCATGAACGCATACACTCTCACACACATAGAACTACACATTCTCTTATGGCGATCGACGAGGGAGACGAGGGCGAGGGGCTACCTCCGGTGTGGCGAGTTTACCAACGCCGGGAGTGCGGCGGGTGAGCCATTCCGACGCCGTACCAAGGAGCCATTTTCTTTTCTGCATTGCTTTTGTTATTTCCTTAATTGCCTTTGTTATGTCCGTATTTGTCCGACATGTATATAAGCCGGGAGACTTGTATATTTTGGCATGCTTGATTATTATGCTGATGTGTTTTCTCTCTCTACCTCTTCTGAATTTTCTCTCTTGTTTTCCCTCCCCCCTCTAAATTTTCGAAACCCTAACAAATTGGTCCGACCTGCCCTCTTCCGGTCGCGGTCTCCGCTGCCCGAAGCCAATCCAGCGTCCTAAGGTTCCGACTCCAGTTCCGTCGCCCGCGCTCACTCCCGATCGGCGAGTAGCCGTCCCGATCGCATGTTGTACCCGCGATCCCTCCCGCTCGCGTGTTGCACCTGCCTCCCTCGCGGTTTCCGACGAGGTCTCGCACGCAACCGCCATCGCCCGAGCGCCCTTCGCCGCCTCCCTCGCGGGCACTGACTCCGACTCCAGCCACTACCGGGTCATCCTTCGGCACCGCCAGCAACTCCTCTGCGTGCATGCCCCCTCGTTTGCGCTCCATGGGCAACCCGGACACCACGCCGTCCCTCCCGGCCACCGATCCAGCCATCCTTCGCCGCTTGGAGGGCCAGGACGCCTCGATTGCCTCCCTGCAAGCCCTAGTCCTCCGCATGGACTCCAAACTCGACTACCTGCTGGCCTTCCCCCCCTCCACTTCCGTCACCTCCCCCGCCGAGTCGTCGTCTCTCCTTGGCGCTCCTCTGGACACCGTCTCGGTTGCGGTTTACCCGCCCGGCGCTGTCCTCGGCAGTCCCCGTTCTCTCGAGGTGCCCTCCTTCAACGGCACTGACCCCTTGGGTTGGATCGTCCGCGCCGAACAATTCTTCGACATTCAGCAGACACCGGAGACACAAAAAGTCAGTACGGTCATGATTGTCATGGAGGGCTCCGCACTCCATTGGGTTTGTTGGCTTCGCCAAACCAACCCGGCCCTACAATGGCCGGCCCTCCAGCAAGCACTCATCAGTCGTTACGATACGCGCTATTCTGGCACTGCCATCGAGTGGCTCTGTGGAGTTTGCCAGACAGACTCTCTTGACGACTACATCGATAAGTTCATCGCCCTCGCCACACATGTTCCCGGCCTACCACAGGACCACTACCTCTGCTTCTTCATGCACGGGCTTCGGCCTCACATTCGGGACCGGATACGCACCCACCACCACCACCCCTCCATGACGGAGGCCATGGATCTAGCCCACTTGGTCGAATCGGAGTTTCAGACCCACCCCTCGGACACAGGCCGACCACCTCCAGCACCGGCGCCGCGACAGGCACCCCGGCCTCTTCCTCCCTATCGGCCGCCACAGCCCGAACCCCTCCGGGACCTGGACTGGCCGCACCTCCGCCTCAGCCCCCTCGGCCTCCGGCCCACCCCTAGCTTTCCAACCTGGAATACAACGATTTGCGTGCTAAGGGCTTGTGCTTCCGCTGCAAGCAACCCTATACCCCCACGCATGATTGCCCACTGAAAACCCTTCGGGTCCTCATCGGTGAGGAGGAACCCGAGGTGACTCTTGCGGACTTTGAGGCTCTATAGCTCGAGCTCACCACCGAGGATTCCCCGGCAGCCACATTTCACCGCCTAGACCTTCCGCTCTTTGCCGTCGACGGGTTTTTGGTCCCTCGGACGATGACGCTTGGGGGATCGCTTCACGGGACATCCGTCGTGGTCATGATTGATAGTGGCGGCGGCCATAATTTTATTTCCCAATGCATGGTGGTATCTCTTCCAGTGCAGACCGCCGACCACATCACAGTGTGCTTGGGGGACGGTCGCCGGCACGCGACCGGTGGCTTATGCACGGCGCTCACTCTTACGCTCGGCCAAAGCCCCTTCCGGGATGACTTCTACGCCTTCCCTTTGGGCGGGGGGGATCTTATTCTCGGCGTGGCTTGGCTTCGAACTCTTGGTGACGTTAGCGTGAATTGGGACCGCATGACGATGCGCTTTCTCTGTGGGGGACACCATGTTTACTGGAGGGCGAGGCCTCCTTACTCCGTCGACCCGCCTCTCTTCGCTCCCTTCAGAAATCCACCGATGTTGAGTGGCGGCCACATTATGGCAGGTGGAGGGACGGCCCGAGACCGTCCCCTCCCCCGCCCCGGACCTTCAGGCCATTTTGGACAGCTTTCCTGACGGGACTCGTTTTCCCCCGCCTCGACCTACGGATCACCGCATTCCACTGTGCGAGGGGCTGTCCGCCATTTCAGTTCGGCCATACCGTTATGAATACGCCCAAAAGGGAGAGATAGAGACTTTGGTTAGCTACATGCTCTCTGCAGGCATCATCCGTCCCAGTGCCAGCCCCCTCTTGAGTCCCATCCTCCTGGTTCGCAAAAAGGACGGTAGCTGGTGTTTCTGCGTCGACTATAGGGAACTCAACAAGGTTACTGTACCAGATAAGTATCCAATTCCAGTCATTCAGGAGCTGTTGGACGACCTGCGGGGAGCGGTGTTCTTCTCGAAGCTGGATCTGCGGGCCGGTTACCACCAGATACGAGTGCGGGAGGAAGACGTCCCCAAGACAACATTCCGCAGACATGATGGCCATTATGAGTTCCTAGTCATGCCCTTTGGCCTGACTAATGCCCCCGCCACCTTTCAGGCTACCATGAACGACCTGTTTCGACCGGTCTTGTGCAGGCATATCTTGGTGTTCTTCGATGATATTCTCGTTTACAGCTCATCATGGAAGGATCATTTGGACCACATTCGAGCCACCCTCACCACACTCCGAGAGAACTCCTTCTGTGTGAATCCCAAGAAGTGCGTCTTCGGTCAAACGGAGGTTAGCTACTTGGGCCACAATATCTCAGCCAACGGTGTGGCAATGGACCAGGAAAAGGTGCAGGTTGTGCTTCAGTGGCCCACGCCTCTCTCCCTTCGCGACATCAGAGGGTTTTTGGGCCTTACAGGATACTATCGTCATTTCATCCGGGACTATGGAAAGATCGCCAAGCCACTCTCCAGTTTGCTGAAGAAATCTGAGGCGGGCACCTTCCAGTGGACACCTTCCGCGGCGGAAGCTTTTCGGGCCCTCCAACGGGCCTTGAGCCTCGCCCCGGTCCTGTCCATGCCAGATTTCTTGCAGCCATTTGAGGTGGAGTGCGACGCTTCCTGCTCAGGAGTTGGTGTCGTGTTGATGCAAGCCGGTCAGCCCATCGCCTATTTCAGTCGGGCATTCGCGGCCACCGTTCGGCCCCGCTCCGCCTATGTGTCCGAGTTGATGGCCCTGGTCTCGCCATTTAGCATTGACGGCCGTACCTACTGGGCCGCTACTTCACCGTCCGGACGGACCACCATAGCCTACGATATCTCCTCCACTAGAAGATCGTCACCCCGACACAGCAAATTTGGATAGCCAAACTCCTCAGGTACGACTTTGACATTGAGTTTCGGGCCAGGGAGTCCAACCGAGAGGATGATGCGCTCTCCCGCCACCCGTCGACGGCCCGCCTGACGGCTATCTCACGGCCCTATTGGCAGGACGCCAGCATTCTTCAGCAGGAAGTGGTCGACGACCCCGCGTGTCAGACGATCGTGGGAGCTCTCCGGGCAGACCCTACAGCCCGCCCACCGTACCGCCTCGTGGGTGACCGCCTCTACTACCAGGACCGTCTCTTACTGCCCGTATCTTCACAGTTGATACTACGTCTGCTCATCGAGTTCCATGCTACTCCGGAAGGCGGTCACGCTGGTGCTTTCAGGACATACCGCCGCCTCTCCGCCTCCTTGTATTTGCCCGGAATGTTCCAGAAGGTCAAGGCCTTCGTCGTAGCCTGCCTACCATGTCAGCTGGCCAAATACGAGGCGACTTTTCCGGGGGGGGGGGCTTATCCAACCCCTCCCCATTTTGACGCAGATATGGGAAGATATTTCCATGGACTGCATCCTGGTGGTTGTGGACCGCCTGTCCAAGTATACTCACTTCATCACGCTCTGCCACCCATTCACGGGCCCCGGGGTGGCCACCGCCTTCATCGATGGAGTAGTCCGCCTGTATGGGTTCCCTCGCTCCATTGTCAGCGACCGCGATCCGCTTTTTCTCAGTGCTTTCTGGCAGGCGCTCTTCCGAATGCAAGGCACACAGCTCCGCATGAGCACAACATACCACCCGCAGACGGATGGCCAGTCTGAGGTCATGAACCGATGCCTTGAGACTTATCTGCGTTGTTTCGTGTGCGACCACCCGTGTGTTTGGGCCGAGTGGTTATCCTGGGCCGAATACTCCTTCAACACCTCATTCCACTCCAGCACCGGCACTACACCCTTTGAGGCAGTCTACGGTCGACCTCCTCCAGTTCTGAGCCGCACCATCCCCGGCGAGTGTGCGGTCGCCGCAGTGGACAGCTTACTCCGAGACCGTGATGCCATGCTTCAGCAGCTGCGCCAGCACCTCCAGCGGGCACAAGATCATATGGTGGCCACGGCCAACCGCCATCGTCGCGACGTCCAGTTCAGCGAGGGGGACTCTGTCTTCCTCAAACTCCGGCCACACCGCTAGGTGACGGTGGCCCCGCGAGTTCACTCCAAGTTTGCGGCCAAATTCTACGGGCCTTTTGAGATCGTCATTCGGGTGGGCACTCAGGCGTACCGCCTCCGCCTACCTCCGGAGAGCCGCATTCATCCCATGTTCCATGTATCACAGCTCAAGCGGGTGATTGGCGATCATCCCGTCGAGGAGATACTTCCACCGCTGGACCCTGGCAAATTTCCCGGACTTTTTCCTTGAGGACAAGGCAAATTTTCCATACGGCAGAATTGTTACGTCGATCGACGAGGGAGACGAGGGCGAGCGACAACCTCCGGTGTGACGAGTTTACCAGCGGCGGGCGAGTTGTTCCGATGTAGCCGACGCCATACCAAGGAGGCGTTTTCTTTTCTGCATTGCTTTTGTTATTTCCTTAATTACCTTTATTATGTCCGTATTTGGCCGGCATGTGTATAAGCCGGGAGACTTGTGTATTTTCGCATGCTTTATTATTATGGTGAAGTGTTTTCTCTCTCTACTCCTTCTAATTTTCTCTCTCTCTCTCTCGTTTTCCCTCCCCCCTCCTCTAAATTTTCGAAACCCTAACACATTCATATAAAATAAAATTAACATCACATACACATAAAAGGAATAAAAATGTTGTCCGAAGGAAAAAACCTCCAAAAGGTTGTTGCCCAAAAAAGAAAAACAAAAAAAAATCCTAAAAATGAGACTTGCAGTCGCCGGTGGAGGTGAATGTCAACGCCGACGCCAGAGAAGGCAAACTAGAACTTGCTAGGGTCTTAACGCCAGAGAATAAGAGGGGCGCGGGTCGATTTTGTCGTGCGAAGGAGGAAGGGGTATATGGTCGGACTCCGGAACGAGAAGATAAAGTCACCAGAGGAGTTGAATGTCCACGCCGTCGCTGGAGAAGACCGACTGGAGCGTGCTCTGGTTGGAACGACGGAGAAGAAGGCGATCGCGGCTCATTTTCGTCACGCGAGAGGAAAAAGACAGAAGTGGCACGGGCGGAATTCAGAAAACTTAGGTTGGGAGGTCTGATTTCGCGTGGTGCGGAATTGGCCTATATAGAATATTGTGGAATTGGATATAATTCCAATTCCTTGCTTTTATTTTGCCAAACAAATGGCTGAATTGGAATTGGGGATCCAATTTCAATTCATTTCGCCCAATTCCGTCCAAACGAACGGACCCTAAGTCTATTTGATTTTAGTCCCATATCATGAGTCCGAGTTTGTGTCCATATAATTCCTATATAATGCCCCCTTGAGGGTGAATAAAGCACCGAAGTATTTATTTTCCTTCTTTCAACAAAATATATATATATGGGCATTTACGGGGACCTCCCCTCTAAGTTTGAAAAATTGCAGATTGCACCCCTCTTATTATTGAAATTACAAAAACCTCTCTTGAATGTTACAAAACATAACATTTACCTCCCTGAAGTTCACATTTCATAACATCCATGCACAAAATACCCCCCTCAGAGTACATTTTCAGGGGGGGTATTTTGTGCATGGTTGTTATGAAATGTGAACTTAGGGGAGGTAAATGTTATGTTTTGTAACATTCACGGGAGGTTTTTGTAATTTCGATAATAAGAAGGGTGCAATCTGTAATTATGCTAACTTCCAGAGGAAGTTGTGGTAATTATTCGTGTGTGTGTGGTTGCAGTTCAATTTTGATTCGGTTCGGTCCAGATAGTGTCTAGAAATTTTGGAACCGTTTGAAATTTGTTGGTTGTGGTTTGGACAATGATATGATGGACACGTACCTACAGTTTTAAAATTCAAACCATGCCAAATAATTAATCTATGGTCCAGTGCGGTTCATTGACTGCTCTGATTCGATTCCAGTACGGTTTACGGTCTTCGTTTCTAAATGACATCTCTAGTGTATGCATGATGCACATACATACTTTGGAGTTCACAATCAACTCACTTTATGTTCAAAACATGATTCCACTAAATTAACCTTATAAATGACTTTCTATCTCGGTTAACTGAGCAACTTCTTCTCATCTTCCTTATAAAATTCTTACATAGAGATTCCAAGGTCGCACCTATGGCATCCTTCACACCTCGGAGACTGATCTTAATGTTGAACTTGACTCTACACGAGAGCATCACAACGAATTCAACTTCAGCGAAGTATTTGTACATCAGATGATACATTCCATCGAATTCATTCTGGGGTCTGTCTCGAATACTGCATCATATCTTAGACTTTGGGCTCTCAGGTATGCCATTTTTATCCTGGTGAATTTCTAGTACTTGGGGTTTCTGTTAATAGCTTATTTTTCATATTGTTTTTTCTCCTTTTCTCCCTTCTGATTTGCAGCTTGGCACACTCAGAGCTGTCAACTGTTCTGTATGAGAAAATACTTCAACTGTCTTGGGGGTATGTTTTAATTCTTAGCTATTAGAGTGTATGTCTACTTATTCTTTGTTGTTATGGTTGCTGCAATATTTTATAAAGCATGAGATTTATTTAAGCTTAGCTAACTAGAAAAAAGACTACATTTGCCATGAGATACATTTGCTATGCCTGCCTATGTAACCCTAAACTGGTATAGTTATTGTTTCCAAAGCTAGTGTATGCTAGGGACCCTACACGATCTCTATACCCAACACGTTCTCAAAAGTGTAGGAACAGATGGAACAAGATCCCTCCCTTTCACGGGACCAAACACATGGTATATGAGATCCCTCCCTTTCACGGGACCAAACACATGGTATATGAGATCCCTCCCTTTCACGGGACCAAACACTTGGTATATGAGATTCCTCCCTTTCACAGGACCAAACACATGGTATATGAGATCCCTCCCGTTCACGAGACCAAACACATGGTATATGAGATCCCTCCCGTTCACGGGACCAAACACATGGTATATGAGATCACTCCCTTTCACGGGACCAAACACATGGTATATGAGATCCCTCCCTTTCACGGGACCAAACACATGGTATATGAGATCCCTCCCTTTCACGGGACCAAACACATGGTATATGAGATCCCTCCCTTTCACGGGACCAAACACATGGTATATGAGATCCCTCCCTTTCACGGGACCAAACACATGGTATATGAGATCCCTCCCTTTCACGGGACCAAACACATGGTATATGAGATCCCTCCCTTTCACGGGACCAACACATGGTATATGAGATCCCTCCCTTTCACGGGACCAAACACATGGTATATGAGATCCCTCCCTTTCACGGGACCAAACACATGGTATATGAGATCCCTCCCTTTCACGGGACCAAACACATGGTATATGAGTTCCCTCCCTTTCACGGGACCAAATACATGGTATATGAGATCCCTCCCTTTCACGGGACCAAACACATGGTATATGAGGGGTGAGGGAGAATGATGCTGCCTGAGCTCTGTCTGGTATTTGCATTCAACTTAAAATCAATTGATTAGTTGGATGCTTGGGATTTGATATGGTGTCAGAGTAGAGAAGGCCTAGCTAGCTACTCACTCCCAGATCACCCAATTAAAAATAATAATGTTTTCATGCTAGAAGTGAAGATCCTACATGTGTGGGTGTGTTGAGAATACAGTCTCACATTAGGAAACTCATGAATTCTCGTGCACATAATATAGATCTTAGGTCCCTACTTCCACAACCAATTGTTTTTGGGTTGTATTCATAAATTCCAACACTAAGGCTTCACTTAATTTTAAAATCCGTCTATTTTTCTTTCATCTACACAAGTTCAAAGGAGCTATCTCCCTTGCTTCTAAAGCTACTTCAAGAATGTGGAAGGCACATGAAGAACAATAAGCTCTAAGCAGCATGAGATTGTCTTTTTCTCCTAAAATAAGGCTGTGATTATTCTTATTTATTATTAATCTAATAAAAAATATATTATAGTAGATGACAGAGCCTAAAAAGAGGCTTGAAATTTTGTCTGGTTCACCTCCTTTATAAGTTTATTTGACTTCTTTTGATTGAATAATTGTTGCTTCCTCTCTCCTTACATTAACAGGTACAACAACATCATAATTCGATTTGTTGGCGTCGCTATTTTTGCTTTTGCAACAGCATTCATACTGCTCATGATGGAAACATTGAGCGCATTCCTTCACGCTCTTCGTCTTCACTGGGTCGAATTTATGGGCAAATTCTACCATGGCGATGGCTATAAATTTACACCATTCTCATTCGCCACCCTAGTAGACGATGAAGAATGGCCTTTGACAAGTCATTCATAATAGACTTTGTTTCTTGCCGGCGGATCTTAAAGGAAAGAGAGTTATAGGAAAAATGAAATAAGGAGCAAAAGACATGTGCATTGTGAATTTTCCCTGCACCCCCCGTGACCCATTATTTGTTGCCGGTGCTCGTCAAAGGGGGGCCCAATGCGCCGTTTGCGAGGCTGGTGGAATAGATTATATGTACATTTATGGTGTTAGAAAGTCGCGAATTCGAAAGAGCCTGAATTTCCATACAGGCGTGTATTTTTTTCCTAGGAGAAGGATAATATTATTAACACCAATAGCAATATTGATCTGTCCAGTTTTTCTCTTAGTTTTTGTCTACCTGGCTGTATTTTTACTCTTCTCTTTTTCGTTGTTATCTCTAAGAGTGATAGTTTGTATTGCTATCAGATAGTTTTTTTAAGGATATATATTTAATGTGTAAGAAAGAGAATTTTCTTCATGATTTATTGTATGGATCTCACGCTAGAAGAAGTTTCTCCGCGGCATTAGCTCTGAGGATCTGTTTGGAGAACCGGTGGAGCAGCGCTGGCATTTGTTTGCCGGGGATATGGTAGCGGTCTGAATTGGGATTCTCATTGAATGTTCCTCTTGGAGGCAAATTGTTTGGATCCTTGGTCCGGATATAGATCCGTGTCCATGCTGCATGTATTTTTGACATGAGGTCCTAAACCCTAAAGTGCGAAAATTCTGCCTAGAGTCATCCATGGATTCTTTTGCTTTTTCTTGTCAGGGGTGAAAAGAAAGGAAAGGACTTGCAAAAATCAGGAGCTCTTTTAAACTAAAAAGGTGATGCCTTCTCCAAGAACGTTGATCTCGGAACTCGAAATCTAAACTTTGCTCTGGTGAATTGGAGAGGTGGCTCTTCATTGAAAAAATGGAGAGTTCCTTGAGAGATAGTGATCAATTACGAATCTTTGAGAGATCATATTGTCGATTATTGATGTGCAGCTGTAAAAATGATACGGGATGCGGTCCCGTATCACGTATCCGGATGGGTACCGCCGAGCAGGCAAGCGCCACGCATGGCGTGAAAATCAAAAGGTGCCACGCGGCAAGCAACACATCAATCGCCGCGCCAATAGGCGCGCCCGTTACGACGCCAAGTGGGCGCGACATTTGTCGCGCTGAAAGGGCGTAGCACTCGCCGCGCCGAAATGGCGCGGCACTCGCCGCGTCGAAACGACGTGGCACCCTCCGCGCCGAAACGGCGCGGCACCCGCCGCACCAAAATGGTGCGGCGCTGCCGCACCTAAAAGGGGGTGCGGCACTGCCGCACCCCCAATTAAAGGTGGTGCGGCATTGCTGCACCCTCATCTGCCTTGAGGGGCGCACCCCCAGCTACATTGGGGGGTGCGGCATTACCGCACCCCCAATGCAATGGGCGTTGACCACTTGGTCAACGCCCATGTTGCGCTCCCCAATTGGGGAGTGCCCCACTCACTCCCCGATTGGGGAGTCACGTAACTCCCCTTGGGGAGTTACGTGAATAGTAACTCCCCAAGGGGGAGTTACATGAATAGTAACTCCCCAATTGGGGAGTGCTCCCGGCCACCTCGGCCTCGAGGTCCCCTCGCGGTCGTGCATCAAACACCTTCGGCCTTGAGGTCCCCTCGCGGTCGCGCATCAAACACCTTCGCGTTCACCGCGCTCAGAATGTTGACCAAGATACACGTCAGAGCATTATTCTCGCATGAATATTATTCTCCCGTGAATATTATTCTTACGGAATATTATTCACTGCGCTCAGAACAGCTCCATGCTAACTGCGCGGTCGCAACACCTCCTAAGTCCCCATTCACGACACGTGCGGAACTCTCCCAAGTGCACGTCGCGTTCACTGCGCGCTCAGAACGCCTCCGCGTTCACCGCGTGCTCAGAACGCCTTCGCGTTCACCGCGCTCTCAGAACGCATCCGCGTTCGCCGCGCTCTCAGAACGCTCCTGAGTTCGTTGCGCACCCAGAACGCTTCCAAGCGCGCTCAAAACGCTTTCGTGTTCGTTGCGCGCTTAGAACGCTTTGGAGCACGCTCAGAACGCTTCCGTGTTCGTTGCGCGCTCAGAACATTCCCACATTCTGGGCACGCTCACTTTTTGTCTTTCTAATTTCTCAGATTACAGGACCTGCTTGTCCCCTTTTTTACCTTCAACAATGCTGCCCGAACTGCCCGAAGGGCGAGATGGTCATTTGCGAAAAATGGCGATCCGTGTGCTCCAAATCAGCCAGCGTGATTCGCCCACCAGGTGGTTACGGTGGTTACGACGGCAAAATTACCGGGCTACCCCCGGCCAAAGCTATAAAAGGAGCCAGAACCTTCATTTAGGGGGACCTTGCCTTCTGGACCCGGGAGAGCTCCTTTGAAGATTTCCACGGAATTCTCCTTCGGCGCTTGAAGATCTCCTTCGTGGACTTGAAGATTTCCTTTCTCCCGAAAGGCGACTCAGCATTCTCACTTTCGTTCTCCCGAAAGACGACTCAGCATTCTCACTTTTGTTCTCCACCGTTCTCAGAAGGAAAAAAGACTTAGTTTTCCGAGAGGTAGTCTGTCACCTTCAGATCTCTCGCTCTCTCTATCATTGTAACGAGCGGCGGCCTGTCGCGCTCGAATTCTAAATACCTGACTGTAACTCATCAGAAGATAGTGAAGTTTGGTCGGCACAGCTCCGGTCGCATTGTTTTTTACCCTTTCCGGGTTTTCCACGTTAAAAAGTCTCAGTGTACTCAACGAATCTCTCTAATTGACTATTTGTGCGCTCGGTTCGCTTCCGAGCTAAGGTGGTTCAATTCGACCGGTCTATCAAAACACCCGAGCGACCCGCAACAGTTTGGCGCTGTATGTGGGAAATGATTCCCAAAACTCTGCAAAGACTCACTAAAGGAAGCGCTAAGCGTCAAGTACGACAATTTTTACTAGGTCTGCCCAAAAGACCACATTGCCTCAGCGCTGTTTGGGCACCTTGCCTCGGCGCTGCTTGGAGACCTTGTCTCGGCGCTGCTTGGGCACCTTGTGTAAGATCCCTCTCCCGCACCAGGAGAGTTCTCGGATCTTATGCCCAGAACCGCCGCCTTGTGGTGACGCTAACACACGAGTTAGCCACCTCCGCAAGACGCCGATCCTGCCGGCAAGAACGATCAACTAGGCCAACAAGAATAAGAAGAAAATAAGTAAACAAGTCCACAATCATACGCATCTGTATATATATATATATCCAAATGTAAATTGTCCATCAATGAGTACAATAAATGAAAGAGTAAAAGGTCTTATGCCCGGTACATATCCAAAAGAAAATACTGATAACATAGCACTCTCTCACACTACACTATGCGGAAGCAACTCAAAATACTCTCCAACCTGTCGTCGTGTGGTAGTAGTGATGCGCGGCATCTGCTCCTCAGGGTCTGTCGTCACGTCCTGCCTGACTTACTGCGGCTCCTGCTCCTCGATCTCCTGGTGTTACGGCCACATCCGACCATTAGTCAAAGCCATGTTGTCCCCGCCTCCCCCCACGACTCCTAGGCACCGAGCGGGAGGACGGAGCGGAGGACATCAAGGGGTAAAAAGAAATACAAGTGACATGGATAGTACTAACAATATAAAGGGAAAGTGAGTAGTGAGAACGAGAACAACATGTAATTAATGCAGTAAGTAAGACATCAGTGACAGGTAAGTAATGAGCAGTAAATAAATAAATGCGGCGCAATTGAAGTAATAGGTAAATCTACCACACCATCATCTATAGTATCTTAACTTATATGAATGCTCATACAAACTTATAAGTTAAAATTTCTGGAATTTTAACTTATCATATAAAAGAGCTCATACTAATTTATATGATAAGGGTCTGCAAATGTGTATGTCATTATGATACTATGAATGTTATGATATATTCATACAGTGCAACTCACTCACACGACTTTGCGCACACAGACCTTTAGTTCTCATTTTTCGGAGGTAGCCAGCCTCTCAGGTACTTCCGTCGTGGCAACGGAATCAGTGGATTTGGCACTCCACTTCTAGGTGGGTATACACACTACCAGACCTAGACCTCTCGTACGATGTTGTACACGTTCTAGGTGCACTTCTGTGAGCTCTTGCGTACTCTTACTGACATCCCGCCAGTCTTTTATGGTCAAGTGTGCGTTTTCGGGGATCGTCCTCCAGACCGCAGTATAAACAACCTACTGGCCCCTCAAACCATCACACCCACCTAAGTCAATGTACTACCGTCGGTGTGACGACCGGTCCAGTACCGAAGACCCGCCACTAATTTGTTCTTATGCACATGCAATTTATCACCACCCGAGCCTTCAGCTCGCAGGACTATCTCGTCCTGATATACTATTTCTCGAGTCTCCAGCTCGCAGGACTAACTCGTCCTGATATACAACCTCCCATCCCTTAACTCGGGATGAAGTTTACCATATCTCTTATTCATTTAGTTAGACTAATCTTATCTAATTATTGTATACTTAGAAGTTTAGGGTGAGTCCTGGACTTCCCGAGGTTTACCCGGTGAAGGGCTCGCAGCGGTACTAGATGGTATTCTGGGGTGATATCCCAGACCTTCCCTTCTCATAATATTTATTCGTATTGGTAACTACCCTTGTTAAGGTTACCCTCATGGTTGTTCTATAATATTTAAGTACGATTTAGGTTTCTTCTAGGTAACTGACGACCTTTTACTAATGCGTGGTGCAAATCCTTAGGTGTTCATTTAAACACTCATATCTAACCTTGAATGCTTCATTGTCACCTTAACTGTATAAACGTCACTATATGTTCTATGATTAGAAAGCCCACAAATTTACTTCAATTGTTCACCGTGACGTACGTCTGTTCACTATTCTCTATATGGAAAACTTTCTCCAATTAGCCTACCACTCATGTGGACTGTAGTTACATATGCCCTAATGTTATACTCCAAATTTCATTCCATTCCCACATGTTTTGACTAGCTTAGATACTACCCCAAGTTTTTGCTAAAAGCAGACCAACTCTACATTGGGCTAATTTGAATCTCTTTTATGTGAACATCATCAAAACATGACCAAATGACTTAAGATTTTTATCATAGATCAAAAATGACCTAATCACAATATGGTCAAAAATTCATAATTTCCTCAACTAATTTGGCAATTTATAAAAATTTGGTCATTTATAAAAATACTTTAATGATTATGCACACCTCACTTTACACATGAAGTACAATGTAATGAAGTCAAAATGCTCTCAATAAATAATCAGTGACATATATTGTATAAATATCATGGCTAGATGAATTTCCTAATTTTTCATGATTTTTAAGACCACTATTTAAATATTCAAACTTTTAAATCAATTGGGCACATTACACAGTAAGTACTAAAACAATTGCTCCAAAACTTCTATAAAAATTTTCATATACTGTTGATGATCAGAATAGAGCCCAGCCAGATTTTTAGAATTTTCCAGATAATATTAGTCATGTAAATTCCATTAATACATAAGTGTGTCAAAGGGTATTTTTGGTAATTATCAGTGTAAATGACTTCTACAAATTCCACCAAAATATCCAGAGTTGTATTTCAAGATAAACTATCATATGTCAGAGTATTGGAATTTTCCCTAGGTTTTAGGTGATGTTAATTTCATTAATACACTTTGTGACAAAATTCATTATTCACAAATGTCCAAGAAAATTAATTTCAAAAATTCCAACAAAATTTACAGAGATGTATAACATCCTAAAATATCATGTGACAGAAAATCAGATTTTTCCTAAGTTGTTTGATCACTTTTATTTGATTAATATATTTATGTGACAAATTCCTTATTGTCCAAATATTTAGTATTTTTCTTTCCAAATATCCTAATATTTCTAAGGATGATACCCTCCTCTTTGATAGGTGTGTTACCAAAATTTTATGAGCCTACTAACAGCCATAAGTGATGAGGTTATAAAAATACACAAATGTGCTATGTGCACACCACCCATCCATACATCACATTCCTATGAATATGAGAAAATATGATCTAAAGTGGGCTAAATGGTCCCAAATTTGACACGTTACTCAATAGGGTCTAACCCTTATACCACCCAAGATTTGGGTCACTTTGCATATATTTAACCATAAATATTTCATTAATATGAAATATCATATTTAACATAAAATCATAGAAAAAAGTTGCCCTAAAATTTTGATGTTTGGGCAGGGGAAGAGTCTATACTATTTACAACTATGGCTAAAATATTAGACTCATCCATGTAGGTATGAAGTCTAGATCTACAAAATAAGGTATGAACACCCTTTTGTACATGTCTCAGTAGAATAGACCTACAAAGGACTGTATGTCACCAAATGGGGTGATTCCAAGCCCTATGGAAAGTAGAGAGCAAGGCCTACAAAAGTTGTCTCTGACACTTTTTCCTAAACAGCCTCTAAGTAGCCCAAAAATTGAGTTTAATCTTATGTATAAAGTGTGACAGATTAATTTAAATGTATAAATATTGGTTTGCATATATAAATCCCCTGAAATCAACGGCCAGGATTTCATCTCCTTCCTCCAGCCGAAGGCCCGCATTGCTCCCAGCTGGGCCGATTTCTACCTTCATTTCCCTGGCCACCTGAGGGTCACCACTGCCGGCCACCACCTCCACCACCTTCGCTAAGGTGGTGGCTACCGCCAGGCGGTGACACGGCTACCGGAGGTAGCTCCTCCGGCGATCCTGAGCTAGGAGAAAAGCTCGGAAATTCTTCCTCTTCCTCACATGGGATCGGGTCAATTGAACCCGATTTCTCTCCTAGGTAGTTCTAGATGCTAGCACAGAGGGAGAGGGGGAGAAACGGACCTCGACTATGGCTCGGCGGCGTGTGCTCCGGCGTGCGGCCATGGAATTCTCCGTCTCTGGCGAGCTTGCCCAATCTCCCGATTCTCCACCAAAAGCTCTGCTCTAGGAGGCTAGCTCGACTCCTTAGGACCTTCTGAAGATGATGGAAAGGCCAGATGAGGGGGAAATGGTTGTATAGGGAGGATGGAAAGGGGGATGTTCGGCCATGACTTGTACCTCCCATATGCTACTGTTTTAGCGACTCCCATGCCTGAAAAGACTGTTCATGTGCTGGGGAATTCGGCTGGGGGGCTTGGGCTGAGGTGGGTCCTTGGTTTGAGTAGCTAGAACTTAGGAAAATTTCCAAGTTTTCGTGTTCGACGAATTAATTGAGTTCGACGAACTCCAACCTTCAGTTCGAAGAACGCGGCTTTGCGTTCGACGAATTAGTTGAGTTCGACGAACTCCAACCTTCAGGTCGAAGAACGCGGCTTTACATTCGACGAATTAGTTGAGTTCGAAGAACTCCAACCTTCAGTTCGAAGAACGCGGCTTTGCGTTCGACGAATTCGTTGAGCTCGGCGAACTCCAACCTTTAGTTCGAAGAACGCGGCTTTGCATTCGACGAATTAGTTGAGCTCGACGAACTCCAACCTTCAGTTCGAAGAACGCGGCTTTGCGTTCGATGATTTAGTTGAGCTCGACGAACTCCAACCTTCAGTTTGAAGAACGCGGCTTTGCGTTCGACGAATTAGTTGAGTTTGACGAACTCCAACCTTCAGTTCGACGAACTCCAACCTTCAGTTCGACGAACTCGGTTTGACAAGTTTCTGAAGGATCAGTTATCAACTATTCAACAATGGGTCTATTCAATACTCTTTTCAAGCTTTGATCAAGATTTGATCTTCCCTTTTAATACTCTATTCAAGATTTGATCAAGATTTGATCTTCCCTTTTAATACTCTATTCACGATTTGATCAAGATTTGATCTTCCCTTTTAATACTCTATTCACCCCCCCCCCCCCCCCCCCCGGCCCCTTCTAAAGTAAACCTAAGGTCTAATACCTCACTTTCAATCATCATGGGGTCTAGTAGGATTGGGGATGTTACACCTTGCCTCGGCGCTGCTTGGGCGCATTGCCTCAGTGCTGCTTGGGCACCTTGCCTCGGCGCTGCTTGGGAGCATTGCCTCAGCGCTGCTTGGGCACCTTGCCTCGGCGCTGCTTGGGAGCATTGCCTCAGCGCTGCTTGGGCACCTTGCCTCGGCGATGCTTGGGCGCATTGCTTCAGTGTTGCTTGCCTCGGCGCTGCTTGGGCACATTGCCTCAGCGCTGCTTGGGCACCTTGCCTCGACGCTGCTTGGGCACCTTGCCTCGGCGCTGCTTGGGCATATTGCCTCAGCGCTGCTTGGGAACCTCGCCTCAGCACACCTTGAGCACCTCGCCTCATCGCTGCTTCATCGCATTGCCCCAAAGCTCCTCAGGCTTCAACGCTAAACGGCAAGCTCATCACGATCTCTAGCACAATCACTGGGCGGCAAGCTCGCAACCGAACAAGACGAGATGTAGGTTTCTCCCACAACTGGAGCAAAGCGACGACTTCCGAAAAGTTCGCATGACGACAGGCTCATAGTTGCGCAAGTCGCAACAACTTACCCTCGGCATGGTACGACGCGTCGCACGGAGATGACGATGGTCTGATTTGCCGCGAAGGAAAATCAAAACCTACGAACTCCTCTGCACAGTAATTCGGACTCCGAAGGTTTGGGGGGCTTATGATGTGCACCCGTAAAAATGATACAGGATGCGGTCCCGTATCACGTATCCGAATGGGTACCGCCGAGCACACAAGCGCCATGCGTGGCGTGAAAATCAAAAGGTGCCACGCGGCAAGCAACACATCAATCGCCGCGCAAATAGGCGCGCCCGTTACGACGCCAAGAGGGCGTGACATTCGTCGCTCCGAAAGGGCGCAGCACTCACCGCGCCAAAATGGCGTGACACTCGCCGAGTCGAAACGGCGCGGCACCCGTCGCGCCGAAACGACGTGGCACCCACTGCACCAAAATGGTGCGGAGCTGTCGCACCTAAAAGGGGGTGCGGCACTGTTAAAATTTTTGATTTGAATCGTTTAGGAGTAAGCAGGAGTTGCATCAATTGAGTTATAGCCAAACAACCACAATGCCACACAGCAACACAATAGTCTTTATTGAATCACAAAACTTGATTACAGTGCGAGGTGTACATGGCGAGACATGATTCATAAGAATCACGAAGGAGAGAAGAACAAAACACACAAAATGCAAATCTGGCGACCTGACAAGCAGAGACCGCACAGACCGCTGAACTCCAGAGACCGCCCGGCTTGACCTGAGACCGCACGAACAGAATACAGGCAAGATGACCTGCACTGTAAGACCGCCACCTCAGACCGCACGAACTGGAGCTTATTGAACTGAACAGAGAACAGAAGCTGTCGCCAGACTGCAACTCAGATCGCCTAACCACAGATGGTCGCCTGATCGGCGAGCTCGCTGCGAACAGCACAAGAACAACATAAACCAGCTCGCAGACAAGCCGCTGCCGAACTGTTTATTCAAGCCACTGGGAAATCGACAAAGAAGGAGACCGCAACCTGCTGACCGCAAACCTGTGAACACAACAAACAGTCAACTCGCTTCCGAGACCGCTCGACCACAAAGTTGAGACCGCACAAAACAACCCAGACTCTAGTTCTTACAGTTCTCGTTTTTAAAAATGACGGGCCATGCACCCCTATTTATAGGCGAGGGGACAGATGTCGTCACCGCCGCAAGAGATACAGTCACCACCCATCAGAGCAGACCGCGCGATCTCACCACTTGGACAACATCCTGTCCAAGACCCCAATCAGCAGCAGACCGCGAACAAGCCGCGTGGACACGGATCACTCCTTCCTTAGACCGCCAAGAGCAAACTAAGAACATCTGGCCGACTTCAGACAAGACGTCAGATCAACCTGCTAAAGCCGCTCGGTCACAGCGGTTACCCAAGAACAGACTGCCCGGTCTTCTACAAAGAAGATAGACCAACCAAGCAGAGCAGACCGAGAAGAGACTGGAACATGCTAGAACAAACCGGCCAACACAGCAGACAGCCAGAGCCAGACCGGCAGATCACCAGCACAGAGACTGCGCGGTCTCTGCGGTCACCAATATACAGACCGCCGGCCACCTTCCACTTCACTTCAATAATTTCAACACTCCCCCTTGAAGTGGGAAGTGAAAACTAGCCCAAGTAAACTCCGCAACCGAGTAAACGGTCCCTTCGCCAGCGGCTTTGTGAAGATGTCTGCAACATTGTCCACACTCCGAACATGCTCGAACATAAGAGATCCCCCCAACACCTTCTCACGAATGAAATGGTGCTTAATCTCAATGTGCTTGGTCCTCGCGTGACAGACTGGGTTATTAACCAGCTTGAGAGCACTCTCATTGTCCCCGCGTAGCATAGTGGGACCTCGAACCTCCTCATGAACATCCTCCACCAACCTCCTGAGCCAAACGGCTTCCTGAGCTGCCAAGGCCGAAGCCTTGTATTTCGCTTATGTGGTAGATACAGACAATGAGTCCTGCTTTTTGCTGCACCAAGAAATAGCTGTGGGACCCGCCATAAAGACATAACCAGACTTTGATCTCCGATCATCCATGTCTCCCCCATAATCAGCATCCATGTACCCATGCAACTCCAAGATTGATCCTTTCCTATATAGGAGACCCAGATCAGAGGTCGACTTCACATACTTCAAAATTCCTTTTGCCGCCAGAAGATGAGGCTTCCGTGGTTCCGCCATGTACCGACTCACCTTGCCAACTGCATAAGCAATATCAGGCCTTGTGATCGTCAAGTAGATCAAGCTCCCAACCAGATCTTGGAACACCAACGGTTCAGATAGAACTCTCCCCTCATCCTTCCGAAGTTTATGATGTTGTTCCAGAGGCATAGTGTAAGGCCCCATCTTGGACCTCACAAGATCTCCGTATCTTAATTTACTTTTTTACCATAATTGCCCCAGGACGAAGTAAGGTGAGTGAGTACAAAATAAAATACATAATAAGAACTTCTCTCATACCTTGGTATAAATTATTGTCGTTATTATTCTGTCTTGATCAACTTAACATTTGCGCACACCTGTTCGCCATAGCAACCTAAACAAAATGACGACGGGCTTAGTCATAAAAGTATGACTAAGCGAACAACATACCCCTTTAACTGTTATACAAGCACAAAATTCCAATAATAATACGCATAAAGTTTAATTTCATAACTCTATAAATGAAAGCAACATCACCATAATATGTCGTTTATAACACCCCTTTAGGGCAAAAATATTTCATTACATATCACAAAGCGTTAGTTTTAATTTCATCTTACGGGAATTGTTAAGGCATGCAAACTTGAATTGGATCCGAGGATCCCACCCCCGAAGGGCGTAAATGTAGGCTCACCCCTACACTGTTGAATCCATCTGTAGATAACCTTTACATACGATTCGAAATCCATCACAATTCCTTATGTAGAGTTTTAACATCTTTTATCTTTTCCTAATACAATCTATTAATTTCATAAATGCGCAATTGTTTACATTTAACACTTTAAATATTTTCTTCCATTGTTTTTATCTAAATCTTCTCTCTTTATTTTCATCCAAATAATGTTAATGCACATGCAAAGGTGATACAATTTTATATTCCAAAATTACAGTAACTAAACATAATTAAAGCGATAAGTGCTCACCTTGAATAACTTCCTTTTCCTTTTACTTGCAATTATCATCATGATACGTTACCATTGAAGTATAGCAAGGGAACAACGGCAGCTAGGGGCAGCAGTAGGGAGTAGCACACGGGTAGGAGAAAAGGAGCAACAGTAGGCTTGGAAGCTTGAAGGAAAGTGGGAGAGAATGAGAGGGAGGGCTGCCTTTTTATAGCACAAGGATAAGAGGTGGAGTTGGTGAGGTTTTTGCCAAGTGTCAAGTATGTCAAATAACACTTTGCTAAGTGTTATATTGCTGCCAGCAAAAATCAGCTATATGTCATTACACCAACAACCAAAAGTCAAGCCAAGTGTCATCAAATAAAGCCTCAAGACTCAATCTAACCAACACTTGGCTTGGCCAAGTGTCAAAATAAGCCAACAACAAAATCTGTCACCATATCAAAATAACCAGCAATATATTCTTCTATTAATGGCAGCTCACTTTGTAACAAAAGTCAAAAATTGCTAAATGCAGCCCAACATACAATCAATTTTTTAATTCCAATTAAAGAGACATGTCTATTGACACCCCAAGCGTTATTCTTTTTTTTTTCTCTTATTGCTTAATTAATATTTAAACACTAATTTTATAAATATATTTGTACGACTTTGGTGTACACCAAGTGTTCGCAAATAATGATATGATACATGTCACTGCTTCGATCTTAAAATTTGGGTCGTTACATATAGAGCTGCTCTTCCCTTCCTCCATGCCGAATTGTTGAACGATCCGCTCCGCATATCCAGCCTGAGAAATGAGCACTCCGCTCTCCCGCCTCTGCACCTCGAGTCCAAGGAAATGGTGAAGCTCACCCAGATCCTTCATCTCAAATCTGATAGCAAGCTCGACTCTCAGCCTTGCTACTGCCTCCTTCGAGTTCCTGGTGACAATCATGTCATCCACATACAGGAGAACAATCAACCGAAGCACCCCCTCCTTCTTGACGAACAAACTGGAGTCAGAGTCTGAAGCAAATAATCCGCAGAATAGAAGATACTCCGCGATCTTTCCATACCACGCCGAGGCGCTTGCTTTAACCCATACAGGGCTTTCTTCAGCTTGCAGACATAGTCCGGACAATCCTCCGAGATGAAGCCCGGCGGTTGGATCATGAAGATATCCTTGTCAATCTCGCCGTATAAGAAGACATTCTTCACGTCGAGCTGCCAAATCTCCCAATCACATAATGCTGCCAAAGCAATAACAAATCGAACCGAAGTCATCTTTGCCACTGGACTGAAAATCTCATCATAATCCTCTCTGTACTGCTGTGAGAACCCGCGAGCCACAAGGCGAGCCTTGTATCGCTCAATCGTGTCGTCGGCTTTCTTCTTGAGCTTATAGACCCACTTGCATGTCACAGGGGTAATGCCCTTAGGCCTGGGCACTAGAGACCAAGTCTCATTCTTCTTGAGAGCATCCATCTCTTCCTGCATAGCAATGTCCTACTGTTCCACGCCTTTGGCCTTCTCAAAGCTCGACCGCTCCCGCTCCTCCAAGGAACCAGCAAAGAAACATGAGATAAAGCTCACCATGTTTCCTCCTGTGTATCGATCCGGTGGCTTGATAGTCCTCTTCGACCTCCTAAGAGGTTGTACCTGACTAACCACCTCCTCAGCTGCTTCTTCTGTGCTAGCTCCACTTCCAAGCGAACTTGGAGCATCGCTCCCCCTGCTTCCAGAAACTGAAGCCTCCATCTCTGAGCTAGACACAGCTGGAGCTCCTGGTGAAATAGGCAACTCCACTTGAAGATTTTCTGCAGCCTTCCCTTTTTCATCAACCCTGCTCTCCGGTAATTCAACTCCTGAACTCCCCTTATAGGAAGTCACCTCATCAAACACCACATCCCGAGATACCACTGATCTCCGTGTCTCAGGATCCATGCATCTCCACCCCTTCTTCCGCTCATTATATCCAACGAAGACTAGCTTCCTTGCTTTCGCATCTAGCTTTGTTCGAAGAGCATCAGGGATATGCACAAAATAGGTTGACCCGAACACCCGAAGGTGTGCAACACTCGGCTTCTCCTTGAACATCAGTTCGTGAGGGGTCTTCATGTTGATAGGACTTAGAGGCATTCTGTTGATGACGTAGGCAACACAAGACATTCCCTCCGCCCAGAAGGACCTTGGGATACTCTTTGCATGAAGCCAGCATTTGCAGGTTTCCGTCAGATGAAGGATCTTCCGCTCTGCAACACCATTTTGTTGTGGAGTATGTGCACAAGTGAGCTCTCTCCGGACGCCGTGCTTCCTGCAAAAACTTGAGAACTCACCAGAGGTGAACTCCCCACCATTGTCAGTTCTCAATTTCTTTACCCGCAGGCCTAAACGACCTTCCACCAGCTCTTTGAACTCCACAAACTTAGCAAAAGCTTCTAACTTCTCTTTCAGAAAATACACCCAGACATATCTGGTGTAATCGTCAATCAACACCAACATATATCTATTGCCTCCAAGGCTTGGGGTGGCAGTCGGTCTCATCAAGTCACCGTGAATGCACTCCAACAGCACTTTACATCTTGTTTGCGATTTATCAAATGGAAGTCGATGAGACTTACCAAACTGACATCCCGCACAAACATGACTGTCTCCATAGGAGGACAAGCTAGGCAAGCCCTTGACAAGGCCCCTTACCGCCATAGCCTTCAATTTGTCCATGCCTACATGCCCCAACCTTTCATGCCAGATAGTCGCGCTATCATTAGTCTTCATCTTATCAACATAGGTACTTGTCGATAAAATGAACAAGTCCTTTACCCGCTTTCCAACATGAATTACATCTCCCTTTATCTCTGGTTGAGTTTTAAGAAACCTCACTTCTGTTGGGCCAAACAGAACGTGATAACCGGCATCGACCGCATTGGTCACAGAGAAGAGATTCTTCTTCATACCCGGCACGTGATAAACACTCCTCAGTGTGAGTGGACCCTTATCACTGCTCAGAGAGACAACACCTTCTTGTTCTACTGAATGAACAGAAGTATCAGCCGTAATGATTGCATCGTTACCTGAGTAAGGTGCCAAAGAAGAGAACTTTGATTCATCCCCGGTGAGATGGTGCCTGCACCCTGAATCCACGATCCAATCCTCTTCGAAGTTGATGGCAGCCAAGGCCTTAACGGGCATTGCCGTCATATTAGCCGCAAAGGCTCCTCCCCATCCAGCTTCATCATACTTTGGCTTCTCCTTCTCCGCTGCATGTCCCGGCTGAAGATTAACCCGACAATCTTTCTTGAAATGCCCGGTCTTGTTGCACCTGAAGCACCTTGGTCCCTCTCCCTTCTTGTTCCCATCAGACTTAGGAGCATAACTCCTTTCCTGCTGACCTGAAGTAGAGGGTCCATCATGACCTGACTTCTTCTTCTCCCACTTCTTCTTCTTTTTCCCAGAGAACAACACATCACTATCTCCCCCGGAGATAGAAACCCCCGCCATCTGTTTTGCCAAACTTTCCTGCGAAGCAAGTAAGTTTTCCAGCTCCAACAGAGATGGATGATTTGCCCAACCCTGAACTGACGTTACAAAGGCAAGATACTCCTTCCGCAATCCGCAGATGATATGCCTCTTCAATTTTGCCTCCGAGATGGGCTCATCAGGGTCCAATGCAGAAATCTCTGCTGTGAGGTTCTTCATCTTGAGAAAGAAAGTAGAGATAGAAAGATCACCTTGAGAGGCCTTCGTCAACTCATTTTCAAGAAACTGTAGCCGAGCTACATTCTTCTTATTGAACAGACTGTCCAAAGACGTCCAAATCTCAGCAGCAGATTTACATCCAATTATGTGATCGAATAGCTCTGGTGAAATAGCCCTCTTGAGTGTGAACTCTGCCTTGGCATTAGTCCTCCTCCAAAGTCTCACCTCAGCCATATTATCTCCTGCTAGATGAACTTCTTGTGTGTCTTCTCCTCCAACTATATCACATAGATCCTCGCCTAGCAAGTAACTCTCCATACATGACTTCCACTTCTTGAAGTTTGTCGATGTGATGAGTTCAATACCAAGCCCTCTTGCGTATCCAACTTCCATGGCAAACTATGTGGTTTCTTCTTCACAAAGACGATGGCAACTCAAGTTGAACACTGCTTATCCACTCCAACAACCCGCCTCTGATACCATGTTAAAATTTTTTATTTGAATCGTTTAGGAGTAAGCAGAAGTTGCATCAACTTAGTTATAGCCAAACAACCACAATGCCACACAACAACACAATAGTCTTTATTGAATCACAAAACTTGATTACAGTGCGAGGTATACATGGCGAGACATGATTCATAAGAATCACGAAGGAGAGAAGAACAAAACACACCAAAAACAAATCTGGCGACCTGATAAGCAGAGACCGCACAGACCGCTGAACTCCAGAGACCGCCCGGCTTGACCTTAGACAGCACGAACAGAATACAGGCAAGATGACCTGCACTGTAAGACTGTCACCTCAGACCGCACGAACTGGAGCTTATTGAACTGAACAGAGAATAGAAGCTGTCGCCAGACTGCAACTCAGATCGCCTAACCACAGATGGTCGCCTGATCGCCGAGCTCGCTGCGAACAGCACAAGAACAACATAAACCAGCTCGCAGACAAGCCGCTGCCGAACTGTTTATTCAAGCCACTGGGAAATCGATAAGGAAGGAGACCGCAACCTGCTGACCGCAAACCTGCGAACACAACGAACAGTCAATTCGCTTCCGAGACTGCCCGACCTCAAAGTTGAGACCGCACAAAACAACACAGGTTCTAGTTCTTACAGTTCTCATTTTTAAAAATGACGGGCCCTGCACCCCTATTTATAGGCGAGGGGATAGATGTCGTCATCTCCGCAAGAGATACAGTCACCACCCATTAGATCGCCAGCGGTCTCATAGAGCAGACCGCACGATCACACCACTTGGACAACATCCTGTCCAAGACCGCAATCAGCAGCAGACCGCGAACAAGCCGCGCGAACATGGATCACTCCTTCCTTAGACCTCCAAGAGCAAACTAAGAACATCTGGCCGACTTCAGACAAGTCGCCAGATCAACCTGCTAAAGCCGCCCGGTCACAGCGGTTACCCAAGAACAGACCGCCCGGTCTTCTACAAAGAAGATAGACCAACCAAGCAGAGCAGACCGAGAAGAGACCAGAACATGCTAGAACAAACCGGCCAACACAGCAGACCGCCAGAGCCAGACCGGCAGATCACCAGCACAGATACCGCGCGGTCTCTGCGGTCACCAATATACAGACCGTAGGCCACCTTCCACTTCACTTCAATAATTTCAACAGGCACTGCCGCACCCACAATTAAAGGGGGTGCGGCATTGCCGCACGCCCATCTGCCTTGGCGGGTGCGGCATTGCCGCACCCCCAGCTACATTAAGTGGTGCGGCATTACCGCACCCCCACTGCAATGGGCGTTGACCACTTGGTCAACGCCCATGTGGCGCTCCCCAATTGGGGAGTGCCCCACTCCCCAATTGGGGAGTGCCCCACTCCCCAATTGGGGAGTCACGTAACTTCCCTTGGGGAGTTACGTGAGCAGTAACTCCCCTTGGGGAGTTACGTGAATAGTAACTCCCCAAGGGGGGGGGTTACATGAATAGTAACTCCCCAATTGGTGAGTGCTCTCGGCCACCTCGGCCTTGAGGTCCCCTCGCGGTCGCGCATCAAACACCTTCGGCCTCGAGGTCCCCTCGCGGTCGCGCATCAAACACCTTCGCGTTCACCGCGCTCAGAATGCTGACCAAGATACACGCCAGAGCATTATTCTCGCATGAATATTATTCTCCCGTGAATATTATTCTTACGGAATATTATTCACCGCGCTCAGAACAGCTCCACGCTAACTGCGCGGTCGCAACACCTCCCGGCCACCTCGGCCTCGAAGTGCACAGTTAACCTCACTAGAATTCTCTAGAGGGGGGTGAATAGAGATTTAAAATATTTTGTGCAATTATATATATTTATATGTGGTGATCACAGATTAAGGCTTCTCACACACCAACAAGAATTAAGTAAGTAAAGAAAGTAAATGCAAGAAAAGAAATCACAGCACAACACAAGGAAATATAGTGGTTCCCCAAACTTTGGGTAGTCCACTCTTCTACCCCCTTGGTAGGAAATTCACTATCTTGCACTGAGTCTTTTGATAAGGAGACTCTTAGAACCATCCTGAGTCTTTTGATAAGGAGACTCTTAGAACCAACTGAGTCTTTTGAAAAGGAGACTCTTAGAACCAGTGCAACTGAATTTTTTGAAGAGAGGTTCTAGAAACTCATTTACAGTATTTGAAAGTGAAATAAATGTAGAGAAGAAAGAGAAATAATATAAAGACAAGAAGGAATCTTCTTCCTAGCAAGAAGATTGGAAGCACAAGAAGTAGTGAATGAAATCTCTCTTTTATAGTGAGAAAGAGATTGTAGGCCTTTTCTCTCTTTTGTGAGAGCTATCAGAGTATGCAGCAGAGTGGCTTCAGAAGCAGGAGAAGATGGAAGCTTGATCTTTGCTGCAGCACTATTTCTCAATTCTCTCTCTTTTTCTCTTGGGAGCTTTTCTTCTTTTTCAAATATGTATATGGTGGATCACTTCTCTTATGTTCTCTGCCGACCTCCTTGTTATTTTATAGCTCTGTCCATTCAAATAATATTATAGGAGGATAATTGATTAGTAGACAGAGAAATAGAAATATAGAAATATTTCCTTAATAATTATATCAATAGAAGGAAAGAATTCATTCTGATTTCAAATAATGTCCATAATGGTTTTAATCAAATTAGCCAAGAATCTATTAGAGGAAATGAATGATTCAGAACGGTTATAAAGAATAAATTGATTCCATATAAATCAGATCTATAAAAGAAGGAAAGAGATCTGGCGATTTTTGAATTAGACATAGAAATCGACGTGCGTCGATTACTATTCGACGTAAGCGTCGAATTCGTCCTGGCTGGACGTCGAGAGAAAAATAAGGAAGGTGCGTCGACTAAGGTGTGTCGACTTCTCAAGATGCGTCGACTAGAAGTCAGAGCTACGTCGACATAGGGTACGTCGAATTCTTCTTAAAGTTACTTCGACTCATTTTGAAAGGAACGTCGATACCACTTCGACGTTGCGTCGAATACTATTCGACGCATATTTACTTAACCTTGATTTTTCTTTCTTAGAATTCATATTCAACTCATTTTCAGGGGTTAAGAGAAATCATTTTCCCAACAATCTCCCCCTATTTGTCTTAACCCTATTGGAGAGAAATTGTATCAGCATATAATTAGCACAACACAACATTTGTACAGATAAGAAATATGCTAAGTAATCAGAAGAAATAAGTAATTGTCTTTCACAAGATCTAAACTAGAAACTTCTTGCGATACATGAAATTGACAAAAGCAGAATAGAGTTTTCTAGATAAATTTTCAATAGCATCAAAAATATAGCCCCTGGCTCTATCAGGACATTCTTGGACATTCCTGATGATTGTATGCAGTTTCTCCAAGAGTTTATCACCATCAGGGAGAGTGTCATTTATGGAGTAGCCTTTGTTGATGATGATTGCTGCCTTTTCATCAATCATCTCAATTGTAATGTTTTGAGTTTTCTGTTGAGTAGGCTTGAGCTCAGGTGGTCCCTTGCTATCAACCTTGGGCCTATACTTTGTTTTCTTTTCTGATTGTTGTTTGTCAGGAATCTCAGTCATCTTTCCTTTCCCTTTCCAGGGTGAGTCAAGCCATTTGTCTAACTTTGCAGGTCTTTTGGGCTTCTTATAGGGAATGTAAGTGTCTTCAGCACACCCTACACCCCTCTTGTGCTTTTGGCCTTTCTCTAGGACGACCCGTGCCTGAGGGTTTTTCTTTTGATAGGCTTCAATATCAAACAACTTCTTTGGAATTTTGATAGAAGATTCAGCAAGAATTTGTTCCTTGGTCATTCCCCTGTTGATCTTTTCTATCCAGGCATTCCTTTTATCTTCTACTTCTTTCCTAGCTGCTTCATATTCATACAGCTCTCTTTCTCTTATTTCTTCATGCCTCTTTTCCATGTCAGGATCATGGTATTCCTTTACAGGGCTGTTAGGAATGATGACAGACATCTTTTCAAACCTTTTTATCTCCTCACAGGCTTTTCTATACTTCTTTTCCTTTGCATACTCTTTCCTTTCTTCTTTGGAGAAGTTTTGCCAGTAGGGGATGACTTCTCTTTTCCTTTTCATTTGTCCTTCTGGACTTTGCCTAGGTAGAATCTGCTTAGTGAGTTTTGCTATTGGAGGAGGTAAAGGTAGCAGTGGAGGTAGAGAAGAAGGTTGAGGTGGAGGTAGAGGTAGCAGAGGAGAAGGAGTTTTCTCTTTAGGTGGAGAAGGGATTTGTTCAAGAGGAGGAGTTTGTTCTGCAGTGAAAGGCAGAATGATCTCTGGTAAGTAATCTTTGCTGAGAGATGTTTGTCTCCTCCAAGCTCTTCTGAAGGGATGTCCTCAAGTAGAGGTGTCTTCAGTTTGATGTAACTGGCAGAGAAGTCAGGAGAGTGATGCTGAATTTCTTCCTCACATGGGGTTGCTTCAATCCACACTTGTCCTCTCCAGTCATCAGAGGAGGCTGCTTCTTCCTCCCTCTGGACTTCTGTGTTCTTTACCACAACAATCTCCCCTGGGTATGTGGGGCATCTATTCTGAATGCTGAATCCACAGCATGCTCTCCTTCAGTATGGTAGGATGAGGTCTCTTCAAAAATTTTGTTGAAGGTGTAGTCAGAGTGATTGGAGAAGATTGGAACCTATTGTAAGAAGAGAAGTTGGTCAGAGTGATTGGAGAAGATTGGAACCTATTGTAAGAAGAGAAGTTGGTGTAATACTTTAGAGATAATATTTAGTGTTAGAGAGGAAATTAACCCTGAGCTTTTAAGAGAGATAGAGAACCTGACAAGGGGGGTTTCTGGAGCAACTCTCCCCCTGGTTTATATCCTGCATAAAGGATTTAAACCTTTCTGGCGACAGAGGCCGTTCTTGAATAAGAGCATTAAGCTCAGGAAGAGAAGCAGAGAGGGTTGCCAGTTTTGCTGCACAGGTGTTGATCATGGCAGCACATTCATTGGCGAAGTGATTCAGTCGATTCTGGAAGTCATTTACTAGGTGTTCGAGAGCATCGTTCATCGTTTTGATGAGGGCCGATTGATCAGGAGTTGGTGCCATTGTCATAGAGAGAGAGAGAGAGAGGTAGAAGACGAAGTTTTGGCGGGTTTTAGGAGAGTATATGTTATGAAATAAGAGGTATTATTTAAAGGAGTGAAACATCGAGAAAGGAAACAGAAATCAAGGTATATCAGGTAATCCAATCGTCAAAAGAGAAAATAAGGATTTGATTCTAATTGTAAACAGATGTCGACGTTACGTCGAATTGATGTCGACGTTACGTCGAATTGATGTCGACATATGCGTCGATATGGAGTCGACGCTCCGTGGAGATTTGTCCACTAGTGTTCTGTCGACGTGTTCATAGCCCTGCGTCGATGTAAATTCGACGGTGCGTCGATAAGTTAACGATGTAACTTTGCCGGGAAGAAATCAACGCCAGCGTCGAGTTCTTCTCGACGGTGCGTCGATATGTATTCGACGCATTTTCAAATACTTTCTTAGATTTCCTGATTTCTTTTAGATTTCCCAACAATGGTGGTTACAGACTACCATCAAGCATTCCTAAGGTGTTGATGAAATAATTATGCTTAGTTTCATCCAAGGGTTTTGTGAAGATGTCTGCTCTTTGATTGTCTGTGGGAATATATTCTAAGGTTATCTTACCCTTTTCAACATTGTCTCTAAGGAAGTGATGTCTGATCTCTATATGTTTGGTTCTACTATGAAGGACTGGGTTGGATGTTATGGATATAGCACTAGAGCTATCACAATAGATCTTAGAGTTATGTACTTCCAATTTGTAGTCAAGAAGCTGATTTTGCATCCACAGGATTTGTGAACAACAGCTCCCAGCAGCTATGTATTCAGCTTCAGCTGTTGAGGTTGAGACTGCGGTTTGTTTCTTACTAAACCATGATATTAATCTGTCACCTAGAAATTGGCAAGTGCCAGATGTGCTTTTTCTATCAACCCTACATCCAGCATAATCTGCATCTGAGAAACTTATTAATTCAAAGTTGGTTTCTGCTGAGTATCACATACCTAGTTCAGTGGTTCCCTTTAGGTATCTAAGAATCCTTTTTACAGAGGTGAAATGGGATTCCTTTGGATCAACCTGAAATCTAGCACATATGCAAGTGGCAAACATAATGTCAGGTCTGCTAGCTGTTAGATATAGAAGGGATCCTATGATGGCCCTATATGTCTTTTGATCTACTGATTTTCCTTTATCATCTTTTTCTATAATGGCATTGGTTGTCATAGGTGTTTTCATGGTAGATGCTGATTCCATACCAAACTTTTTGATTAGCTCTTTAGTATATTTGGATTGTAAGATGAAAATTCCCTCACTACTTTGTTTTACTTGTAATCCTAAGAAATATGAGAGTTCTCCCATACTACTCATTTCAAATTTAGATTGCATTAGATTAGCAAATCTTTTACAAAGTTTAGGATGAGTTGAGCTAAAGATGATGTCATCTACATATATTTGAACAAGATGGAGTTGGTTTTTATGGGTTCTAGTAAAGAGTGTCTTGTCTAGTTTTCCTCTTTCAAAGAAATTCTCTAAAAGGAAGTTAGAGAGAGTTTCATACCAAGCTCTAGGTGCTTGCTTAAGACCATATAGTGTTTTGTTAAGTCTATAAACAAAGTTAGGAGAAGAGGGATTTACAAAACCTGGTGGTTGCTCCACATATACCTCTTCTTGAAGGTCACCATTCAGAAAGGCACTCTTGACATCCATTTGGTAGACTTTCATCTTCATGAAGGCTGCATAGGCAAGAAAGAGCCTGATTGCCTCCAATCTGACTACTGGAGCAAAGGTTTGGTTGTAATCTATCCCTTCTTCTTGTCTATATCCTTGTGCTACAAGTCTTGCCTTGTTCCTGACAATTACTCCAGTGGAATCTAGTTTATTTCTGTATACCCATTTTGTACCAATCACTAGGTAGTTTCTTGGTCTTTCAACTAGGTTCCACACTGTGTTTCTCTCAAATTGGCCTAGTTCTTCTTGCATGGCCATAATCTAGTGAGGGTCACAATTTGCTTCCTCAAACTTCTTTGGTTCAACTTGTGATAGGAAGCATTGGAGCATCATCCCATTGGAGACTTGGTGTCTTGTTCTTACTCCTGTATTGGGGTCTCCAATTACTTGAGTTTGTGGATGATCTTTCAAATTGACCCTTGTCCTGCATGGACTTGTCAGATGTTCTTCTTCCTCATTATTAATGAGATCATTGCCCACCTGGCCTTCCTGAACTATGTTCTCCTGTGGGAGTTGGTTTTGAATGCTCTTTTCTGAATCTTCTTCATGTTCTTGTTCAGATTCCTCACTTGATTTTTCTATCTGGTTTTCTTTTCCATTATCTGTGTTCTCTAGTACCAGTTGCTCAGGCTGTGTTTCTATGCTGCTGTTTTCCTGTGAAAAAGAACTGGTGGGAGTTCCCTCCCCCTTAAATAGTATGTTAGTTTCATCAAATATGATGTGCATAGATTCTTCAATTTTAAGAGTTCTCTTGTTAAAACACCTATAGGCTTTACTAGATGCTGAGTATCCCAGAAATATTCCATCATCAGATTTCTTGTCAAATTTGGCAAGATGATCTTTTCCATTATTTAGGATAAAGCAAGCACATCCAAAGATCTTAAAATATTTAACTATGGGTGTTTTTCCTTTCAAGAGCTCATATGGAGTTTTTGATTTAGTTTTGTGAATTAGACTTCTATTTAGAACATAGTTGGCAGTGTTGACTGCTTCAGCCCAGAAGGTTTTTGGTAAACCTGATTCTGCAAGTAAGGTCCTTCCTGAGTCAATTAAAGTTCTATTCTTTCTTTCAGCAACTCCATTTTGTTGAGGGGTTCTAAGGGCTGAAAAACTTTGTTTGATACCTATATCTTCACAGAGACTACTCATAAACTGATTTTCAAATTCAGCCCCATGATCACTTCTGATTATGGAAACCTGACTATTGAGTTCAGATTGAATTTGTTTTATGAATCTTGAGAGAGTTTTGTGGGTTTCAGACTTAGCCCTTAGAAAGAATACCCAGCTGAATCTAGAATAGTCATCCACAATAACTAGGGTATAAGATCTTCCACCTAAGCTCTGAGTGGATATGAGACCAAAGAGATCCATGTGTAGTAAGTAAAGGACCCTGGGAGAGTCATCCTTACCAATTGGTTTGAAGGATGATTTGGTTTGTTTTCCTAGTTGGCAAGGTCTGCATGGAGAATCCTTAGAGTACCTACCCTTTGGTAAGCCTCTAACTAGGTTATTCTTTGCTAGTTTACTAATGGTTTTGTAGTTTAGATGACCTAGTCTCCTATGCCATAATTCACTTTTATCAATAATATTGTTGAATAAACAGACTTCTGTGGATGAGGAGCTAAAGTCCACTACATATACTTTTCCTTTTCTAATTTCATTGAGTACTGTGGCACCAGTCTTGATATCAATAATATGGCAGAATAGTGTGGTGAATTTTACCTCATACTTACCATTTTCACATATCTGACTTATACTTATCAGATTGTGCTTCAGTCCTTTAACTATTGCCACATTCTTGAAGGTGACTTTCCCTTCTTTGAAGTCTCCAAAGCCCCTGGTTTGGCCACAGCTAGAGTCTCCAAAAGTCACTGATGGTCCAAGTCTATCCTCAAAGTTGATCAATAGATTTTTGCATCCTGTCATGTGCATGGAGCATCCACTGTCTAAGTACCACACCATCCTGGAGATGTGATACATCTGCACATAAAGTTTTACACATTAGTTTGGACCCTGCTGAGCTGGGGTCCCTTCCTCCCATCAGTGAAAGATTTAATGAAAGAATAAGTAGGTTTTTCTGAATATCCTTCCTCCTTTAGGGGTATTGGTTTATCATACCAATTTTCTTTGGTGATGTTACAGAAATAGTGGTCATAGTAAAAGGAAATGGATTTAGAGAGCTGTTTGGAAGAGGAGAAACTTCTGTCTGATTGGTTGCGTCGATATGGATTCGACGTAGGTTTATGGTTGCGTCGATATGAAGTCGACGGTTTCTCCATTCTGCGTTTATTTTCAGTCGGAGCATGAGAGAGGTTGCGTCGGGTAGGAGTCGACGCACTTTGGTGCAAGCGTCGATTAGAAATCGACGCGCGTTGATAAGAATTCGACGCATGTTTAACTCTTTTCTGAGGATATTTTTCTAGGATTCCTTCATATGTAATGGGATTAGTTTTATTAAAGACAGTGGTTGTTTCTGGATTTTCCTGTGATCTTTCTCCTGTCGAATGACCTTTCCTAGTGAAGTGAATGGGATGTCTCCAAACAGATTTTCTAGGTGATTGAGTTTTTGGTTCTAAGTCAGTATTATCTTCTAGTTGTCTAAGTCTTTCAGTAAGATTTCTAGAGATGTTTTTGAGCTTCTGACTTCTCCTATTTAGAGAGTCTTCAAAGGTCTTTGCCTTTGCTAGCTCATTTCTCAGTGTTAGATTTTCTGTATAGATTTTGTCTAATTCCTTTTCTGAGAGTCCTAGACTGAGCTCATAGTTATTATACTGTGTATTCGCTTGTTTGAGATTTTTTAATTCATTTCTTAGTTCTTTTATTTCTTTTTCAGATTTGATTAGATTTAAACAGAATTCTTTGAAATTGTTTTTGAAATCATTGGAAGAGAAATCTATATCATCAAGTATATTTACCATAGATGTATCATCAGGCTTCTCAGTGGCCATCAAACAGGTTTCCTCCAGCTTGGCCTCTTCTTGATCATTGTCAGATGAGGTGCTTTCTTCAGATTCTGAATCACTCCATGATTGAGCAATGAGACCTTTCTCTTTCTTCTGTAGATTTGTTCTTTTCAGATCTTTCTTTTTGCTGATCTCCTTAGGACATTCAGGTGCAATATGTCCAGGTTTCCTGCAAGAGTAACATATAATCTCTTTAGTAGGTGTTTTATTATACCTGGTTTTTGAGTCTCTTCCTCTGGATCCTTCTGTTTTGATCCACTTCTTGAATCTTCTGGCCAGTAGACTGATCAGTTCTTCATCATTTGTAGAGGATTCACCTTCAACAGCCTTTAGTGCAATACTATTTTCTTTTGAGAGTGAAGGAGCATTTTCCTTCTCTTCTTTCTCAGCTCTTATTTTCAACAGATGTTCATAAGATTTTAATTTGCCCAACAGGACATCTGTTGAGATTTCTCTTTGACTTCTGGAGTCTCTAATTGGCCAGATTCTTGAATCCCAAGAGCTAGGGAATCAAGTTAGCAGTTTGTCATTTATATCAGTGAGAGATATGTCCTTTTCAAGTGTTCTCAATTCATTCACTATGAGGCTGAATCTGGCATACATGTCAGCAACACTTTCACCTTCTTTCTTCTGGAAGTTTTCATATTGAGAGATGAGTAGTGCCTTTCTATCCTTTTTCTCATCAGCACTTCCCTCTACCATTTTGATGAGAGCTTCCCATACTTCCTTAGCTGACTCACATTCAGCAATCTTTTGGAAGATTTCATCAGAGAGAGTTGAGACTAGGATATTCATAGCCTTGACATCATATCCTTGGGCTTTCTTTTCTTCATCTGTCCACTCAGCTTTTGGAGCAAGTGTTTCAGTTACTTTTCCACTTGAGTCCTTTCTAAATGGCTTGGGGGGACCTGTCAAGACAACATTAAACAATTCATCATCAATAGAGTTTAAATAAATTCTAATTCTTGTTTTCCAAAGTGCAAACTTTTCAAGGTTGCAAATTGGTGGTCTGGTGGAAGCATAATCTTTGATTTGTGTCATGTGGAAAGAAATATTTTTCAGAAATATATATATATATATAAGAGGTAGGATCTTTTTGATCAAGGAGTTATCCTTTTTAGATCAACCTCGCTTTGATACCAATTGGAAGTGCACAGTTAACCTCACTAGAATTCTCTAGAGGGGGGGGGGGGGTGAATAGAGATTTAAAATATTTTGTGCAATTATATATATTTATATGTGGTGATCACAGATTAAGGCTTCTCACACACCAACAAGAATTGAGTAAGTAAAGAAAGTAAATGCAAGAAAAGAAATCAGAGCACAACACAAGGAAATATAGTGGTTCCCCAAACTTTGGGTAGTCCACTCTTCTACCCCCCTTGGTAGGAAATTCACTATCTTGCACTGAGTCTTTTGATAAGGAGACTCATTGAACCACCCTGAGTCTTTTGATAAGGAGACTCTTAGAACCAACTGAGTCTTTTGAAAAGGAGACTCTTAGAACCAGTACAACTGAATTTTTTGAAGAGAGATTCTAAAAACTCTTTTACAGTATTTGAAAGTGAAATAAATGTAGAGAAGAAAGAGAAATAATATAAAGACAAGAAGGAATCTTCTTCCTAGCAAGAAGATTGGAAGCACAAGAAGTAGTGAATGCAATCTCTCTTCTATAGTGAGAAGGAGATTGTAGGCCTTTTCTCTCTTTTGTGAGAGCTATCAGAGTATGCAGCAGAGTGGCTTCAGAAGCAGGAGAAGATGGAAGCTTGATCTTTGTTGCAGCACTATTTCTCAATTCTCTCTCTTTTTCTCTTGGGAGCTTTTCTTCTTTTTCAAATATGTATATGGTGGATCACTTCTCTTATGTTCTCTGCCGACCTCCTTGTTATTTTATAGCTCTGTCCATTCAAATAATACTATAGGAGGATAATTGATTAGTAGACAGAGAAATAGAAATATAGAAATATTTCCATAATAATTATATCAATAGAAGGAAAGAATTCATTCTGATTTCAAATAATGTTCATAATGGTTTTAATCAAATTAGCCAAGAATCTATTAGAGGAAAAGAATGATTCAGAACGGTTATAAAGAATAAATTGATTCCATATACATCAGATCTATAAAAGAAGGAAAGTGATCTGGCGATTTTTGAATTAGACATAGAAATCGACGTGCGTCGATTACTATTCGACGTAAGCGTTGAATTCGTCCTGGCTGGACGTCGAGAGAAAAATAAGGAAGGTGCGTCGACTAAGGTGCGTCGACTTCTCAAGATGCGTCGACTAGAAGTCAGAGCTACGTCGACATAGGATACGTCGAATTCTTCTTAAAGTTACTTCGACTCATTCTGAAAGGAACGTCGATACCACTTCGACGTTGCGTCGAATACAATTCGACGCATATTTACTTAACCTTGATTTTTCTTTCTTAGAATTCATATTCAACTCATTTTCAGGGGTTAAGAGAAATCATTTTCCCAACAGAATCTCTCTAATTGACTGTTTGCGCGCTCGGTTCGCTTCCGAGCTAAGGTTGTTCAATTCGACCGGTCTACCAAAGCACCTGAGCGACCCGCAACAATTATAATGATCTCTCGTATAAAATAGCTAGGTGTTGAAATTGTGTGCAGCCTGCAAAAAGTTCACCTGTCTGAGAAATTGCCCTTGAATCCCCGAGCAAAAATATAATAAATAAATAAGCATATAGTCGACACATAAAAGACAATTCTTATTTCTGTCCCTGAACTTTCACTACTTTTTTAAATCAGTCCTTAAAATTTTATTTGATTGAATTTAGACGCTCAACTTTATCAAACACTTAAAATCAGTCTCTCTACCATCACCGTTAAATACACCAAGGGTCCGTTCGTTTGGACGAAATTGAGATTCTGGAATTGGAATTGAAGGTCTAATCTCAATTTTGTCGTTCGTTTGCATGCTTAACGTTGGAATTGGAATTTTAATGAATTCCGTGTAATTCATTTTAAACTACAGACAATTCTTTCCAATCTATATTAGAATTGGATAATTCCGGCCGAGTCACTTTTTTTTTCAATGGACGTTTATTTTCGCCACTAAGCGCGTTTTTCGCCCGGGCGTGAGTTTTTGCCCGGGCGCGTGTTATTTGCCTGGGCGCATGTTTTTCTACAGGGCGCACATTTTTTGCCTGTCGCGTGTTTTTTACCCGGGAGAACGTTTTTCACCCGGGACGCATTTTTCGACCGGCGCATATTTTTCCCCCAGGGTACGTTTTTCGCCAGGGCACAAAAATTTTTGCCCGTGGACACAATTTCGCCCGGGCCCTCATTTTTCACCCGGATGCGCAGTTTTTTGCCCGGGCGCACTTTTTTGCCCGAGAGCGCAATTTTTTGCCCGGGCACACTTTTTTCGCCCGGGAGCGCATTTTTTGCCCGGCTTTGAGTTTTTCACCCGGGCGCACGTATATCGCACGTGGGGCGATTTTTGCCCGGACGCACGTTTTTTCGCCTGGGCGCGCATTTTTTAGCCTGTGCGCACGTTTTTTCGCCTTAGCGCGCGTTTTTCGCCCGGTTGCTCATTTTCGCGCGGGAGCGCACTTTTCCGCAGGAAAACATTTTTTCGGCCGGACACACTCTTTCTCGTCTAGGCGCGCTGTTTTCGCACGAGCGTATTCGCACAAGCGCAATTTTTTCACCAGAGTGCGTGTTTTTCGCCACAATTTTCACCCGGGCACACATTTTTTGCTCGGGACGCATTTTTCACCCGGACGTGTGTTAATTTTACCCAAGGTGTGTTAGACGCCCGAGCGCTCGTTTTTTCGCCTGTGCGCGCGATCTTCGCCCTGAGCTCATTTTTTTCCCAGGGGCACTTTTTTCGCCCAAGCGCGCATTATTCGCCCGGGCGAGCGTATTTTGCCCGGGCACATTTTTAGCATGTGCCCACATTAGTCGCCCAGACGCGCACTTTTTTTCATAAATGATTACTGTCTATATCTTCAAAGTTCGTATTCTCAACGTTCTTACATTTATGTAAAACTTTTTTTTTTTATTCACAATCAGTCCTTACATTTATGCATGCAGTAAATTAAGGCGATTGTTAACCGCAACCCGAGTTTGGCTCTTCGCACCCCATTGTTAATTGCAACCCAAAAATTTAACCGCAACCCAGTTTTTGGCTTGCCGCACCCCTTTGTTAACCGCCACCCAAAAAATTTAAAAACTTTATTCGCCACCCAAATTCGCTAGTAATTCACATATATTCAAAGGTTTCATCATTTTCATTGTTGACATCTAGAGAAATATAAAAAATAAGTAGTGATCATAAAAACATGTAATAGTGAAAGTAAAAAGTAGACACATTTCTCTTACTGATCATAGGTAAAGAACAAATGACACCATAATCCAATATTTTGTTGATATCACTTGAAAATTCCTCCATGTAAGGGTAACCTACAAATAGATATTTCTAGTTACTAACGACAGAGGCATACAACAATCAACCATTCCAGAAATTTTCTAAGCTTAAATGCAAAATATAAAGCTATAAACCCTAACCTAAAATTCTTTTGTTGCAAAAATCAAGAGAAGGAATTTTTTTGTCAAATATAAAGCTATAAATCCAGTTCTTAAGCTTTGGAGGAAATTAGGTTAGGGTTTTTTTGAAGCTTTGGAGCAGAGAAAAATAACCTGTCGTTGAAGGAGGAAGGAGGTGCGGGGAAGAAGCTCTGCTTTAGGAGAGGGGAAGGAGGCGCAGGTCGCTCAGCTTCAGGAGAGGGGAAGGAGGCGCGGGGAAGACGACCCCGGTGTACAAACCGCCGGTCGTAGAAGGAGGAATACGCTCGGCCGCCGGTCGCTCAGCTTCAGGAGATGGGAAGGAGGCGCGGGGATATCGATCTAGGAACGAAGCGCGGGGAAGACGAGAGGAAGCACGCGCGGCTACGACAGGGATAACACACGGGAGCGAAAGGTTTTGGGTTTAGGGTTGCGAGGAAAATAAAAACGAGGAGCCTTTTTTTTTAAAATTGGGGTGCGGTTAGCTATACTCGGGTTGCGGTTAACAATCGCCTAAATTAATGCTAAAATTTTAAATTATGCGTTAATTAATGTCCGTTATTGTGATAGAATGTTAGGTTTTTTATAATATATTTGTTATCAATTCTACAATATTTGTCAATATTATTTATAGGCGAACGATGTAATTAGAATTAGATCAATTCCAATTCTTATTATCGAATCCTAATATCGAATTCCAATATCAAGAATTAAAAAAAAATCGTTGTTTTTTTAAACAGCACATGAGCCGAGCTCAACGAATGCCTTCCCGATGAGTTCCCGCGCCGTGATCTTGTTCCCTTGTTGGGTTATTGTAAGGTCAGAGAAGAGTGTCGTCTTGTTTATGAATTCATGAAGCGGAAGCCCGTAAAACATTTTCGCAACAGAAAGAAGGTGAACATCAAACTCAACTGGGCTTCAATTACCACATTAATTAATTTACGGGAGTTTTTTTTTTTCATTTTTTGTAGAATAGAATTACACTGCGATTAGGAGAGCAGAGCTTGGCAAAATATCTGAGGGGTTTGTCTCCGGTCGCCATTGCATACTCGAGGCTTGGATTGCTTGGTTGCCGCTCCTGCGAAGCCTTTGATGGAGATCTCGATCGCCGACGTATCTCGCATCAATGTCGCTTCATCACCACCGCGGATGAAAACTCCACATCGACGTTGTTGCGGGTCGCCCGGTTTTCCTCCGGTCTGGAGAAATGGACCGCCTTAGCTCCGAGTCAATCCAGGTGCGCAAACAGTCAAGAGAAAACCAAGCAGCAATGATACAGAGACGTTTTAGCATGGAAAACCCGGAAACGCCAAAAAATCTCGTGGTCTGGCTGAAATCCACTAGTTTCCTTGAGTTTACAAGAGTTTGAGTTCCCTCGGAGGGTGACAGGCCACCGCTCCGTTACAAGCTTTTGTGAAGTAAAGCGGAGGAAAATAGCTAAGTCCATGAAGTATTGAAGTGAGCGTCTGCCGGTTCTTCTACGAAGTATTCGTGAGAGCGCTCTTCCTTGCTTTGCCTTGAGCTCACTAAGCGTCCAAGTGAGAGTTGAGCGTGAGCGGACTAGAAAGTGAGCTGAGTGAATTCCGAGCGAAGGAAAGATCTAAGGCTTCGTTTGGTTCGTCGGCGGCGGATCGAAACCGGCGGATGGAACCGGCGGATCGAACTGGAGGGGGGAGGTGGCTGCTCCAAAAGCTCCTTTTTGGGGCGTTTTTCCTTGCGGGCGGGTGGAAACAGAGCAAACGCCGCCGGAGGGGCATTTGTTTTGCCGCCTTCCGGCGGCGTTTGCCCCAAACGGGGCGGCGAAACGCCGCCCCAAACACACACTAAGTCTCACGTTCTTGTCAGAAAACCTCAGAGCTCTATCTAGTCTCTAGAGTTTATTCCCTTCAAATGAAGGCCTGGGGTTTTTTTATAGCCTTCTTGAAGGGACGCGGTGGTAATTGCATCTGGTTGAATCCCGGATTGGCAAATGGCGTTAGGCGGTTCTGGGTAACCTTGGATCACTACTTTTCACAAAATGACGAACATGCCCCCCGGGCGGTCCAGGCGCGTTGCCCGGAGATGGTGGCGACCGGAGGCGGCGGAGACGATGGCGTGCACGTGTGGGGCGCTGGCCACGCGTGTGGATTTCAAGTGTTTGATAAAGTCGAGGACTAAACTCAATCAAATAAAAGTTGGACTGATATCAGTTCAGGAGCTGAAATAAGAATTTTTCCACACTGAAATAATATGTGGTACGCGTGAGCATGAAATCCTGGGCATTTATATGAATTTTCTAAGTAAAAAAAGGATGATAAGCTAGCATTGGGTTTTCGGGTTTAGGTAGATTGTAACACAACTTGCTTCGAGAAAAAAGTCAAACCTCGGTGGTGCATGTTTGGCGTCAGCTCGTGCCGTAAGGTGTTGGGTTAAGTCCCACAATGAGCGTGACCCTCGTGAAAAAAGACCCAGGCTCGATATCCCACGTATAAAAACTGATCAGAATTAATTAATGTCATGATTGGATTGATTGATGCTTATTTATTTCATGAAGAAGCCAAAATTTGGCTTTGTTAGGCACTAGCGGAAACTTTAAATATAATACCAAACCAAAATATCCACACTTACTAAAAAAATGTTCAGCATAGTGTCGGCCTTATGGTCTTACATCGTATCAAATAGAATGTATCAATGTTGCATGCAGTACAATGAGCAAAACATCAGCTCGCATGCTAGAAAGGCAAAAACAATGAAAAGAGCAGCTATCTTTGCATTATAGTTTTGGGCTTTAGGCCCGCAAAATTCCACTACGCGCGAAAGCACTTACACCAAACACAAGCCAGGGGAAAATGAGGGTCAGCTATGAGCTTCCACAAACCTCGTAACGATCTCTCTCACCGGTCATCCTAGCAGAATCCGGGGCGGGCCACTGTTCATCTGCAAGTACGTCGCAACATACAATATGTAATAAATTGAAATTACAACTAAGCTACAAATAATGAAGGCTCAAGCATAATCAATCTTCTATGTTGAGCATATACAAATGAGGAACTTAAGTATGCAAGTTTTGATGGTCGGATTCACCCGAGGGTTACCCACAACTGCCTAACGACAACGTGAAGCTAACAAGCAATCATAGAACAACACAGTTCTCATGGGTACTAGCGACTACACGAGTTCAGGCACTCATGACATGCACAACAAGTACTCAATAAGGAGTTCTATGGCATCTCCAACATGACCATCACGATGGGAGGTGTAACTTCATCTTCGTTCCAAGGTATGTTTAGGAGGTGTAGGTTATCTACATGAAATATCGATGACACATCTAATCCAGGATATGCAATCCCCAAAAATTATCTGAGCATTTGTCGGTCTTAACGAATACGCCCGACGCATCCTCTCCAATGATCAATCAACATACAAGAGGATTTACCTCATGTTGAGATTCATGGTGCGGGTCTGGTTCAGCTTCTGCCCGTAGCTCAAGTCACTGTGACGCCAACACGATGCAGGTGCGGCTTTATCTCGACCCATATTACATTAATTATAAGACAACATACTGCGCACCTAATCATTCACACTAGGACGTAGGCTTCATATGAACTTTACAAAGTATGAGGTCCAAGTCAACTCTACGGAATGTGGTGAAGGTACTCTACGGAATGTGGTGAAGGTCTAGGTTCCACTTCAAACGCAATCTCATTCTCATGATCGACGAATAACGACTACTACGTTAGTAGATTTCGCGACGTGGAAACCTCTAAGGGCCAAATTGGAGGCCGCTAACCTAGGGGTTGCGATAGGAACACCAAGGGCTTCCAAATCATCGCATATGATGCGACACATTTCATGGAGTAATTCTCTGGTGCGCATACTCGTCCATCATAAATGCAGCGTCATACAAATCATCACCAATTCGGGACTACGACCATGGATAGGCTTCATACACAATGCCTAAATCTGTAATGGTTATCGAATTTTTAATGCATTTCATGATGAGGTTGGACACAATCGACCTGGGGTTCTAGCGAACCAAAGGAAGTCATGCCCTCTTCTAATTAACATAGGAGACTCTTCCTTTGCAAGCAAAACAAAATGAAGTGGACAAGCTTCATCCTAAAACCAAATAGAAGGATCTCTTCGGCGCCATGAAAATGTTGAATGATACGGATGAAGTCGATCGCAATGAATTCCTTTATGCAAGTTTGGACTCGGCTCGAAGTTTAGAGCAGTGGAGCACCTCCAATGGAGGGATCTTCCTCCTCTTGCACAAGCTCCTTTCTCTCCTCTCTAAACCTAAGAGAGAGAGAGAGAGAGAGAGAGAGAGAGAGAGAGAGAGAGAGAGAGAGAGATTGTGTGTGTGTGTTTGAATGATGAAATAAGGGCCAAAATAAATTCTTTCCTGACCTAATAACCTTAGGAAAGCATCCTAGTCGTCGGGTCTCAAGTTGCCACAGCGAACGACTTGATCCCGCTCTTAAAACGATTTCAAGTCGTTGATTGCACAATCGTACAGTTTACTCATGCACAATAGTGTGTGAGTAAATACCTTCAAAATTAGTGACCTAAATAGGTCGTGCGGTTTGGGTTTTCTTAACCATGCGTGACTTATTCGCACGAGTGGAACTTCCGCATGATCGTGTGGCTTAACACGTGCATGACCATGCGTACATGGTAAAACCAACACAAAATAATAAACTGAAATCAATCATGCGGTTTGGCCATGCACAACCGTGTGTGGCTAACTTCACACGATCAGATTATTTAGCTTCTCTGAAATGCCACCGAACAGTCCCCAATTAACATAGGACTTCCTTAGGCTCCACAGGACCCTAAAGCCCTTAATTAAAACGAGATTTCGGGGTATTATAACACTCCTCCCCTTAAATAAATTCCGTCCAGAAATTTTAAGAATAGTAAATATTGGAACATGGTTTTCCACATCCATTTGATTTGAGAATAATAAATCCTACTTGTATTTGATCTTATTTGTCATTGTGTTTTTAACATGCAGGTTTGAACAAAGATGACACTAGGTTGCTGTTGTTGGTCTGGATTTGCTCACAAGCTGAAAAGAATGGAAGAGAGCTAACGCCCGGTGTTAACTCTTAACGTCGGCGTTGACTTTCGTTCCCACCAAGATGAAAATAACATGGAGGAAAGCTGTCGTGATTGCAGGAGCATTTTGGGAATGATTTGACTCAACGCCAAGTGTTAGACTCAACGTCAGTGTTAAGGTTGCCTAAAATGAATGTTTCCAAAAATGCATAATCTCCTTCATGTTTTGAAGATCCGAGCCATCAAAACAATTCTATACTAGGTCAACGCCAGGTGTTAGCCTTAATGCCGGCGTTAGCGTCCAGTCCAATAAATAGGTGGATTTCATCTTCTCCAACTACTGATCTAATTGTGCCCTATTCTAGCACTTCAGAAACTTTGTGAGGGCCGAAATTTCCAGACCACATCTCCCACTCAAATTTCTAAAGGAGGAATCAAAGGAGACTTGTATCAACACGCTAACTCAACGCGAAGAACGTGAGCTTAGTCTTCAACGATCTTCTGCGATTCTTCGTCGTCTCCTTCAGATTACCTTATATGGAGTTTTTATATTTGTCTTTTATGTTTATCTTTGTAATCGGTTCGTGAATTCGCCTCGTGTTGGCGACTAGGTCTAGGTAGGACTTAGGGAGAAATTCACCTCGTGTTGGCGACTAGGTCTTGGGAGTAGATCTAAGGGGTGCTCGAGGCCTTTCTGGTGATAGAAGGGCTAGAGCGGCTTGAGGTCGTATCTGGGGAGAGATCGGCTAAAGCCAACCAGTTCTTAGTGAGGAGAGTCGGTATAGAAAACAAAAAGAGTATTTCATATTTCGCCTTGGATTTCTAGCGTCATAGAAATCATATTTTGTAACCAAATTTTATTAATGATAATCATATCTTTTTCTATTTAATAAAATTGATTTACTACTCTTTGTTTTTGATTCACACTTATTCAAATAAAATATCAAAAGTTTTCTATAAAAATTTGAAGTTTTCTAAAACCCTTATTCACCCCCCCCCCCTCTAAGGGCGCATCAAGATCCAACAGTAAATACTCTAAAACATTTCATACCTGAGGGAACAACTCGAGAAACTCCTCGAGTATGGTTTGCTCTTGCTCCAAAGAGAGCTCCTCACGACCGCAGTTGTCCCGCCGAACTTTGACCATTTTATTTCATTGTTGTGTAATATCCAGACTTTAGTGTCTTCGACACAAATGGGCTTGACCTTGGTCGTTAATCCACCATAAACCGACATTATGTTGGCTGCAACAATATGAATAAGCTCTTGCACCTCATTCCTCAATACCGATATATGGAAAACGTCGCGTAGTCTACATCTCTGTAGATAGAGCAAGCTGATAAGCAGCGTCACTAATGCGGCCTGTGATTTCAAACGGTCCCAAATACCTTGGACTTAGCTATTTCATATTTCAGATGCTCGATACTCCCTTATATAGTGATCTTTAGGTAAACCTAGTTGCCCACGATGAATTCTATATTACGATGCTTAGCATTATAATACTTTACCCGCCTATCATGGGAAATTAGCAGTCTTTCGCATATTGCCTGAATTATCGTATTTGTCTCTTCAACATCTTTACACTAACAATTTCATGTCTCTCGTATCCTCCCAAGCCAAGAGCGTGTGATACTTCCTAACATATTGGGCTTTGAAGGGGGTATCTAAATTCTTGCTTGGTAGTTGTTATTGTAGGCAAACTTGATCATATAAGGTGGTCTTCTCATCTCTTTTTGAAATTAAAGGCGCACATTCGGAGCATGTCCTCTGTAGTTCTATTGGATTTCTAGGTCTGCCCATTCATTTGCAGATGGAAAATAGTGTTAAACTTCAGCTCGGTACCTAACAAGTGGTGAATAAGCCTCCAATCATTCGATGTAAAAGGCCCATCTCAGTCACTCATAATGCTATGGGAAATTTCATGTAACCGTACTATGTTATCAACATATATTTTGCGAGTTTATCCACAGAATCATCCTTCTGGCTTAGAATGAAGTGTGACACCTTTGTCAAATGATCAATGATCACTCAGACGCCATCGTTGCCCTGATGCGACGTTTGCAATCCATACACAAAGTTCATGGATATGTTGTCAATCTTTCACTCCAAAATTGGCAAAGACTTTAGAAATCCACCGATTCATTGGCATTCGGCCTTCACATGCAGGTGCACAAGTGTGACATCTTGTCGCATATATATCAATATTCCTCTTCATGCCCGGCCACCAAAACAGCTTTTTCAGGTCCATATACATTTTAGTACTCCCCTGATGAATCAAGTATTTAATAAAATATGTTTTGTACATCAATTCATCCCTGATATTTCAAAAAATAGGGATGTATAATATTCTATCCCTCTAGAGAAGTCCATCTTCAAAGGAGATCTCGACGTTTGACCCCATCACGGTCTCTGCCACATAACGCTTCATGCTCTCATCAAGCACTAATGCATATCAAACTTGGTTTGCAATGTTGTATTGGACCTCCATCCAGTTCAAGCATGCAGTAGCTACTGTACTTCTGTCAACACATGTGATCTCGAGCGCCTCCAAATAAAAGAGTAGACGCTCATCATAAGTTGAAATCCAATTCGCTTGTGTTGGCGCCCACTAGCTCAATGCATCCACAATAATATTTCCCTTCTCATGAGTGTAATGAATATCAAAGGTGTATTTCCCAAGGAACTCCATCCACCTCCTCAGTTGTATATTCAACTCTCTTTGATTCAGTAGGTAATTCAAACTCTTGTGGTCCGTAACGATATTGATCTTCACATCGTACAAGTATTGCCACCACAACTTCAGAGCGAACACCACAGCCGCTAACTCTAGGTCGTAGACCGAGTAGTTTCTCTCATGAACCTTTAACTAGCGTGAAACATAAGCGATCACTTTTCCAAACTGGCATAGAACACAACCCAAGCCCTTCCTGAAGTGTCACTATAAATCTAATAACCTTTTATCCCACACAGCGAACACAAAATGGGTGTCGAGATCAGTCAGCTTTTTAGCTCCTCATAGTCTCATGCGCACTCCAACGTCCAACCAAATTTATGCACCTTCCTAGTCAACGTGATGTGAGGAAGTGTGATCCTCGAGAAGTTCTCCAAGAAGCGCATGTAGTAGCCGACAAGTCCTAAAAACTTCAAACTTCTGCCACATTCTTCAGCACAGGTAAATCCTGGATTGCCACTATCTTCTATGGATCCACCGTGATACCCTCGCCGCTAACCACATGAACTAGGAATGCCACAAATTGTAGCCAAAGCTCCTATTTGGAGAACTTGGCGTACAACTGATGCTTCCTCAGGATGCTCAAACCTATGTGTATGTGGTATGCAGGCTCTTCCTCTGACTGAGAGTAAAACAAAACATCATCGTTGAAGATGATGACAAATCAATCCAAATACTCCTGAAACGTCATATTCATTATATCCATTAATACCGATGGTGCATTTGAGAGACCAAGCGACATCACGGTAAACTTATAGTGCATGCATCGGGTACTAAAATTCATCTTTGGAATATCACATTCCCAAATTTTCAACTGGTAATAACTGAACTTCAAGTCTAATTTTGAATACATGTCGAACAAACTAGATGGTCGAGCAAGTCGTCGATGTGTGGAATCAGATACTTATTCTTCTCCATGAGCTTATTTAATTCATCGTAGTGTATGCATAAATGCAACCTTATGTCCTTTGCATTAATAGGACTGGTGTACCCCCAAGGGGAAGAACTAAGGCATGCGTAGCCTTGCTCTAGCAAGTCTTACAACTGAACCTTAAGTTCTGTCATTTACTTCGACGCTATCTGATACAGTGAGCGTCACACATGCTTGACACCTAGCACTAGCTCAATATAAAAGTCAATCTCCCTCTGAGGCGGGGCCTCAAGGAGCTCATTAGGAAACATGTCTGCGCACTCAGCTACTACTGAAAGGTCGCCTATATTGGGCTTTTGCTCTGAAGTCTCCAATAAAGTAAAGAACAACTCAATGCCTTTCTGTAACGCCTTAAACACTTTAACGATAGACATTAGTGTCTTTCCCACTCCTCGTAAACCCGTAAATATGGTCTCACATTCAGTACTCTTTCCTAATGTGACTTCTGGTAGTTTGCAATCTATGCATGCAACCTGCTTCAAGAGTCAGTCCATGTCAAAGATCACGTTAAATTCTAACAACGGTAATAAGGATGCCTTCAAGTTGAAGTCTTGGTCTCCTATCCAGGCTTTCACACAACTTCTCCTATTTGTGCTCATGTTATACCCATTCGACAACAATATATCCAATCTATCTTTCGCCAACACATATGACTCTCCAATTCGCATCGCGAATTCCTCAAACAAAAAAGAGTGTGACACTCCTGTGCCAAAGAGAGCTCTCGCCAGATAGTTAAAGATTAGGACAAACCCTAATTATAAACGTGTAAAGCACACAATTGCACAAGAGGTATAAATTATTTTAAGCTATCCAAGATAAGTAATAACTCATACATGTGTCAACATTGCTCTGATGAATAGCCTCTTGTTGTCCAAGCGAGTAAACTCTCAACGAGGTCAGAGGACACTAGAAAGCGGACGATTTCACTACCTTCCCTTTTTCCACACAACTTGAACCCGCAACGCGAGTATTCTCCAACATTCTGTTCTATGTATTTGTAGGACCACTTTGACACGGTCAGACAATGTGCCCCACTTTTCCACAAGTTAAGCAGGTCAAAGGGCCTCGTGTAGTACTAGCCCCAAAAACAGCAGAGGGAGTCACCTCTAGCATATTTGACTTCTTCACATGCCTTCTTCTCCCAGTCTAAACCTGAGAAGGTGGCACCTTGAATTCTGAATTCTTTGCATTAAAGCTTTATTGTGTTGGACTTTCTCTCATTCTTTCTCCATTGATCTCGTAGTCTTCACTTGAATGCGAAAACCAAAAGTCACGGGACCTGCCAGTCCCAATCTAATGTCATCTTGTAGACCTTCATAGAACCTGTTGGTATTCGTCTCCCTATCTTCCAACAAACTCCCCGTATAAAGGCCCAGTCGGATGAACTCATGTAGGTAGTCATCTAAAGGTCTCTCTGAGTCATTTGCAGGAACTAGTTTTATAGTGTTATGCACATGATAGAGGGTATGTATCTTTGAAGGAAGGACTCTAAGAAGTCTCCTAATGAGATCTGTGTAAGTTGATGCCCACCAAATCTCCGCTCCACTTCCTCATCCCAACAAAGCCTTGCCTCCCCGATCAGTAGGAAGGTGGACAAGGTGAACATATTTTCTTCCTCAATGTTTGTTAACTTCAAAGTTCTTTTTATTCTTGCTAAATGTTCCTCTGCTTTCGTTATGGTTTCAGTCCCCCAGAAAGCGAAAGGTTGAGCCCAAAAAATGCTTCTGTTGTTGATTGTGTGCTCACTGTTCAACTAATGGCATAATTGCTATGACCAACATCGGGGTCACATTAGGAGTGGGGAGTTATGCAAGCCTATCTGATCATGCATTAAGTACAATTAATATCGCTTCTGCAACCATTTTGTTCATTTCAATAGAAGGAGGAGTTGTAGGAGAATTAGTAGACGCACTACTTTCGTCAACATTACGAGGTTGAGAATGCCACATTCCCCTCCTAGTCACCTATAATCGTGAAACACGCCATTTATTGACCAAAAACCTAGCATAACATCAATCATGGAACACTAAGGTTCCACAAACAAGCATGTATTTTCTTTCGTAAGTTGACCTTCATCTCGAAAATTAGTTGTTTATCTTAACTCACTACATGTGTGATCCGCCACAAAAAAGAGTTTGTCCACAAACCTAAAGATTACAGATCGACACTCTATAGCCTGGTACCAAATTTTAACATCTCACATGTACAAGTAATAAAACATGGTCCGTCCGGAATCCCACAACATAATATACACACAAGTTAAATGATATACGAGGTACATAAATAAAACTAATCAAAGTATGTAAGCACTAGAGGAAGCTTTAAAGATAAAACCAAACATGAATTCCACACTTACTAAAGAAATGTTCAACATAGTGTCGGCCTTATGGCCTCACATCATATTAAATAGAATGTATCAATATAACATGCAGTATAATGTACAAAACATCGACTGGTAGGCCGGAAAGGCAAAAATAATTAAAAGATCGGTAATCTTTGCATTGTAGCTTTGGGCTTTTGGCCCGCTAAACTCCACTACGCGCTAAAGCACTTGAACCAAACACAGGTCAGAGGAAAACTATAAGACCCTCTTTTTTTATTACATCTCGGGGTCTTACCGCCCAGAACCGCCGCCTTGCGGTGACACTTCCACTCGGGAAGGACCCCACTACAAGACGTCGATCCTGTCGGCTAATTAATCATCCAGGCTAACCACACATCATAGTATAATAAAGAAAAAAACTTGTCCACAACAATCACATAATCATTAAAATACTTGTCCAGATGAGATATAGAATAGATAGAGTACTAAATAAGAGTGTTAGAAATAAAAAAGACTTAAGCCTGATACATCGTATCTTCTTGGCCTCTCTCTTGGCAAAAATAAAACACTGTAAGCACCGACATTCGATAGTGCCTTCACGAATGATTAACTCTCTACTCTGACCAGGGTAGATATGAAGAACGATTTTCAGAAGATGGTCGCTCACCGGTGCTCTCCCAGCACCTGCTGAGAGTCCAAGTCTGGGCCTGGCCATCGTGTCATGTTCCTCCCTCTGATTGCGGGTCTGCTCCTCCTGATGCTCCTGTTTGTTATGCCACAACCGGCTATTAGTCTATAAGACTAAGAGGATTCCTCGTCCCCTCCACTCGCGACTCCTAGGAACTGTGCGGGAGGAGGAAGCGGAGGACAACAAGGGGTAATATATCAAGCAGGTGACAAGCCTATTAAACATAGTTATGAATAAAGTATATTCTATTTCTAGCAATTCTACTAGCAAGCCATATGTAATAATGCAACAATCCAGAAGGTTCTAAAATGACAATATAATATAATACCAAATCATAGTAATCATAGCAAGAAGTAACTGAAGCAAAATTCTATATAAGGAGAGCAGCTACAAAAGTAACCCTATCATATAAGGATGCCCATACAAACTCATAAGATAGGGGATCTGGCACTAAGGTAGACTCATCGAAAAAGGAACTCATCTAATTTATACGATAAGGTTTTGTTTATGCAATGATGTCATGCTATGTTATGCAATGCAATGATGCAACTCACTCACTCGACTCTGTACGTACAGACCTTGGAAGTTCCCTCTATTCGAGTATGTCAACTCAGGTACCTCGTTGAAGCAAATAGGGGCAGTGTATCGGGCATGTCCACTTCTAGTCTTCTACTCACACCTCCCGACCTAGACCTTACGTACGCCCCTAAGAACACACAGGGTATTCGTGTACTATGTAATAAGTAGCCACCTCTTAATTTATATTTCATTGAGTCTCCACTCATCGGACTGTACAGTCCTTCTTGAAAATATCGAACCTACCGCTCGCAGGCCAACTGGGCCTTGTACTATTCCGTCCTATATTTGGGATGAAAACTATTTACTATAGTTCTCTTACTTATCTATTCTTGTCTACCGTTTATTTGTACTTAGAGGTTTATGGTGAACCTTAGACTTCCCAAGGTCTACCCGATGAAGGGCTCATGACGGTACTAGGAAGTATGATGGGGTGACATCCCAAACTTCCCTTTCTCAAGGCATTTAATCTTATTGGTGACTGCCCTTTCTTTTATCATAATATCTCTCATGTTATGTTGTCTTATAAGGATGTTTTCAACTACATTGACAGTGAAGCGACGGAGCTCAATTGAACACCGGTCCTTGCCATACCTTAGTAGTGGACTGTCTCTCCCGACCTCTCTCAAACTTTATCTATAAGTTCCATGACCTAATATTAATCAGAATCCTAGTTACTGGTGGACCTCCTCCCCTAACTCTTGACTTATAGTATCAAAATCCCATTTTGATAATTTTACTAATCGTACCCCAACCTCTACTTCTAGTGTATTCGACTACTAGTTAACTCATCAATCAACTATGCACTTGCAAATACCTAAGGGTTAACATCTCCAGGGGTGGTGACCAGAAGGGAGGGGTCTAAATCTAACATTTCAGTTTTTACAATTCGCAGATCTGTTGCCTTTAATCAAATCCACATGTCCTAAAAGGGTGACTATATGAATCCTTATTAAGAATGAGCCAAATCTAGTTCCAGAAGTTGTAGGGATACCCATATTCCGATTTCTAATTTTGTTTCTCCAAATAAACATATTTGGGCATATATAATTAATTCATATAAATATGCTGAGACTAGATTTGAACATGATGTGTCCTTTGTCAGATGCAAATAATTCCATGTAAAATTCCAGAATTCATATTGAGATCATAAGTCTAGATACTTGTTTCTAGCATATTCCAGCATCAATAATTCAAGATATCTATTTTGAAATTATAACACAAGGTTTAATTTATAAAGGAAGTATGATGATTTCTCAGTAATTAAATATAACAAAATTTCCAGATGTTCATATTGAGATCACAAGTCTATATACAAATTACTAGAATATTCCAGCACCAATATTTCAAGATATCTATTTTACAAACTATAACACAAGGTTCTACTTTGTGAAGAAAGTATGATGAGTTCTCAGTAATTATATCTAACAAAATTTCCATATATTCATATTGAGATCACAAGTATATATTCAAATTTCTAGAATATTTCAGCATCAAAATTTCAGGATATCTATTTTTCAAATTATAACACAAGGTTCCACTTTGTGAAGGAAGTATGATGATTTCTCAGTAATTAAATCTAACAAAATTTCCAGATGTTCATATTGAGATCACAAGTCTATATACAAATTTCTAGAATATTCCAGCATCAAAATTTCAAGATATCAATTTTTCAAATTATAACACAAGGTTCTACTTTGTGAACAAAGTATTATGACTTCTCAATAATTAAATCTAACAAAATTTTCAGATGTTCATATTGAGATCACAAGTATATATACAAATTTCTAGAATATTCCAGCATCAAAATTTAAATATTTCAATTTTTCAAATTATAACACAAGGTTCCACTTTGTGAAGAAAGTATTGTTAATATTCAACCATAAATTTCGTATAAATATCCAGAGGTTCCAGATGGTCTCTTGAAGCGTGAATCTAGCACACCGATATAGGCGGTAGCAAGACTGAAGTATCTAGTTGCCTACCTAAATCACCTAGAGGGGGGTGAATAGGTGATCTCTACGTCTTTTGCGGAATTAAAAATTTAAACGTAAAGCCCAGCACACAAAATAAATCACAGCCACAGATAACACCAGGAATTTATAGTGGTTCCCCGTACTTGGGTACTCCACTGCCGGCCTCGCCAATCTAGCACCACAGCTAGACTTGACTACTCACTAAATCTCGGATCAAGAACGATCCTACAGTCTCGGAGTCAAACTCCTACAAACTCAGAGAGAACCTCTCTTACAACTCGGAGAAAACTTCTCCTACAACTCGGAGAACAACCTCTCCTACAACTCGGAGATAACAACTCCTACAATAGATGATAAAAGGTTTTGAACAAAGAGATACAAGATCTGAATAACAGAGGCGTTTTCTTCCTTCTTCTTGAATAGCTTTTGAGAACGATGAGGAAGAACAACGATCCTTCAAATCTGTCTATGGCAATCCGAAACGATCCAATAGAGATTGTAGAATCAGAACACGAATCAATCGAATCCTTCTTGATAGAAATCGGCAACTCCAATAAGTAGATCGATCTCCAATCGTAGACGACGGCGAGGCGGCGCTTTTCTCGTTCTTTTTGATCGGGAGAGAAATTAGGGTTTTAGAACGATTTTAAAACTTCTTATTTAAAACTCAAGAGCGATCCTATATATAGAGGGAAGCAATTAAGGATTAAATCGACCTTAAATGCACTCCATATAGCCGTTAGGTTCGGGAGATAGCGATTACGAAACGACAAGAACAGAGAAAGAAAATAGATAGATTTTCGAACAGAATTCTCGAGACAAAAGGGTTCTCTCGAGACATGAGGGATCTCCCGAAATATGAAGCAAAGAGAGAAGGAAGGAGATGTCTCGAGAACTTGATGATCTCTCGAGACATTACAAGGATTTCGGACAAAAGGTCTTTCGAGACATGCTTGATCTCTCGAGACATCAAGAACTCATATCTCGAGATCCAAAGAACTTGCCTCTCGAGACATGTCAGAACTCTCGAGACATACTTGATCTCTCGAGACATGTCCTTAGGAAAATTGTTTTCAACAATTTTCTTTTCTTTTCTTGAACACTTGCTGCAACCGCACTCCAAAGTCTTCAATAGTCTTGAAAATGAAGTGTACCCCAATAGAGAGATCACACATGAGTCATCACCATGTTTCATATAATGAAGAATTACATTGTATGAAACTGTGTTTGCAGACCCATTGTGACCTGACATTGAGTTACACTTAGCAATGATAATCTGCAAGACAATACTAGAAAAGCATATCAAAAACAAATGCAATTCAATCTTAGTTTAAGGGTGACTTCTCACAAATCAAGGTAATTGTGATTACAATTTCCAACAAAGACTACGACACAAAACGACAGTGTACCAATCGTTCAAGTAATATAAATGGGTGAATTTTCCCAAGTATCGATCTCGAAGGAACACAATAAGGTGGAGTTTACTTTTGAGGTAGGACTTGAGATTGAAATCCTTTCTAGCGGAAGGAATGCGGAGGATTTGGTTTCGGGTTGCGGAAACAAAATAAAAGAACCTAAATTAACACTACTATGCAGGCTGCTATGCACTGCTTTGTCAGGCGGATGGAAACCATGCAGGCCGTTATGCACTGCTTCGCAAGGCGGATGGACGAGTAGGCAAGCGGATGAGGTGCGAGTAACTGCGGCAAGGAGTGAGGGTCGTTACCACCTCTTGGCTAGGCGGATGGAAGAGTAGGCACGCGTAATGGATGAGTGGTTAAGCGGAATGGAAGAGTAGGCTTGCGGAATGGAAGAGTAGGCGCACGTAGTGAAAGAGTAGGCTCACTTAATGGAATGGAGCGTTTGTGGAATGGAATTGCGTGAGGGCAGAATCGGCGCACTTCAAGCACATTCTACACAAATAAGCATTTTCACAACTATGAAAATAACACTATAAATCAAGAGTCTAGAATGGCATACATCATCAAATAGTAAAGATTACATTCATATACATCCACACAAGTGGAGAAAAAGGCAAGAGATATGACCGAATCTGGAGGTTCATTGTAGATTCACGGCATGAATCATCGGGTTGTCAATCCTCATCCTAGCTCGGTCCCAACTATCTTCCGGGGTAGAGTAGGTCTGTCACTTCCTCCCAATGGACCCGTCTTCTCCAGTATATTACAATCCGGTCACGTCTGATGCGAAAAACTCTTTGCTTGGCGATGAAGATGAGGGTGGAATCCTCTCCTTGAAGCAATTGGATGATGGAAGCGGCCTAGGGCAAATCCCTCATGGGAGGTGGATGGAAAATGGAGCTGGAGCTCCTCCTGTGGAGGAAATGGCGGAAGAAGATGATCGATCCCGTTTAGGGCCAAGTCTGCAGCTTTTATACAAAAATAGTCAGATTTTGGTCACACACGGTCGAACGCACGACCGTTCGTGGACCGTGCGATATTAAACATACGAGAAACTAAGGAAGATGACCCAGAAGCGCCCGTGCGATTTTACTCACGCACGGTCAAAATAGACCGTGCGTAAAAACGCACGGGCAAATCCAGACGGCTTGAAAAATAGGCTATCAACAGGAGATCGTGCGTTTCCTTCGCGCACGGTTGAATCCAACCGTGCGGTTGAATCCAACCATGCGGTTGAATCCAACCATGCGTGAAGCAAATGCACGGGCACTAAGAAACATATATATTTGGGCAACAAGAGAGCTCGTGCGATTTTACTCACGCACGGGGGAATTGCCCGTGCGAGAACAAATCGCATGAGAAGGGACAGAACACCATATTGGCCAGCCGATCATCGCGCACGGTCGTAGCCGACCGCGCGTGAATAAAACGCATGACCATGCGATTCATGCAGACATGAATTCTAGGCAAAATGGAGATCCGCTCACCTGCACAGTAAATCCAAACGCTGGGAACACACCTCCAGCACAAGCATAATAACATAAAAAAGAATGGGGAGCATAATGTGCTTACCCCCAACAGTAAAACGTGCAATTGCACACCACCGCAGGCCTAAGTAGGGTTGTTCACAAATAGTATAGTTCGTGAATAGTTCGAGATTCGATTCGATTAAAATTCATATTTTTCGAATTCGAATCCGGATTCGAATCCGAATTCAGATCCGAATAGTTATAAAATTATATAAAACATTATAAAATTATATTTAAACATTATAATTTGAATTTAAAATTATATTTAAACATTATAATTTGAATTTAAAATTATATTTAAACATTATAAAATTATATTTAAACATTATAAATATTAAATATAATTATAACTAAACATTATAAAATTCGAATTCGAATTCAAATCCATGTTCAAATCTGAATCGATTCGATTGAATAGTTATTCGATTCCGATTCGATTTCGGTTCGAATCCGAATCGATTGGATTCGATTGAATAGTTATTTGATTCGATTCGGTTCGTGAAATATAGGCAATAATGTAGGCAATAATGTAGGCAATAATGTAGGCAATAATGAAGTGCATATGCGTGAAAACTAGCCCAGATGAGTCCATAGAACACTATAAAATATTGCACTCATCACCCACCCACCCCCAGACTTACTCGTTTGCTCATCCCGAGCAAACAATCTCCCATGTGGACGAGAAAAAGGACTAGCTGGCTTAGTAATTGCACATACGGAGTACCATACGAAGTCACATGCTCGCGCACATAGAAATACAATAGACAAAATATATAATAATGCACAACAGTTTATATTTTCTATCAGCGTAACTATATTTTATTTCTACTCAAAAAAAGAATCACGCTGAATCTTCCGGTCAGACGTAAGGAGAAAATAGACTGAGTGCTGAGATGGGCATTGCCAAAGATCGGGGCTCGGGACAACCTCCAAAGAAATTCATCAATGTCGGTGACCATAAGATCAACCGTTTGCACTCTCTCCACGACACTAGTTTGGTTCAACGCGCATATAAGAGGACTTTAGGTTAGAAATAGGGCTTGGGTTATGTTAGGGTATACAAAGATAAACATGAGGGCTTAAAGCACCAAAACCCAAATGAGCTAGCACAAAAAGCTATCCACGCAGCAACAAAAATGCACGGGCGCACCACACCCCCAGACTTGAACTTGAAACATGGGTGTGAGCACCGCCTACTCCTAATACAAACTTTCGCAAATTATTTTCAATTAAGCTCTTTTTTCATTTCATTTTTTTTCAGCACTTTTTTTTTCATTTCATTTTTTTTCTATTTCCAGCACATTTATTCATTGGAGCGCGTCCACATATCCACAATTAATTCACCACATCAACATCCCCAAAATAAAAATATGAAACAACTAAAGCTCGGCTTTGGGTATGCGACTAGGATCGACTTTTTGGCTTTAGTGGAGAAGCGGTGGAGCTGAATCAAAAGACGAGGTAGGCACAAAGGGGCTAGCGAGGATGAGTCTATAGGAATGGTACAAAGGCTCAACCGGGTCAAAATGATGGCCTACATCACACTCTCGCACTGAACTAACTTGTACCAATGCTTCAAGAGTCTCTTGGGGAAAGTTCTTAGCCACCGAGAAAGACAATCCTTCCTCCCGACTCGAACAATATAAATCTAGCAAACGTCTACACACATCCCTACGCTACCGTCAGACTCACACTGGATTCACTAATTTTGAGTAGCATAAATAATATTTACGCAAATAGAAAAAGTATAAAACTATAAGCATAAAGAAAAATTAATTCTACAAAGATTTCTATGTGAGACACGAGCACTCGACTAGAAACACTACAAGAGTCAACATTTTACACCTTCTCACAATCCTAAGCCAACACAATGATTTTTCCAATCACACAAAAGAAATGAGTTCAACTTGCGACATGCTAATGGTTAAGCATGCGCTCAAGTGGGTGTTGTGGTGTGAGATGAAAATGAACGATACTAAATATAAATGAAATAAAAATACTTCTAGCATGCATTGACATTGAGTGCATGCAGTGGGTGACAAATACAGCGGCTCTCCCCCTGACTTAATCTAAACATTCCAATACAAGATATACAATAAAGACTAAAATAAAATCTAGTGGAAGAGAGTACCCAATGCTCAGAACTGAGCATACCAGAAGAGTGATGTGTAAACCAAGACAAAGTTGCAACATACACCATCCAGAAAAAGTACTTGTAGGGGAGACAGCTCCAAGCAAAAGCAAATATAAATACTAACTTATTAGCGGATTAGAGAAATTAAAACAACCAAAACTGGGTTTTCTCCTAGTAGAGCTTTTGTTTACAGTCCTTAAGCTGGACTTAATACCTGCATTATGCAGTTTTATAAGATTGTCTAATCATAAAAGCAAAAGTTAATAAATCCTAATTATTATTACATGATCAGCAAAATAATCAACTATAAGTTGATTTAAAGTAGTAACTAGAAATGAAAGAAATGGATCCAAAGACCCAACAACAGCAGTCCAGAAGATTAGAAGCTTTCCATCTCCAAATTTCATCTTTCTTCATCCTCTTCATCTCCTCCAATCGGCGGTCATTGATGAAATAACGCTTACCACCCTGCACCCAGTCTTTCAAGGAAAACGCAGGCAATGATGATGAAGTTGAATATGCGATTGATTTCACCATTGCATCTGCTTTCCCTTCCAAGACTGCCACACAGAATCACCCAAAAATGGGTCCACAAACTCATGCACCTGCAGGGGAATATACGAAATATTAGAAATTAAAGAAGGAGGGGAAGCAGAAAGGATGAACATATCAATATCAGCATTATAAGAAGGGTGATTAGCAAATAAAATGGATGAAGAACTACAAAATTCAAACATAGGAGTAGTGGCCCCAGTTTCACTACCATCAGGTTTCACAGAAGGATTATTGACGATCGAAAAAATTTACTGCAGGAAGAATATGAGCAGCTAGGAACTTCGGCGATGAGTTGGACCTTCTCCTCGAGTGATGAGGTAGAAAACTCCTCACTAAGGAAAATATCCTCCTCAGTGCAACTCGGTACAGCTTCGGGCTCCATAATCTCATCCTGCACATCTAGAAATCCGGCAATAAGAGCACAAGATACATGCTACTGATGCAAGAAAATATCTGTGTAGAAATAGGGCTCAAGATAGAGACCGATAGGAGTGAAGAAATATCCTCAGATATAGAATCCACATGAAATGACGACACAATAGAGGAAGAAAACTCCAAAATTTCATCGTAGTGATCAACAACGACACTAGTGGATGCATCCATCGTGCTCCCATAAGGACATGGGGGCATGACGTATATGTCCTCAACGATTGAAGGAGTAGTGTGATAAGGAAATGGTGGAATGGTGATGAGTGAGGTCTCATCTTCCTCTTCCAATTGCAATTTCCATTTCTCACATTCCTTCAACGTGTGATCAAAACATCGACAACACAAGCATCGCTTCCCAGTAGGTTTTGACTGTGGAAAAGCCAAACCACCGAGTGATGGGCTCTGCTTCAGCAGACTTAAGTGCAAGAGTCCTTTCTTTAGGAGTTGAGATTCTCTCCTGGGCCTCTGACTCAGCCCTACTTTTTAGTAAAAGCTCATTGGACTTGAGCTTCCCTAGCAAAACTTCTGTTGATATTTCTCTGAGGCATCTAGAATCTCTGATACCCCAGATTCTTTAGTCCCATGTGCTTGGGAAGCACATGAGAAGCTTGCCATTAATTTATGTCAGAGAAATTTCTTTATCAAGCCCTCTCAGCTCATTTATGATAAGGCTGAACCTGTCATACATTTCAACTATGCTTTCATCAGCCTTCTTCTTAAAGTTCTCATATTGAGATATGAGAAGGGACTTCTTGTCATTTCTTTCGTCAGAGCTGGCTTCAACTAATCTGGAAAGAGATTCCCAAATTTCTTTGGTAGAGTTGCAATCAGTAACTTTTTGAAATATGTCATCTAACATGGTTGACACCAGAATAATCATGGCTTTGGCATCACATGCCTTCACCTTCTTCTCAGCATCCGTCCATTCTGCTCTGGGGACTGCATTTTGTATTACTGTCCCACTAGCATCTTTTCTCACTAAGACTGGGGGACCTATAATAATGACATTAAAAATGTCTTCATCAATAGAGTTTATATATAGCTTTATTCTTGCCTTCCAGAGTGTAAACTTATTCAGATTACACAATGGTGGTCTTGTTGAGGCATAATCCTTAGAACTCATTTTCTGTAAAAATAGTTTTAACTGATTTATAATAAAGAAATGAGAGGAGGAGATCTTTTGATCAAGGTGTTAACATTTTGATGATCAACCTGACTCTGATACCAATCGAAAGTGCACAGTGTGCCTCTGAGTATTCTCTAGAGGGGGGTGAATAGAGTTTAAATATTTTCTACCTTAATTATGCACACACAATAAAAACTTTAAGTATTATGCAGCCAGCAAAACCAAAGACAGAATAAAGTATAAATAGATTGCTGAAAATAAAACACAGAAAAACTAAAGTATGGATAGCATAAAAAATCACACACAAAGACACAAGAATTTTATAGAGGTTCCCCAAAATATGGGTAGTCCTCTCTTCTACCTCCCTGGTAGGATTGCACAACCTGTACCTGATGTCACAACCCACATTTTCTCAGCAATTAGGAATATCAGAGTAGAGAAAATACGCGTCATGATGCCACGTCATGCAGGAGACAACTGCAGACGCTCAGGCGGGAACCTAATTCTTATTCATTTCAAAACAGGTTAACAAGAAGACTCATTACTTGAAATCACTTATTAGATTTGGGTTAAGAATCGTGTCTCTCAGTTCGTGGATCAACTAGTCCATAGAAGAAAATATATATGAAAAAAAATGCAGCGGAAAAAAATACTTGGTTTAGTTCAATTACGGTCCTATATGTACGTGATGTCTGAACATAAAGGTAATGATAATGTACATATCTAGTTTGAGATTGGGTATGAAGATACTTGTACGTGACTTAAGTATAAGGATGTGGCCTATAAAAGATGCAATGAGAATGAAAGAAAAAACATTTTATAATTATAATGCACCTAGGCATAAATCATTCCCAGAGAGAGAAAGATACGCGAGATTGAAAAGTAGTGCAATAACAAGCAAGTAAGCTATAATGTAACCAAAAGAGGCACAATGGGCGTCAACAACCTGACACCAACCCATTGGCTTCAAACTAGTATGCCTGAACACAAGAAGAAAACTAGCTATCACTACCTCACATCTGCGGGGTAAGGCAGCAACTACGACTCCCAAGGTCTTTGAACTACACCTCAAACTGCTACAGCTCTGAACCTGAGGCATTCAAATAAAACAAAGAATGCCTCAGCAAGGAATGCACAAGCGGCAAAAAAACATAAAAGTCCTGTGAAACAAGGTAATAAAAAGGCATAAGGGGTACCAACCCAAGCCAAACTTACAGAAAAAGGAAGCTTCAAAGCATAGAGCTAGACAATGCACCGATTGCTCAAGTACCCTTTTGAAATACAAGCAAAGTTCATTTATCTTGTTAATTCCATTTATGAGACTGATCAGCTCAATTTAAACGGGGGCGGTCCTTTATCCTCTGCCACCCAAAGCCAAAAACCAGGTGGTGCTCCTTTATCCACTGCCACCCAAACACGGCCCACGGGGCCACAGGATAAGCCTACTGCTCATGCCCCTTAGAATGGCCACCGTGCAAGGCTATAAAAGGATCCCCATTACCCCCCCCCCCCCCAAACACGGCCCACGGGACCACAGGACAAGCCTGCGGTTCATGTACCTTAGAATGGCCACCGTGCAAGGCTAAAGGTAATAGTCCTCATTAATTAATTTTAGTTACCACACGAGACTTAGCCCGGGGAACAAATCCAGAAGGATCCTAAGGACAAGGTTACAAATGAGAAAAAACACCGCTCAAACTGATCCTTAAAGGAACCCCAGAAATTTGCATAACCACAGCAGGTATAAGAACTCAGACATGAGGTAATCATGATCAAGGGCACAGTACATACATTGGCAACATCCCTGTACACTTTAGAAGACACTGTTAAAATTTTTGAAAGACCGTTTAGGAGTAAGCAGGAGTTGTATCAACAAGAGTTATAGCCAAACAACCACAATGCCAAAACAGCAACACAAGAAATCTTTATTGAAACAGAACTGCTTTACAATGCGAGGTATACATGGCGAGACATGATTCATCAGAATCACGGAGACGAGAAGAACAAAACACACCAAAAAAGGCAAAGCTGGCGGCTAGACAAGCTCAGACCGCACAAGCCGCACTACTCCAGAACTCGCCCGACTTACCCTGAGATCGCACGAACAGAAACCGGACAGATTGCCAGCACTGCAAGACCGCACCTCAGACCACACGAACTAGAGCTTATTGGAAGAAAGAATTGAAGCTGTTGCCACACCGCAACTCAGACCGCCTAACCGCTGAAGGTCGCCTGATCACTGAGCTTGCTATGAACAGCATAAGAACACAATAACCCAGTTCGCTGACAGACCGCAGACGAACTGTTTATTTAAGCCACCGGAAATCACCAAGGAAGGAGACCGCACCCTGCTGACCGCAAACCTGCGAACACAACAAAGGTTAACTCGCATCCAAGTCGCGCGAACTCAAACTTGAGACCGCAAGAAACAATCCGGGCTCTGGTTCTTACAGTTCTCGTTATGAATGACGGGCCATGCACCCCTATTTATAGGCGGGTGGACGGATGTCGTCACCGCACAAACTGGGATACAGTCACCACCCATCAGATCGCGAACGGTCTCAAAAGACAGACCGCGCGAACAGACTTCTTGGATGATCACCCGACCAAGAAGCATATCAGCAGACAAGATCGCGCACAAGCCGCGCGAATATGAGACCGCGCACAATCCGTTCGGTCTCAACAACGCTCCTTCCTTAGATCATCAGGAGCAAGCAAGAACCATCTGGCCGACTTCACTCAAGTCGTCAGATCGCCATGATAGACCGCCCGGGTAGACAGCCAAAAATGAACAACCCGCCCGGTCTCCCAACAAGGGAGCCAGGCAAACAGAAGAACTCCTTGGGAACAACCCGCATCAGGTCGCCAATGACCAAACCCAAGAAGCAAGCTAGCCGATCTCACCAGATCGCCAGAACCAAACCGCCAGAGCACCAGCGCAGACCGCGCGGTCTCTGCGGTCTCCAGCCTCCAGACCGGTCGGACTCCCTTCCACTTCACTTCAACAGTTTCAACACTCCCCCTTGAAGTGGGAAGTGGAAACTAGCCCGAGCAACTCCCTTAACCGTGTAAACGGTCCCTTCGCCAGTGGCTTTGTGAAGATGTCTGCGACATTGTCCGCACTCCGAACATGCTCGACCATAAGAGATCCTCCCAACACCTTTTCACGAATGAAATGGTGCTCAATCTCAATATGCTTGGTCCTCGCGTGACAGACTGGATTGTTAACCAGCTTGAGAGCACTCTCATTGTCCCCGCGTAGCATAGTGGGACCTCGAACCTCCTGGTGAACGTCCTCCACCAGCCTCCTGAGCCAAATGGCTTCTTGAGCTGCCAAGGCCGAAGCCTTGTACTCCGCTTCCGTGGTAGATACAGACACCGAGTCTTGCTTCTTGCTGCACCAAGAGATAGCTGTGGGGCCCGTCATAAAGACATAACCAGACGTTGATCTCCGATCATCCACGTATCAGCATCCATGAAACCATGCAACTCCAAGCATGACCCTCTCCTATATAGGAGACCCAAATCAGAGGTCGACTTCACATACTTCAAGATGCCTTTTGCCGCCAGGAGATGAGGTTTCCGTGGTTCTGCCATGTACCGACTCACTTTGCCAACTGCATAAGCAATATCAGGCCTCGTGATGGTCAAATAGATCAAGCTCCCAACCAGAGCTCGGAAAACCAACGGTTCAGATAGAACTCTTCCCTCATCCTTCCGAAGCTTATGGTGTTGCTCCAGAGGTATAGAGCTGCTCTTCCCTTCCTCCATGCCGAATCGCTGAACAATCCGCTCCGCATAGCCAGCCTGAGAAATGAGCACTCCGCTCTCCCGCCTTTGCACCTCGAGTCCAAGGAAATGGTGAAGCTCCCCCAGATCCTTCATCTCGAATCTGATAGCAAGCTCAGCCCTGAGTCTTGCAACAGCTTCCTTCGAGTTTCCGGTGACAATCATGCCATCCACATACAGCAGCACAATCACCCGAAGCACTCCCTCCTTCTTGATGAACAAGCTAGAATCAGAGTCTGAAGCAACGAATCCGCAGAATAAGAGATACTCTCCAATCTTCCCGTACCACGCCCGAGGCGCTTGCTTCAACCCATACAGGGCCTTCTTCAATTTACAAACGTAGTTCGGATACTCCTTCGAGATGAAGCCTTGCGGTTGGATCATGAGAATATCCTTGTCAATCTCGCCGTATAAGAAGGCATTCTTCACGTCGAGTTGCCAAATCTCCCAACCACTCGAAGCCGCCAAGGCAATAACAAATCAAACCGAAGTCATCTTTGCCACTGGACTAAACGTCTCATCATAATCTTCTCCGTACTACTGTGAAAACCCGCGAGCTACAAGGAGAGCCTTGTACCGCTCGATGCTGCCGTCAGCTTTCTTCTTCAGCTTGAAAACCCACTTGCAAGTGACAGGAGTGGTGCCCTTGGGCTTGGGCACAAGAGTCCAGGTCTCATTCTTTTCGAGAGCTGCCATCTCTTCTTGCATAGCAATGTCCCACTCCTTCACGCCTCTGGCCTTTTCAAAGCTCGACGGCTCCCTTTCATCCAAGGGACCAGCAAAGAAACATGAAACAAAGTTCACCATGTTTCCTCCTGTGTATCGGTCTGGTGGTTGAATAGTCCTCTTCGACCTCCTAAGAGGTTGCCCCTGACTAACCACCTCCTCAGCTGCTTCTTCAGACCTAGCTCCTCTTCCAGGCGAATTTGGAGCATCGCTCCCCCTGCTTCCAGAACCTGAAGCTTCCGCCTCTGAGCTAGACACAGCTGGAGCTCCTGGTGAAACAGGCAACTCCACTTGAAGATTTCCGGCAGCTTTTCCTCCTTCATCAACCCTGCTCTCTGGTAGCTCAATTCCTGAACTCCCCTTGTAAGAAGTCACTTCATCGAACACCACATCCCGAGAAACAATTGACCTCCGTGTCTCAGGATCCATGCATCTCCATCCCTTCTTCCGCTCATCATACCCAACAAAGGCTAGCTTCCTTGCTTTCGCATCTAGCTTTGTCCGAAGAACATCAGGAATGTGCACATAGCAGGTTGATCCAAACACCCGAAGGTGTGCAACACTCGGCTTCTCCTTGAACATTAGTTCGTGAGGGGTCTTCATGTTGATAGGACTCAAAGGCAATCTGTTGATGACATAAGCTGCACAAGACATTCCCTCCGCCCAGAAGGACTTTGGGATACTCTTGGCATGAAGCCAGCATTTGCAAGTTTCCGTCAGATGACGGATCTTCCTCTCGGCAACGCCATTCTGCTGTGGAGTATGGGCACAAGTGAGCTCTCTCCGAACGCCGTGTTTCCTGCAAAAACTTGAGAACTCACTAGAGGTGAACTCCCCACCATTGTCAGTTCTCAATTTCTTCACCAGCAGGCCTAGACGACCTTCCACCAGCTCCTTGAACTCCACAAACTTAGCAAAGACTTCTGACTTCTCTTTCAAGAAATACACCCAGACATATCTGGTGTAATCGTCAATCAACACCAACATATATCTATTGCCTCCAAGGCTTGGGGTGGCAGTCGGTCCCATCAAATCACCGTGGATGCACTCCAACGGCACTTTGCACCTTGTTTGCGATTTGTCAAATGGAAGTCGATGAGACTTACCAAACTGACATCCTTCGCAGACATGACCGTCTCCATAGGAGGACAAGCTAGGCAAGCCATTGACAAGGCCCCTTACTGCTATAGCCTTCAATTTGTCCATGCCTACATGCCCCAACCTTTCATGCCAGATGGCCGCGCCATCATTGGTCCTCATCTTATCAACATAGGTACTTGTCGATAAAACGAACAAGTCCTTCACCCGTTTGCCGACATGAATAACATCTCCCTTTACCTCCGGTTGAGTTTTGAGAAACTTCACTTCTGTTGGGCCAAACAGAACGTGATAACCGGCATCGACCGCATTGGTCACAGAGAAGAGATTTTTCTTCATACCAGGCACGTGATAAACACTCCTCAACGTGAGTGGACCCTTATCACTGCTCAGAGAGACGACTCCTTCGTGCTCTACTGGATGAATGGAATTATCAGCCGCAATGATAACATTGTTACCTGAGTAAGGCGCCAAAGAAGAGAACTTTGATCCATCCCCGGTGAGATGATGCCCACACCCTGAATCAACAATCCAGTCCTCATCATAATTGATGGAAGCCAAGGCCTTAACGGGCATCGCCGTTATATTAGACGCAAAGGCTCCTCCCCATCCAACTTCACCAGACTTTGGCATCTCCTTCTCCACTGCATATCCCGGCTGAAGATTCACCCGGCAATCTTTCTTGAAGTGCCCGGTCTTATTGCATCTAAAGCACCTCGGTCCCTCTCCTTTCTTCTTTCCATCAGACTTAGGAGCATAGCCCCTATCTTGCTGACCTGAAGTGGAGGGTCCATCATGACCCGGCTTCTTCTTTTCCCATTTCTTCTTCTTCTTCCCAGAAAACATCACATCACTTTCTCCCCCGGAGATTGAAACCCCCGTCATCTGTCTTGCTAAACTTTCTTGCGAAGCAAGAAGGTTCTCCATCTCCAACAACGACGGTTGATTTGCCCAACCCTGAACTGAAGTCACAAAAGCAAGATACTCCTTCCGCAACTCGCGGATGATATGCCTCTTCAGTTTTGCCTCGGAAATTGGCTCATCAGGGTCCAATGCAGAAATCTCTGCCGTGAGGTTCTTCATCTTGAGGAAGAAGGTAGAAACAGAAAGATCACCTTGAGAGGCTTTCGCCAACTCATTTTCAAGATATTGTAGCCTCGCTACATTCTTCTTATTGAACAACCCATCCAAGGATGTCCAAATCTCAGCAGCAGATTTACATCCAATGATGTGATCAAACAGCACCGGTGAGATAGCCCTCTTGAGAGTGAACTCTGCCTTAGCATTCGTCCTCCTCCAAAGTCTCACCTCTGCCATATTATCTCCTGCTGGAAACACCTCTTGTGTGTCTTCTCCGCCAACTACCTCCCATAGATCCTCGCCAAGCAAGTAACTCTCCATACATGACTTCCACTTTTTAAAATTAGTCGATGTGAGGAGTTCAATACCAAGACCTCTTGCGTATCCACCTTCCATGGCAATCTAGGTGGTGTCTTCTTCACAAAGATGATGGCAACTCTAGTTGATCACTGCTTATCTACTCCAGAAACCTACCTCTGATACCATGTTAAAATTTTTGAAAGACCGTTTAGGAGTAAGCAGGAGTTGTATCAACAAGAGTTATAGCCAAACAACCACAATGCCAAAACAGCAACACAAGAAATCTTTATTGAAACAGAACTGCTTTACAATGCGAGGAATACATGGCGAGACATGATTCATCAGAATCACGGAGATGAGAAGAACAAAACACACCAAAAAAGGCAAAGCTGGCAGCTAGACAAGCTCAGACCGCACAAGCCGCACTACTCCAGAACTCGCCCGACTTGCCCTGAGATCGCACAAACAGAAACCGGACAGATTGCCAGCACTGCAAGACCGCACCTCAGACCGCACGAACTGGAGCTTATTGGAACAAAGAACTGAAGCTGTTTCCACACCGCAACTCAGACCGCCTAACCGCTGAAGGTCTCCTGATCACTGAGCTTGCTATGAACAGCATAAGAACACAATAACCCAGTTCGCTGACAGACCGCAGACGAACTGTTTATTTAAGCCACCGGAAATCACCAAGGAAGGAGACCGCACCCTGCTGACCGCAAACCTGCGAACACAACAAAGGTTAACTCGCATCCAAGTCGCGCGAACTCAAACTTGAGACCGCAAGAAACAATCCGGGCTCTGGTTCTTACAGTTCTCGTTATGAATGACGGGCCATGCACCCCTATTTATAGGCGGGTGGACGGATGTCGTCACCGCACAAACCGGGATACAGTCACCACCCATCAGATCGCGAACGGTCTCAAAAGACAGACCGCGCGAACAGACTTCTTGGACGATCACCCGAACAAGAAGCATATCAGCAGACAAGATCGCGCACAAGCCGCGCGAATATGAGACCGCGCACAATCCATTCGGTCTCAACAACGCTCCTTCCTTAGATCATCAGGAGCAAGCAAGAACCATCTGGCCGACTTCACTCAAGTCGTCAGATTGCCATGATAGACCGCCCGGGTAGACAGCCAAAAATGAACAACCCGCCCGGTCTCCCAACAAGGGAGCCAGGCAAACAGAAGAACTCCTTGGGAACAACCCGCATCAGGTCGCCAACGACCAAACCCAAGAAGCAAGCTAGCCGATCTCACCAGATCGCCAGAACCAAACCGCCAGAGCACCAGCGCAGACCGCGCGGTCTCTGCGGTCTCCAGCCTCCAGACCGGCCGGACTCCCTTCCACTTGACTTCAACAGTTTCAACAGACACAAGATCCCAAGAGAGGGGAGAAGCCTGAGGCATAGCTCAAGGACTTAGAAATGGACTGGCATTTCTCGAGAAATAGGAAGGACTTCTCGAGAGAACAGGAAAAAGGTCTTAGCACTTCTCGAGAAACAGGAGTCATTTCTCGAGAAAATAGAGAGAATACTTGTCATTTCTCGAGAAAATAGGAGGCATTTCTCGAGAAAGAAAAATAGGCACTTCTCGAGAAGAAGAGGCATTTCTGGAGAGATCAAGGTATTTCTCGAGAAAACAGGGAGAAAGTCTAGGCGGTTCTCGAGATTACAGGAGGCATTTCTTAGGAAATAAGCGGCATTTCTCGAGAAATCAAGGGCATTTCTCGAGAAATCAAGGGCATCTCTCGAGAAATCAAGGGCATTTCTCGAGAAATCAAGGGCATTTCTCGATAAATCAAGGGCATTTCTGGAGAAACAAGGGCATTTGTCGAGAAATCAAGGGCATTTCTCGAGAAACAATGGCATTTCTCGAGAAACAAGGTATTCTTCGTGAAAACAGGGAGAAGGTCTAGGCAGCAGTCAGATACTTATAATGGAAACTTTAGACACTGAGGGGAAGATTAAGGATTTCAAGAATTTAGCTAGCAATGTAAGATGCTCGAATCAAAGGCTAAACATCACGACAAGTCTTCAAAGCAAGAAAAATAATACTTCAAAGGCAAGAGAGGGGGGAAGAAAGCCACTTGCCTTAAACCTCCCAAACTCAAAGTTCTCCGCGCCAAAAGCTATGGATCGGCTAAGAACTCACCCAAGCACAAAACCTGAAACTTTCCGGGCCAAAAATAGGAGTTAGGTCACTACCTTGACTCCAAAAATCCCAAGAAACAGGAAACTCTTACCACTAGAACGAAGATCTCGCCGAGAGCTTTCCGATTCTACTCTCCGATTACGATTCCATCCACTACAGCTCCTGAATCACAGGCCCGAAGAAGTCCGGTCACGCCTACTATGGGGGCCTGCATCGCGGCTTGCTTCCTTGCACCGGCAGACAACAATGCCTCAACTTGCGACTGCATCGCAACCATTTGTCTTGTTAGAGCCTCATTGCTCTGGCGCAGACTCTCGATCAAGGCTTTACTCTGCGCTCCAGATGACTCACCCTCCGACTGAGGAGTCGATCTAGTCGCGACTCGCTTAGGCGCCATTTATGCTAATACACATAAACCTACAATCAAAACTTAACCTTACACTAAAAATACTCTGCTTGGTTCAGAACATACATGCACATATACTTGTTATTGCTACTACCTTGCTCTGGGATTTTTGTATGATGTCATGCTAAATCTTGAGATGATACTACATCATCGCTCTTAGCTCATGTGCAAAGGTCATGAATGCATGAATTTTCTTGTGTTCGCTTTCAAATCATGAGTGTACGTGTGTCATTATATAAATCTTTTACTTGCCACGGGTGCTTTATGCGGTGTTATGATTTGCCTGTTGTGCTATGCATTCTAAGAAAATCCTTAATGCATGTTATGAGCGGCGTACGCATGAAATATTAAGCACCCCATAATACATAATATCGCATGCAACGAAAAAATAAAAATCGAGCTAATGAACATCCATGGGACTGGTGTTATGCATCCCATACTACATAACAATCACATGTTGTCACCTATGAGGATCTATATACAAACACATATTATGCATCCCATACTACATAATATGCCCTGTATACTTCTTGTCATGCCTATGAGTGTAGTCATGCTTCAGCCAAGACGTACAGATGACACTTCGATGTGTGTATGCAATGAGGCGAGACGACTATCACCATATCAGAAAAACGGTCGTTCGACCAACTTGTCAAACGAAGCTCCCTCTGATACCAACTGTCACAGCCCGCATTTTCTCAGCAATTAGGAATATCAGAGTAGAGAAAATACGCGTCATGATGCCACGTCATGCAGGAGACAACTGCAGACGCTCAGGCGGGAACCTAATTCTTATTCATTTCAAAACAGGTTTACATGAAGACTCATTACTTGAAATCACTTATTAGATTTGGGTTAAGAACTGTGTCTCTCAGTTCGTGGATCAACTAGTCCACAGAAGAAAATATATATGAAAAAAATGCAGCGGAAAAAAAATACTTGGTTTAGTTCAATTAAGGTCCTATATGCACATGATGTCTGAACATAAAGGTAATGATATGCACATATCTAGTTTTAGATTGGGTATGAAGATACTTGTACGTGACTTAAGTATAAGTATGTGCCCTATAAAAGATGCAATGAGAATGAAAGAAAAATCAATTAATAACTATAATGCACCTAGGCATAAAGTAGTGGCAATAACTAGCAAGTAAGCTATAATGTAACCAAAAGTGGCATAATTAGCATCAACAACCCGACACCAATCCATTGGCTCCAAACTAGTATGTCTGAACACAAGAAGAAAACTAGCTATCACTACCTCGCAGCAGCGGGGTAAGACAACAACTATGACTCCCAAGGTCTTCGAACTACACCACTAACTGCTACAACTCTGAACCTGAGGCATTCAAATAAAACAAAGAATGCCTCAGCAAGGAAAGCACAAGCGGCAAAAAACATAAAAGTCCTACGAAACAAGGTTATAAAAAGGCATAAGGGGTACCAACCCAAGCCATACTTACAAAAACAGGAAGCTCCAAAGCATAGAGCTAGACAATGCACCGAGTGCTCAAGTACCCTTTTGAAATACAAGCAAAGTTCATTTATCTTGTTAATTCCATTTATGAGACTGATCAGCACAATTTAAACGGGTGCGGTCCTTTATCCTCTGCCACCTAAAGCCCAAAACCAGGTGGGCCACAGGCCAAGCCTGCTATTCATGCCCCTTAGAATGGCCACCGTGCAAGGCTATAAAAGGATCCCCACTGCCCCCCCCCCCCAAAAAAAAACACGTCCCACGGGACCACAGGACAAGCCTGCGGTTCATGTCCCTTAGAATGACCACCGTGCAAGGCTAAAGGCTATAGTCCTCATTAATTCATTTTAGTTACCACACGAGACTTAGCCCGGGGAACAAAGCCAGAAGGATCCTAAGGACAAGGTTACAAATGAGAAAAAACACCGCTCAAAATGATCCTTAAAGGAACCCCAGAAATTTGCATAACCACAACAGGTATAAGAACTCAGACAGGAGGTAATCATGATCAAGGGCACAGTACAGACATTGGCAACATCCCTGTACACTTTAAAGACACAAGATCCCAAGAGAAAGGAGAAGCCCGAGGCATAGCTCAAGGACTTAGAAATGGACTGGCATTTCTCGAGAAATAGGAAGGACTTCTCGAGAGAACAGGAAAAAGGTCTTAGCACTTCTCGAGAAACATGAGTCATTTCTCGAGAAAATAGAGAATACTTGGCATTTCTTGAGAAAACAGGAGGCATTTCTCGAGAAAGAAAAATAGGCAATTCTCGAGAAGAAGAGGCATTTCTGGAGAGATCAAAGTATTTCTCGAGAAAACGGAGAGAAAGTCTAGGCAGTTCTCGAGATTACAGGAGGCATTTCTCGGGAAATAAGCGGCATTTCTCGAGAAATCAAGGGCATTTCTCGAGAAATTAAGGGCATTTCTCGATAAATCAAGGGCATTTCTCGAGAAACAAGGGCATTTCTCGAGAAATCAAGGGCATTTCTCGAGAAACAAGGGCATTTCTCGAGAAACAAGATATTCTTCGTGAAAATAGGGAGAAGGTCCAGGCAACAGTCAGATACTTATAATGGAGACTTTAGACACTGAGGGGAATATTAAGGATTTCAAGAATTTAGCTAGCAATGTAAGATGCTCGAATCAAAGGCTAAACAGCGCGACAAGTCTTCAAAGCAAGAAAAACAATACTTCAAAGGCAAGAGAGGGGGAAAGAAAGCCACTTGCCATAAACCTCCCAAACTCGAAGTTCTCCGCTCCAAAAGCTATGGATCGGCTAAGAACTCACCCAAGCACAAAACCTGAAACTTTCTGGGCCAAAAAGAGGAGTTATGTATTTATAACAGGAAACTCTTACCACTAGAACATAGATCTCGCCGAGAGCTTTCCGATTCAACTCTCCGATTATGATTCCGTCCACTACAGCTCCTGAATCACCGGTCGGAAGAAGTCCCGTCACCCCTCTCCCGCTTTCGCAAGAATTCTGGTCGGCTCTTTGGAGAAGAAGAAGAATAGGGTCTTTTAGAAAATTTGGTATTTATATAAAACCCTAATTCCTTGTTTAAATAAATTAATAATTCTCTCATTCTATTTAAACTACGAGGGCGACTAAATCACCTCGGATTTTCATGAAATTCGCACCTAAATTGAAAATCGGCGCTACGAAACCAACGGCAAAGTTAGAATTCAATTTCGACGAGCCAAGCTCAAGATCAAAATTCCCGAAGCTAAAATCTCAATAATTACTCAAAATACCCCCGAGTTTTCCCCTTAACTCGAAATGTCGCGAAATCTCGCAAGCGCGACCTAAATTAAATTCATTAACTAAGTTAAGTCTTAAAACTAATCCTGACGAGTTGACGTAACGCCCTTACGCCAAAATTATGTCACAACGGGCACGCAAATAATTATCGAAAAACCAGGGGCGTTACACCTGAGTCTTTTGATAAGGAGACTCTTAGAACCACTAAGTCTTTTGATTAGGAGACTCTTAGAACCACTGAGTCTTTTCATAAGGAGACTCTTAGAACCACTGAATCTTTTGGAAGAGGGATTAATAAAACTCTTTTATAGTTGAAGGAAAAGTGAGAAGAAAGTAAGAAGAAAGAAAGAAGATGAAGATAAGAATTCTGTTTTTAGAATTCTTCAAAAGCAATTTCTCAAGAACTTCAGCTTCTATTTTTCTTTCACTGGATCTGTTGATGATGAACCTTTACTTATGATTGTGATGATTTGCAAGGGTTATTTTTAGATCCTTTTCTCTGAGTGCTTCTTGTAATCTATCTGATGTATGATGATGATGAAGGAGCAGCTATCTGTCTTTTTTGTGTAGAGAGAGCACTTGAGTTTTCTGTCTTAGGGTTAGAGAAGAGGGAAGAAGAAGAGCCCTATTCGACAGAATGAATAATGTTATCAATCTCTCTATTTCTTCTCTTTTTTTCATGCTTATTGTGTATGATTGGTATTTGAATTTCTTTCTTTATTTTGATTGTCCTGAAAAGGAATTCTTATTGGACCTTTGATTTTTCTTTCCTCTTTCGATCCCGACCCATCCATCCATCAGCTATGAATACCTTCCAAGAATGCTTTTGATGTGTCCTGGAGTACTCCATTCCATTCTTGGAAATAATCGATCTGTTGGAGAACTGTCTTTTGCTTGGTTGTCCTTCTGAAAAGGTGTTATAAGGATAACAAAGAAAGATTCCTTTTTCAGACTGTATTCGACGTAGCGTCGAATTAAATTTCTTTCTTATCGATGCACCTCTGAGTTCTTATCGGTGTAGGCTTAAAATTCCTTGTTAGCTCTGACAGAAATCAAATGTCGACGTAGCGTCGAATACTTCTCGACGTATCCGTCGTGTTGAAGGCTTGAATTTGGACATCATCTTCTGCGTCGAGTTGAAGTAGAAGTTGCGTCGACTTCAATGATGGCTTCGACAAGCTCTTCCTTCTACATCGAGTCCCTTTCGACGTTGCGTCGACTTGACTTATACTTCGACAGACTGATCAAGTTGCTTGGACTTCTAGTCAGAGTTGCGTCGACATCAAGTCGAAGTTGCGTCGACTTTCATTCGACGAAAGTCTTAACTTAACTAATTTTGTGACTTTCTTGACTTGGCCTTGACACTCTATTGTGAGTGTGACAACCTAAGACATGTAATGACCAATTTACCCTTACAATACAATGAGGGTAATACACATAGGAAGTAAAATCACTTATAGATAATTTGTTAAGTTAAATCACAAAGAGTTTTTCCCAACAACCGTTATAAATTCATTATCGAAATAACAGCGTGGAGCCTTTTAAGAATGATTATTCATTCTCCTTATTGCTCCAAGGTTATGAGGATAAGTAAACAAAGAGAGTAGTAAATTAATTCTTTGAGATATACATAGAGGGTTGCCTAGTTGTATGTGCATGTGACTCTTGAATCAAGGAAGACAGTATAAGACTTTGGGAAATTTCTCAAATTTTGAGTTTAATGAAGTAGATAACTACTTAGTACGCAACTTAAGGAGTGATCGTACTTTTCTTAATGCAGGACACGGTGTAAATCATTTACAAATCCACAAGGAAATTGAGGAAATTGCTTTTAAAAGACCTAAATTTGAGGTGGTATTGGTTGTAGGAAGAGTTTACATGCAATTAAGGTTGTGTTACTTATCGCCTCAACAAAGTAAATCCTTAGATGCTCAAAACATCTTAACTCAATTGTTGTAACATACGATTAGTGAGTATATTGTCGGTTAAAGATTTGATTAATAAACTCATGAGGAGCGCAAGAGAGAATCGACATGACTTATGAATTTAGTGTTGGTTTGAGTCGGATATAGATCAGATAGGAGTGGAACTTGGCAATAGGTCCTCGTGATCTTAAGAGATGAAGATTCATGAAATTTTGAACAACGACATCCTTCTTTTTACCATAACGTGATTTTGGAAATATAGTAACTCCCCGAAAACACAAAAATTAAGTGGTTATTATGTTAATCTTAGGAGCTATGTATTATGTGTATGACCCTTTGAATATGGCTATGGCGATCTTGAGAATATGGTCGCATATGCACAATGATATTACAATCTTTTCTCAAGGATCCATGATCTGGTACGATAATTCATGATTACTAATGTATATATTTTGAAAAGGACATGGGCTATACATCTGGAAGAAATGTAACATTTAAATGAAACCTTCTGTGGGGCGGGATTGACTCGTGATAAAATTGAGGTTTTTGAAACCAATTTTATTTCTATAAGTTAATCACACTTTTGGGAAAGTAATTTGGGGAAAATTTTGTATTAACGTCACTATTATGATAACATTATATTTAATCAGGGAATGTTTGATATGACTTCTTAGAGATTTGAAATTGATGACTATGAATAAAAAAATTAAGTTTGATCACAATTTGAATGATTATTATACCCAATGCGCTTTTATGGATTTATGTGATCAGGTAATGTCAAAATTCATAAATCTCTGTTAGAAGCCCTTACGACATGACAAATCTCTGGAAATTTAATTGTAATAATTGAATGGGTATTTTTGCATACTTCATGTGTACACTTGGATAGTGTCCCATTATTTGATAAAATCATTATTACGACCAAGGTAATTAGAAAAATTATGGATCTCTGATTGAACACTTATAATGATCTGATCAACTTTTGGAAGTAATCTTAGAATGATTGCTCGTGAAATTTTTACCTTACATATGACATGAATATCCTATTTCAATATAGGCGTCTACATTTAACAGAACATAGGCTAGTGATTGAATTTGAAGATAAGTCTAGATTCTGTTTGGTGATGACTTATAAAGAAGCGTATTAGTCACATGGTACGTATTTTGACCTAAGATACAATTGAGGCCGACATTTGTCAATATTATGGTCAGTATACTCAATAATTTACCTATTGAAATCGGAAATGGAGTAGAGTGAAGATATGTAAACCAGTGATCGTGGAACTCCATTGTGTCATACTCTCACCATTGACAGCCTAATTTAAAACCAAACTAAAATTTTCCTCCATTGTCTACGTCTTCATCAAAAATGAGATATACTTAAGGACCCTCAAGTGGATATTATTAGAAGGGCACATTGCACCAAGTACTCGGTATACATTGGGATGGGATTATATATAGAGGACACGGACGCTCTAGTGTAGATGACACATGAGCGGATACTAGAGGCCCAAAGCAGGCAGGCAAAGTATTACGATGCCAGGCATCTGAAGGTGGAGTTTCAGGTAGGAGACCGGGTATTCTTGAAGATTAATCTGGTGTATGGTGTCTCGCGGGTACGGGGACAGAAGATGCTCATCCCTCGATTTATGGGGCCTTATACGATCCTTGAGCGGGTCGACCCCTTGGCTTAAAGGCTGGAGCTTCTACCGGTGTTGGAAAACATGCACGATGTTTTTCATGTCTCCTCGCTCCAGAGAGCTTTATTTCGCCCAAAGCAACATATCTCTCCTACTTCAGGCCTGGTAGCATCCGACAGATCCATTCAGCTGGAGCCGGTCTGGATCGATGATTCAGACATTAAAGTCCTGCGACGAAAGAAGATTTTGTCGATCAAAGTATTGTGGTCCAATCATGGACAAGAGGAGCACACATAGGAGCCATTGGCTTTCATGCAACAACAATACTCAGAACTCCTCGCTTCAGGTACAACCTAAACCCCAACTGAAAACTTTCTTAGTTTCATTACACGTAGAACCCCGTAAACCCGAACATAAATTTTGGGGACGAAAATAATTTTTTGTTTATTGGGATTTGTAACATCCCTATTCCTACTAGACCCCTTGATAGTATTAGGGCATGCCGTGTGGTGAGAATGCTGAATTAAGGTAAGGAGGTGACCATATGTCTCATTGAGTTAAGGTGAACTCACATAGGGCCCACAATGGTGCACAAGTCAACTTAGGCCAAACTACCCCAAATTGAACTCACAAGTACAAAACCTCGCCACTATGTCCCTAACCCTAAAGGAGACCCAATTGACCAAAAGCCCCATAAATTGGTCAACCAAATTGACCAAAGTCAAAATAGGTCAACTTACCCTAATTTGGCTCAATTATACCTAAGCCTCACGAGCGTCTTCCTAACCACGAAGGTAGTTCATTAGAGCAGAAATATTTCAATGAGCTCAGATATGCATACCAGAAGATTGGCGTAAGTCTTTGGAAATCACCAGGTTCACCGCCCGAAAGGAAAACAATGCTCATGTTTTCTTTCTCTTTTTGTCTTTTGTTTGCTTTATTCACAGGAGCATTGTTTTCCTTTTGGGCAGCGAACCTGGTGATTTCCAAAGACTTACGTCAATCTTCTGGTATGCTCATATCTGAGCATAGGTTCCCTCTTCCTTAGCATTTTCTTATTTTCATTGTCAAAATTCATTTGATTGTCTAATTCAAGTCTGGGGGGGGGGGAGAGTGTACTGAGTGTTCACTACATGTGTACACGTTTTAGCATACCAGAAATATATTTTTATTTATGTCATATTATTGCATACACCATTTCACCCGCACAAGCGCACACTCACTTGTTTGTGTGTTTCCGTTCACGCTTATCTTGGTTTGGATTGTGAAATAGGATGTTAGCTTAGGAATTGCAAATCGGAGTGCGATGTTGACTCTTGTAGTGTTCTAGTCGCATCTGCATGCTCCCATAGAAATTTGAGGAAAATTAGATTATCTCTATGCTTTTAATTTACAATTAGTGTTTTTGCGTAGTTTTTTATTTAATTTACTCATTTGGTGAATGTGACTGAAATTTGCGGTAGCACGGTGTTGTGTGTAAGCAAGCGCTAGTTGTGCGTCGCTCGAGTCAGAAGGAAGGTTTACCTTTCTCGTGGGCTAAGAACTTGCCCCAAGCAACTCTTAAGAATGGGTGAGAGCGACTCAATAAGTTGAGCGTGACGTAGGCCATTTAGTTGGCTAGTTTGAGCTTTGATTTCCATGACCTACGCGTTTACCTTTGCAAGCCAACTTTGTGCCTACCCATCCTTTGTTTCATCTCTTCAGTCAAATCACCAAAGCCTAAAGCTTATTCCACTTTCACAGCCAAGTCCTTGAGCTAATGAAGAGTATAATTATCATTGGGTGTGATGTGTGTAAATTCTGTGATGATGAGAAACTATTATGCTGACATTTTTGGGTGAACCAAATGGGGGATTCAAATAAAAAGAAAGCAGACAGAAAATGAAAAGAAAAAAAAAAACTGAGGAAGAAATAGAAATGAAAAGAATTCCCCTTGTGCATAATTGAGAAAATCAGTTGGAGTAGGCTGTGTGCACACCCAATGTTCAAGCTAAGTCTGGGGGTGTGTCACACTTATTCTGTTTTGTGCTTGTTCAGAGCATGCATATGGCTGTAGCTCATTTTGGTTGCGTAGCCTTCAAGTTTATCTTTGTATATCATTCTGTAACCTAAGCCTCGTAAAAACTCGAAAGCCCTGCTGATTCACCTTATGAGTTTGCTAGCACCGTTGAGAGAGTGTGACCGGGCAAGCTTATGGCTCACGACGTTGATGGATTTCAGCAGAGTTACCCATGAATTCCGGTCTTTAGCAACACCCTCTTGAGCTGCTCGTTTACTTTCACATTGGGCACGACTCCAAATTCCTCATGATTCACCATCTGAGTACAAATAAATCTCTATTTACGCATTTATACGATTGTAAATTAGTTAGTATCGTTAGAATCTTCTTTTACTGAATTTCTATTTGCATGGGTATGATACTTCGCATCTTACTCCTTCTTTGCAATTCTCTACGCTAACTACCATTTTCATATCCCGCCAGATTTGTTTGCTCGGGACGCGCAAATAGGTAAGTCTGGGGGTGTGATGAGTCCCATTTATATGCCATTTTATGGACTCATCAGTGCTAGTTTTCACTTTTGTGCATGTTCTTTTCGAGCCATAATTGCTTGTATTTCTCTTTTTATCACTTCCACGCTATGTGCTCTATTTACGCCCGTCTTGGTTTGCTTTTGCATTTCATGTTGTTGGGGGTAAGCACATGGTGCTCCCTAACCTTTTTTATGTATTTATATTGAGCTGGAAGGGTATTCCCAGCCGTGTTGATGTTCATGCAGGTGGATGGATTATCTTATTTTACCCAGAAATCATGTCTGTATATATCGCACGGTCGTGCATTTTTCCTTGACGTACGGACGGCTGCGGTCGTGCGCCTTTATCAGGGGTAGAAAATGATGATTTGTCTTTGATCGTGCATTTTATGCACGGGCAGTTGCCCTTGCGCGAAGGAAATGCACGATCTCCTGTTAAGCCTGGTTTTATAGCCCATCTGGGATTGGTCGTGCATTTTTACGCACGGGCGGCTTCGACTGTGCGTGAGTAAAATGTACGGGCGTTGCTGCTTCTTCCTCAAGCCATATCTTTTTCATTAATAATGCACGGGCAACGCATGGTTGTGCGTTCGACCGTGCGTGACTTAATTTCTGATGTTTTAGTATTTAAGCTAGGAAATCTGCTGACTTAAAAAAAAGGCCAGGAAAAACACTCAGGAATCCACCATTTCTGCTCTAGTCCGTCCATTTCACCTCTCCACCACTATTCGTCCTCGGAGAAGCTCCGACAACCATTTTCCTGCAAATCTTCCGCCAAAGCTTCTTCCTCGGCCTCCTCCACCATCCACGAAGAAGAGGGTAAAGTAGAGGAAGGTGACAGCTCCTCCGGACCCCGGACGACAACTGAAGACCGAGCTCGGATGCGGCTTGACAACCCGATGATTCCGACCGAGAACCTTCAGCGAGTCTTCGAGCATGGGTTTACTCTTCCCCCTTGTGTGTTATTTTAGTTCTTCCTTATGGATGTATGTTGTTATGGATGATGTTCATAAACCTCTTGTTTAAGTTAATGTAATTTCATTCCGATGAGATTTATTGTGGTTTATGCAAGTTGAGGAGCGCCCCATTCCACCATCCACTCCACCACTCTATTGTGCACCGCACTAGCAATTGCTAGTTGCGTGACCCGTGACGAGGTGCCTACGACCCTCACTCCGTCGGTTACAAATCGTCCATCCGCTAGCCTTCTCGTCCACCCGCTTACCGAAGCACGACATTGCGGCCTGCATTCCATCCTGCCAAGTGAAGCGGTGCTTTAGGCCCGTATTTTATTTCTCTGTTGTTAATTTAGGAAACCCAAGATCAAACCCCCCTTTTTATTATTTGCATAAGAATCTTTATAATCAATTTCCCTGATGAGAATTTATACACCCCAACTTGCAATCCTCTGAGAACGGTATTCGGGGAGTCTCTCCCATCTTTTATTACTTGTACGATCGGTGCACTTGCCGTAAGCGTGCCAAGTGCTGCAAGGAGAGAAACTCCTCACTCAGAGAGAAGAATCGTGCTCTGTTGAAGGAGATCAACATGGAGCTCAAAGGTGGTGGTCAGCCATGGCACCTAGAGGAATCAACCAATTTCAAGCTCAATTCCAGGTTCGTTTCTCCTCACCTCCCTCTATGCTAGCCATCTAGATCAATTAGGAAAGAAATTAAGCTCAATTGAGCCCGATTCCATGTGAGTTAAGGGAGAAATCCCGAGCTTATTTTCTTGTTCGAGATCGCCGGAGACACCGTATCAGGCGGTCGTCTTGCCTCCAGTCGATGGCCACCACCTCAACGGAGGTGGTGGTGGTTGCCGACAGTGGTGGCCACCAGGTGGCCGGGAAATGAGGAAGGAAGGAGGCCCGGGTCGGGTTGATCTCGGTCGCTGGCTACTTGGGGAAGATGACTCGATGCCGTTCAATCTCTTTAAGATGTGTGCAATAAATGATTTAAATACACTATAGTTTAGTTTAATGATTATTTGTTTTGTCACACCTTGGACAGACATGTTCAAGCTTATTTTATGGCCACTTAGAGACAGATCTAGCTTAATTGTTCAACATGAAAGTTGTGGCATGTGGTCTTAACTTTCCATAGGATTTTGAATCATCTCCTTTGGTACACCACAGACCCCAGAATCTCAGTTTTACTGAGGGGTGTCCTAGAGTTGTCATAGACCATATTTTGTGAATAACTTTTCCTAGGTTGTTTGCTTGGACCAAAAACTTTGGCCATGCATGAGTGGTACCAAGATGGTACCATCCAAATATCAAAATTTTATGATGACAGTTTTCTATAGGTTTGTAAGAAATATTAGTTTTCATATATATGAAATTAATGAGGCTATCCTAGGTCAAATTGACCCAAATCTTGGGTGGTATGTTCATTAGACCATGCTAAGTCACTCGTAAAAATATTAGGTCATTTGGACCTCTGCATGTTGTAAAATTCTACTTGCATGTGATAGTGGTGTATGGGAGATGGTGTGCATTTAGCACATTTGGGTGTTATTGTCACACTTCATGCAGTAGGTTCAAGGAATTATTTAGGTACCTTATATTTTGAACTAGCCAAAGTCATCAACATGAAAAATTTAGATCTATGTCTTATCTACTCATAGGAATTTGTTTCAAGTGATTTGGTGCACCGCAACTCCCTCGACACCTGTTTTCGTGCAGGGTGTATAAAATGAACCCTAGACACAAATCTGCGTGCCCCCATCATTTGACTCAACCAAATGATCTGGAAATTTTACCATGCATGTAATATTGGGGGATTCACATTCTGTCCAAAAATTAGAATTTTTGGAGACATAATTTCTATAGTTTTAGAAATAATTTAAATATCCATACATGTGGAGAATCTAGGGTTTAATGATGTCAAATCCATTCAAAACTTCTATGGATGGCAGATTATGTCAAGAAAAGTCCGTGGAATTTTTTTGGACCATTTGGACTAGTGAATGAAGAGATATCTCACAAGCAAGTTTTGTAAATGTTAGGGAATGGTGTGCATGTAGCATAATTTAATGCTTTTCTGAATTCCTCAATATTCCCTTGTTGTATGCACGTGAAATTTGGGGCATGCAAGTAATATGATGAAAGCAATCTTCCTTAGAAAATTTAGGATTTTTGGAGTTAAAAGTCCTTAGGTATTTAATTAATTATGATTATATCACACAAATAAATTAATGAAATGAAAGAGACCAAATGACTTAGAAAAATTCTAACTTTCTGTAACATGATGAGTTAGGTTATCGTACACCCCTGGTAATTTTATTAGAATTTTTGGGAATCATTTACCTTGGAAAATATCAAAATTCCATTTGTCACACTTTTGTATTATTAGAATATTTATGGTCTATATTACTTGGAAAATTCTAAATCCCTGACTAGACTATTATTAGAATATTATGACCCTCTGGAAAATTTATCGTAATTTTTGGTTATTGATATTCAGTAGTTCCTTCATTATGTTGAATTTTTATTGTCTTGATGAATTATTCAATAAGGGTGGTGATTAATATTAGGAAAATACAAATCTCTATAATCATGTGAAGTAGACCACAGTGAACCTCTGGAGATTTTATTAGAATTTTTTGGATGATGAAATTAATGAATTTTTGTGTAAATCTGGAATAGTACCATTTATAGTAAATTCCATTTATGTGGTTAAATGGTTCTGGAAATTATGAAATTCTGTTAGAACACCTTTTTGATCATATAGAACCTTTGATAATTGTATAAGCATGCTTAGATGATGTTTTTGTATAGATCATATAGGAAAAATCTCATTTTCTGTTATGGAACTTTTTATACCTTAGAGAAGCTCTGGAAATTTTTATGGATCAATTAGACATCATCATACTATACCTCTTATGTAATTTGGAAGTACCTTAATATTTATGTAAGTATAATAATTAGGCCCAATACTCATAAAGTGGATAAATATGATTAGAAGCATGTCACATGTTATATAGAACCTCTGAATTTAATATTACATCATTTAGACTTGAGAAATGGCTATGTACTTCATGATTGACATAGGGTTATAACTAGAATCAATATTGGTCTGCGAATAGCCAAACACAAATCTAAAGAATTTGGACTCCAACTGATCACCTCATAGACACCATGTATATGGGGATCAGTACTGAAGAATATTATGTTAATTGTAGGACATTTCAATTGGTTGTTAATACTTGAGTATACGATTGGGTTGTGTTTAGTAAAAAGCTTGATAAGGCTAAAGTCATGAAGAAGACATTATGATGAGACAAGGAGATGACAAAAGTACACTTTTTGTAACGGCCTCCCCAGCACACAGCTCACAAGGACGATCGTCGGCACCACCAGCACACTGCTCGAAAGGGTTCAACCTCAATCAATCTGCAGATCGTGCACCCCAGCCCCTCTCTATGCAACTCAATTGGTGATGAGGAATGGAAAAACTCCATAGTTAAGCATGCTCAGGCTTGAGTAGTCATGCGATGCCGCTTAACTAAAATATTCCTCATGAAACGGTGGGTTGCGGCCTCCCACAACCCACTGGGCCCTGTGGTGGGACAGAGAGGGGTTGGGGTGCACGGTCTGCAGACCGGTTGAGGCTGAACCCTTTCGAGCTGTGTGTTGGGGCTGTCGGTGGTCTTCCTTTCGAGCTATGTGCTGGGGAGGCCGTTACACTTAGGACGTATTTTGTCAATTCCATTTTTTATCTGCTTCCAAAGAATGAGTCTCCCCAGTTATTTAGCGGAGGGCATGACCTCCTTTGGATCTTTTGAACCCCATGTCGATTGTGTCCATTCCCATCATGAATTGCATGTATAAATCTAGTAGTCGTGCGGATTTTAGGCATTGTGTATGAAGCCTACCCATGGCAGTATGCCCGGATCGGTGATGCTTGGTTTGACGTTTCATTTAGGTTAAGCCTAGTATACGTTCTGAAAAATGGCTCAGTGAAAGTGTGTCATATCATTGTTGGGTTTGAAAATAAAGAAGCTTGTAGAGTACCCGCCGAAATTCCCATGGTTGGTTAGTGGTAGAATGCAAACCTTCACCACATTATGATGTGGAGTCGTCTTGGACCTCCTACGTTGGTAGTACATGCGGAGCCTACATCCTCGTGTGATAATTGGGTGCGTAACATTGGACGCAGTAATGTCAGCATGTACATTCACAAACTTGTATCGTGATAGCCAAGGTAAAGTTGCACTCGCATCGTGATGAATACACAGTGAGTTGAGCACGAGCAAAAGCTGAGACAAACCCATTCCATGCGGTTCAGTACGAGGGTGTACCTCTTAAATACTGTTTGATCATGGGAGAGGTTGTGATGAGCATGAACACCTTGACCAGCAAAAGCTCATTCGACCACTAAGTTTGCATAACTTGGGTTGGTGGTAGTACTCATGAGAGAGTGCTCCTTGTGCATGCCTTGAGTGCATGAAATTTGGGTTGTGAGTACCCACGATTGCGTTATTGTGGAATAATGATATGTTATCCTCATGTGTGTTGCTTAGGCAGTTGCGGTGTACCTCCGGGTGAACCCAACCATCATCAATTGCATTCCTAGGTTTCCCTCTATCTGATGCTCAGTTTAGAAGAATTGATTGTGCTTGAAACCTCACCATATGTAGAGTAGTTGCACTTTCTTTGTTTTGCTACATATTATATGTTGCAGCTTACTTGCTGGTGAGCGGTGCCTAGCCCCAGAGTCGACTAGGATTGTCGGGGTGGGATCATTACACAGTTTATGGCCAGCTCATTGTTGACCCTCGTTTACCACATATTTGTTTTTGGTGCAGGTGTTGGAGAACCTGGTGGAAAGTAGCGGGCAAAAGACCAAAGCTGAGCTGACCCATGAGTGCCGACCTCTTTTATTGCTTTCCTTATTTGTCGTCTTATGAGTTGATGTTTTTATGAGCACTATTTTGTATTGATACACTAGATGTGTTGTAAGGCCTTATGGCCGGAACTCTATTATATACCATTTCCTAGTGATGTGGACATTAATGTTTAAGTTTTAATTAAAGTTTCTGCTAGTGGTTTCTTTACTCTTGCATAGTTAGACTTTTTTGTTTATTGTCCTTTAATTCCTAGCATGTGTGTTCAATATGATGTGGGGACCCGAACCTATTGTTATATTATTTGTACATGCATGGTGTTATATGAGGAACCAATGTATGCAAGTTATGATGGTGGGATTCACCCGAAGGTTAACGACAATGTATGAGGATAACAAGCAATTATGGAATAACAAAGTTCTCGTGGGTACTCACGATCACACAAGCTCATGCACTCATAGTATGCACAACCAGTACTTAATAAGGAGGTCTTGGGCATCTTCCAACATAAGCTTCACAATGGGAGGTGTAGCTTTATCTCCATTCGAAGGTATATTTAGTTGGTTTAGGTTATCTCCTAGTAATATGCATGTCACAACTAATCTAGGATATACAATCCTTAAAAATTGCCTGAGAATTTGCTAGTCTTGACAAATACGACACGAGCTCTCTCATGATCAATTAACATATAAGAGGATTTAACTTGTGATGAGCATCATGATGCGTGTTTGGTTCAGCTTATGCTCGTTGCACAAGTCATTGTGATGCCAACACGATGCGGGTGAGGCTTTACCTCAGCCTGTATTATTTTAATCATAAGTCAACATACTATGCACTTAATCTTTCACATGAGGGTGTAGGTGCACTTTACAACGTAAGAGGTCTAAGTCAATTCCTATACAAAATGTTGTGAAGGTCTAGGTTCCACTTCAAACACAACCTCATTCTCATGGTCGATGGATAACGACTGCTATGTTCGTAGTTTTCACATTGTGGTAAGCTCTAAGGGCCAAATTGGAGGCCACTAACCTAGGGTTTTTGATAGGAATACAAAGGGTTTCCAAATCCCCAAACCCCTCATATGATACAATGCATTTCATGGAGTAATTCTCCATCACTCATATTAGGTCCAACATAAATGCAACATCATACAAATCAACATCGATCCGGGCCTACGTCCACAGGTAGGCTTCACACACAATGCATAAATCCACACCGGTTACCAGATTTCTAATGCATTTTATGTTAGGGACAGACACAATCGAGCCGAGATTCTAGCGAACCCCTCCACTAATTAGCAGAGGAGACTCTTCCTATGCAAGCAAAATGAAATGAAATGGACAAGCATTGTCCTAAAACTGAGGAGAACGATCATTACCCTTGGAGCTTGCTTCGGCGCCATGGAAACGTTGAATGAGACAGATGAAGTCGATTGCAATGAAATCCTCTCTATGAATTCAGACTCTTCTCAAAGTTTGGAGCTATGGAGAACCTCTAATGGCGGGATCTTCTTCCTCTTGCACAAGCTCCTTTCTCTCCTCTCTAAACTTGAGAGAGAGAGAGAGAGAATGATGAAATGAGGGATAAAATCAATTCCTTCCCGAACTAATAATCTTGGGAAAGCATCCCAACAGTCAGATCTCCGGTTCCCACAATGAACGGCTCGATCCTGCTCTTAAAATATGTTCACGGCCCCGATCAAACGATCATCCTGTTTACTCACGCACGACCGTGCCTGAGTAAATACCGTCAAAACTAGTGAACTAAAACAGACCGTGTGGCTTAGGTTTGCACGACCGTGTGTGATTAATTTGCATGAGAAGTACTTTCACACGATCGTGTGGATTAACATGTACACGACCATGCGCATGGTTAAACTTGCCCAAAACAGTAAACTGGAATCGATCATTTGGTTTGTCCATGCACGACCATGTGTGGCTAATTTTTCATGATCAAGTTCCTTAGGTCCTCCAAAATTTTACCAAATAGTACCCAACGCGGGACATCTAGGCTCCTCAGGACCCTAAAGACCTTAATTAAAATGAGATTTTAGGGTGTTACACCCCTTTCTCGCCATTTGGAGTGCACACAATTGTGAAATCGTAAATCGTTGCTTAGGGATTCTCCTTTCGATCCTTTGGAGACATCGTTCTTCCCTCTAATACCAGAAGGTATCGTGGACCTTCTCTCTTTAGTCATGGAGTCTCAACGATGACGTCACTTATTGTTGCTTACTTCGATTGTTTGGTACAATAAGATTGACTAACCTCTTTCTCCTCCTACAACCCGCCCTCTCATTTCTGAATTTCATTTCAAGGAAGAGGGCAAGTATTACTCATAGGTTTTGGATGATTTTATGATGCTTCGCTTCATTTTCCTCTCTTCTAACAACACCAGTTTGTTTCTTTTTTTTGTAGGAAGTGTTGATGATGACTTATGTTTAACCCTAAGGGTATGCAATTTTAGGGTTTTCTTTGTTTTTAGTATGATCTTATTTTATAGGTTCAGAGAACCCTATCAGTGGAAGAAGGGCCTTTAGAGTGTAAATCAGTGTAGTTATTCTTTTTTCATTTCAGCCTTATGAATTAAACTACGACGTCATGTTTACGAACATAGTAACATCGAGGTAGGAAATTGTAAGACCCCCCCCCCCCCCCCCCCCCCCGCTTTACTAGGAGGGATACCCTAGCCTTATGACCAGAACCGCCGCCTTACAGATGACACCAACACTCGGGTTAGCCTCTACCGCAAGACGCCGATCCTGCCAGCTAGTACGATCATTTAACCTTTAGGCTAATAGAGAATAGAAGTATATAAAAGAAATGAACAAGTCTACAGTCATAAAAGCTCATAAATATATACAAGTTATCCAACAATGAGCACAAAAGAGAGTAAGGGCATATGCCTGATACATAACCAAATGAAAACAACAAAAGAGTCACTCTCTCTCAACATCTCTATGCGGAAGCTAAACACTCTCGTCATCAATCACCTGACTCATAGTAGATGTAGTGCGTGACATCTTCTCCTCAAGTCCTGCCACCTCGTCCAGCTGGTGATCCAGCTCCTCGGACTCCTACGATCACAACTGACCGTTAGTCATAAGACTAAGCAAATTTTGTCCCCGCCTCCCCCGGCGACTCCTAGGCACCAAGCGGAAGGAAGGATGCGGAGGAAAACAAATATAGTAGCAACAATAAGCAGGTGACAAGGAAATCTATGCTAGCAAGTATATACATAACAAGGTACTATACTAGCATATAAGCAGGTAAGCGGTAATGAACGGTAAAAGAAGTAAGTAAAGTAAAGTAAAGCAGTGCGACGCAGGTAAGTATACCAATATATCTATACTACCATCACATGAGTACCTTAACTTATATGAATGCCCATACAAACTTATAAGTTAAGGTTTCCGAAATAATAACTTATCATATAAAAGAGCACATACTAATTTATATGATAAGGGTCTGCAAATTATGTTTTAAGGTTTATGTATGATATGATATGCATGCTATGCTATGATTCATACAAGTGCAACTCGCACACACACTCTGTGATCATAAACCTTTCATTCCTAATTTTTGGAGCTAGCTTCACTCTCCGGTACCACCGTTGTGGCTACGACAGCAGTGGAGCGGGTGCCTCCACTTCCTAGGCAGGTATACACACTACCAGTCCTAGACCCTTCGTACGCCTCTATACACGTCCTAGGTGCACTCTAGAGTCTTGCGTACTCTTTGCTGGAACCCACCAGTCTTTAAGGTCGGGTGTACATTTTCAAGGATTGTCCTCCAGCCGCAGCATAAACAACCTACTAGCCCCTCAAACTCTCACACCCGCCTAAGTCAACGTACTGTCGTCGGTGTGATGACCGATCAAGTACCGAAGACCCACCACTAATTATGCACATGCAAGTTTCACAACCTGAGCCTCCAACTCGCAGGACAAACCCGTCCTGATATACAACTTCACGAGCCTCCTGCTCACAGGACTAACCAGTCCTGATGTACAACTTCCCATCCCTTAACTCGGGATGAATTCTACCATATCTCTTATTCATTTAGTTAGACTACTTTTGTCTAATTATTGTTATACTTAGAAGTTTAGGGTGAATCCTGGACTTCCCGAGGTCTACCCGGTGAAGGGCTCACAGCGGTACTAGGGAATATGATGGGCTGAATCCCAAACCCCCCTTTCCAAGACAATTACTTTTATTGGTGGCTACCCATTTCCAAGAACCCACTCTCCTTATTACTCTTTATAACTTAAATGCTTTAAGACTTATCCCTCACTCTATTCTTAAGCAAACATTCTCTTGAACGATGCTCAACACATAAGCTCTCTCATCCACTAAATCTAGTACGAATGTTCTCCAAATATTCCACAACTTTTAGGGCTGATATAAATGATATAACACTACTATGATCCAAGTTTTACTGAATTTCTATATGATCTTGCCAATCATATTATCACATTTAGTTTTTACTATTCGCAGTCCATAATGAGAATGAACTAAATTTGATTCCTATAATGCAATCTTAAACATATCATGTCCAATAGAGCTATAATTCATACTATGTCCATATTGGATAATTTAAGAAGTGTCCAGATTTTTGACTTATTTTAAATTAATTTGACCTTTATTTAAAATTCATTAATCATTTGACATGTTCCAAATTACAAAGGAAGTACTATGTAAGTAATTTAAATCTTGCTAATAAAATTTCCAGAGATGATAGGTGAGAAAATAACATGATTTCCAAAGTTCCACAATTTTTCAGAGAATTTATAATCATAATTTCCATATAAAATAAAAGGGGTGAAAATGTAACTTTACACAGCAAGTACTAATTTATGTCTTCCAAAAATTTTGAGAAAATTACTAGAGTACTGTAATGACCCAAAAAGATCTTATTCAGAATTTCATAATTTTCTAGTGACAATTTATTTCATAAATTAAAAAGTATGACAAACTGAATATGTGGAATTTTACCATGTGTAATACATCCAAAAATTCCAGAGGTTCATAATTAGATTCCAAATGATTTCCCAGGGTTTCAAAATTTTCCACAAAGTATTAGCCCTAAACATTTCACTAATACGTAAATGTGACATAATTCAAATTTATCAAATACTTAGGATTTTTGACCCAAAAATCCTAATATTTCCCTAGATAATGTATTATGTCATTAAGAGGGTATGGCCAACATCTTAGAGGCTAACACTAAGCCATATGTGTCAAATACACAAAATACCCTTTTTGGCTATATGCACACCATATCACATAATAGGCAAAGACATGCAAGTAGAATAACCCCCCTTGCAGAGGTTCAATTGCTTCCAAATTTTAACCAGAGTTTAATAATGGCCTATCAAGCAAGACATCCAAATTTGGGGTCATTTGGAGTTTCACAACTCCATATATTTCATTAATTTGATTAATAGAATAATGAACAAAACTATAGGGAAATTTCCTCCAAAAATTCTTATTTTTGGACACAAGCTAATAATAGGGCACATGTATGCATGACCCAAATTTCACCTCCATCAGACTTGCCATTTACAAGATATACTCTATCTAATTTCGGGTTTTTTATTATGACCGGCCTCACTAAATTTGATGCTAAGGGCTCTACCGTGCTCCAAATGAGCTGATTCAAATTTCTAAATAAAGTAGACACTCAGATCTACAAAAGTTGTCTCTGGCCATTTTTCATGAAATGGCTTATAAGAGCCTCAAAACAATTAATTTAGGTACAGGAAAGAAAATGACAGACTTATACACATGAAGTAATTATAATGATTTCATCTGCACAAATCTTAAAGCAGAATCGGACGATTCCTGCTCATCTTCTTCCTCCAGCCAGCGGTGGAGATTTTTGGTTAAGAACTATAGAAATCTAAAATGGTAAACCACCATTTCTGCTTCAATTTGAAAATGGAAGAAGGGGGAAGCTAGCACAAGGGGAGGGGAGGAGAAATCGGACCTGAATGGGGGCTTGGGATCGCGTAATCCGTCGGGGCAGCATGTTTATCTGGCGAGCTTGCTGGATCTTCTTAGGTTGTGAGGAGGAAGAAGAAGAAAAGTGCTGCTTCGGGTAAGGGAATTGGGGTTTCAAGGTTAAGGGAGGAGAGAAAAAATAGTGGCTTGATTTGAATAAGAATTAATGGCAAAGACTTTTTCTTGCTTGGATTGGACAAGACATCCAGGTGTCATTTTCTAATTGGCCAACGCCACCTACCAGCCTTGAAAGAAGCAAAGATATTATATTTAATTTATATCATCTCAGGAAGCAGCTTTTCCCAGATGTTGTCAGCAATCGACGGGATGGTCCCGCCGATCGACGGGATGGTCCCATCGATTTTGACTTAACGACATAAAATAGCAGCTTACATAGCTGCTGCCAACAATCCACGGGATGGTCCCATCGATCGACGGGATGGTCCCATCGATCGACGGGATGGTCCCGTCGATTTTGACTTAAAGATATAAATATAAAGAAGATGTTGGCAGCAATCGACGGGATGGTCCCGTCGATCGACGTGATGGTCCCGTCGATCGACGTGACGGGATGGTCCTGTCGATCGTCGGGATGGTACCGTCGATTTTGACTAAAGATATAAAGAAGCAGCAATTTAGCTACTGCCGACAGTCGACGGGATGGTCCCGTCGATCGACTTGATGGTCCTGTCAAATTTGACTTAAAGATATAAAGAAATATATTGTTGGGAAAAACCCGTAATTTAACTTAACAAATTATAAGAAAGTGATTTTACCTACTAGGATTGAATTACCCATTGTATAGTGAGGGTAATCTGGTCACTAGATGTCTTAGGATGTCACACTCAACATAGGGTGTCAGGACCAGATCAAGGGAAGCAAAATTGGGCTAAGTTAACATTTGCGTCGAATAGAATTTGACGCAACATCGAGTACATATTGACGCTGATCTGACTAGAAGTCCAACTGGGTCAACCCTTCTATCGAAGTGACTCAAATCGACGTTACGTCGAATAAATATCGACGTAGAGGTCACGGACTTGTCGGAGTATCTAGTGAAGTCGACACAGCTTCTACTTCAACTCGACGCAGAAGATGTTATCTGTCGAAGCCATCTAAAGTCGACGCAACGTCGACTTCATCTCGACGCAGAAGATGAAGTTCAGAGCCAGGCGGATCAACTCGACGTACACGTCAATAAGATGTCGACGTAACGTCGACTAGCAGAGTTCAATCAGAGCAAAGATGAAATCGAAGCTACTTCTACAAGAACTCGAAGTTACGTCGATAAGAGAATAAACAAATTCGACGCTACATCGAATATAGTCTGTAAAAGTATATCTTTTCAACTGTCTCTCTGATCCTTCTTTCATAGCCCACATCCTTCAAGACCGTTCCCCAACGGCTCAGTAATTGCCTGAAATAGTAAGGAGCATTAAAGAAGGACACAAAAGGTTTCTTGGAACCATATTCCTTGTAGGTGGACGGGCCGAGAATTAAAGAGGAAAGAAAGAGAATGACATCAGTAGATTACCTTTTCAGGGCATACTAGAAAGGGAAAGAATTTTGAAATTGAAAAGATAGAATAAAAGGAAAAGAGAAGACAAAAACAAACAGAGTTTTAATCACAATCGGTTGTTCTTCTTCTTGTTGGGGTTTTATCTTTCTCTCTCCCTCTCAGGAACCCTAACACAGAAAAGAGAAAAGAAAAAAAAAAGCTCTGCTGTTCTTCATCTAATAGAACAGAGGATCTAAAAGTTGATCTTCATCACAATCTCATAGCGGCCAGATCTCAATCAGCAGAAGCACAAAGGATCTGATATACAAAGCACCTGCAATTCATCACTATCTAAAGTAGGGGATAATCAAGAGCAGATTCTGTGGAACATAATAGGTTGTTCTTCATACAGTCCTCTCAAGGATTCCGAGAACAGAATTCCTACAACCTTCTTTCTTCTCCTTCTTTCTCATTCTGTAAAAGAGTTTTATTAATCCCTCTTCAAAGGATTCAGTGGTTCAAGATCTCCTTATCAAAAGATCTGGTGGTTTAAGATCTCTTTATCAAAAGATCCGGTGGTTCATGATCTCCTTGTCAAAAGATCAGTGGTTCGAAGAGTCTCCTTATCAAAAGTCGCAGGCACTGTGGTGCATCCCTACCAGGTGGTAGAAGAGGGGAGTACCCACATTTTGGGGAACCTCTATAAAATTTTGTGTGTCCTCTGGTTGTCAATTTTCTGTGCTGTCCCAAGTTCTTTCTATTATTTCTTGCACCTTAATCTACCTGTGTTCTTGTTCAGCATAAATCCTTAGTTAAGTTTATTGTTTTCACAGTTAGGATAGAAATAAATTTAAATCTCTATTCACCCCCCCCCCCCCCCCCACAGAGGATTCTCAGAGGCACGCTGTGCACTTTCAATTGGTATCAGAGGGAGTTTGATCATTAAGAGGTTAACACCTTGATCAAAAAGACCTCCTACTTTTATTTCTTTGCTATAAAAATATTTTATAAAGAATATGAGTACTAAGGATTATTCTTCCACAAGACCCCTAGTGTGTAACTTAAACAAGTTCACACTCTGGAAGGCCAGGATAAGGCTTTATATGAATTCAATTGATGAAGATATATATAATGTTCTTCTCACAGGTCCTCCTGCTCCAGTCAGACAAAAGGAAGGAGAAACTTCAACAACTGAGGCTGTCCCAAGAAAGGAATGGACAGAGGCTGAGAAGAAGGTCCAGGCATGTGATTCCAAGGCCATGAACATTCTGGTTTCAACAATGTCAGATGACATCTTCCAGAAGGTTGCTGAATGCCAATCAGCAAAAGAAATCTGGGATTCCCTCACCACAATGGTTGAAGTAAGTGCTGATGAAAGGAAGGACAGAAAGTCCCTTCTCATATCCCAGTATGAGAACTTTTAAAAGAAGGCTGAAGAATCTATTGTTGTTATGTATGACAGATTCAACATCATTATTAATGAGCTCAGAGGCTTAGGCAATGAGATATCTCTAACTGAGATAAATGATAAAATCCTTATGTGCTTCCCTAGCTCATGAGATTCAAGAACCTAGGTAATCAGAGAATCCAGATGCCATAGAGAGATCTACACTGAAGCTTTGCTAGGAAAGCTTAAGTCCTATGAGATGTTACTGAAGACCAGGGATGAGTCAGAAGAGAGGGAAACTACCCCAGCTCCTGTCCAAAGAAACTTAGCTCTGAAAGCTACTGAAGGAGAGCCCTCTACTCCAGAAGATGAGATGTTCAATCTCCTAGCAAGGAGATTCAAAAAGTGGGTCAAGAATGAAGACTCAAGGAGAAGAGATAGAGACTCAAAGCCTAGATATGATAAGACTCCAAGGAAGGAGATCATCTGCTTTACCTGCAACAAGCCAGGGAACATTGCTCCTGAGTGCCCTCAAGAGCAAAGGAACAGGAGCAGCACTAAAGATGAGAAGAAGAAGAAGAAGTCCTCCAGAGGGAAGGACAAGAAGAAAGCAAAGGGTTTCATTGCTGAAACCTAGAGTGATTCAGAAGTGGAAGAGAGCTCTTCATCATCTGAGAGTGATGATGAAGAAGAAGCAGTAGCAGCCTGCATGATGGCTCTTAGTATGGCATCAGATGATGAAGATGAGCAGGTATCAGTTTTTGATGAATTTGACTTCACTTCTGATGATTTCAAAACTTATTTTAAATATTTCTGCAATGAACATCTTAGGGTAGAAAAAGAATTAAACATAGCTAGAACTGAACTAGAGAACCTTAAGAAAGATGAAATGCATCTAATAAATCAAAAACTAACAAATGAAATTAAAGATAAAGAGCTATAATTAATTAAACTTAGAGAAGAAATTACAAATTTAAAAGAAGAGCTAGCAAAGGCAAAGGCCTTTGAGGACTCACTCAATGGGAGGAGTCAGAAGCTCAAAGACATCACTGAAAATCTCTCTATGAGATTTAACCACTTAGGGTTAGGAGCAGAGCCATCCACCAGCTCAGAAGCACCTAGGAAACCTGCCTGGAAAAATCAAGTTTCCTTTGTAAGACCTAGTGATCATCAACCCAGTGAGAAGAGTACATCAATTAAGGGCAAGGCTGCTAGCTATTCAGATAGGTTAAATAAACTCAACAAAATCCATCTGAATAAGAAAGAAGAATCTTTAGGAAAGAACAATTTAGAGAAGTCAAATAACAATCACCTAAAAGTAAAAAACAAAATCTAAGATAATAAGACACTCTGTTGATCTATTGCATTTAGATATATTCAATACTCATCTAAAGCATCAAAACAAAAGGTTTGGGAGAACCATTCCTTATCATCCCAAAGGGTATCATGAAAGACCCTCCTATTCTTTCATTGAACCCTACAATGGTAAAAGCAAAGGGCCCAAGGTAACCTGGGTTCCTTCTAATGTTTGAATTACTTGTGCAGGGTTAGGAAGGGCCCCACTCAGGAGAAAATTAAGTGGGAAGAATGATGTAGGTCGTGAATAAGGAACAAGAGTCATTCAAGGGAGTAATTTCTATCTTGAATCCCTCTTAACACTTATAACATCATATTATGATCTATTTTCAATAAATAAAATTGATGGGAAAAACAGCAAGGATCTTCTAAAAGAAATAGATATGTTTATTAAGAGATGCGTCGAATAGAAGTCGACGTACCATTGACTTCTACTCGACGCCAGCGTCGAGAAGCACACAGAGCAAGATAATTTGAATTCAATTCGATTCATACGCCGGCTTAACAATTGTTTATTAAGTTCAAAGTCACGTTGATTGGAATTCGACGTAACGTCAACAGGACTACGTCGACTTAGGGTCTCTAAATAATCTCGAAGCTACATCGAGTACTAGTCGACGCAACGTCGATAAATCAACGCGCGCAGAATTGCTTCTAGAAGCAATCTCGACACAACTTTGCGCACTAAATAATAAGTAATATCGACGGTGCGTTGATCTAAACCCTAAGTAGTGATGATTCATCTGCTTTTAAACAATTACTGCGTCGAAACATATACACCTTCGAATTCTCTCTCTCTTGCTCTCTTGTTTTCTTGCTCTCCAGCTCTCCCGTGCCTCTTTCTCTCTCGTTCTCTTTGTGTTTGCAAGTACAATCAAAATCAAATGGCTCCACCAAAGGTGAACTCAGGATTTGATGTAGACATTGACTCTTTCAATGCGACCGCAGAAATTTCAAGGCCATCCTTGGTCTATTTGACTCTGTTGGATTAACAAAGCTCATCTCCACAAGATGTAAGATTCTAGAAGTAGAACTTACAAAATTCAAGGATTCTATTTCAGTGACAGATGGTGGTGCTCTCCAAGGGACAATATCTGGCCAAGACATCAGTGTATTTGAGGAGATTCTCTCCCAAACATTTGATTTGCCCACAGGGAATGACTCAGATGAACCAACAACAAAAGAAGCAAAGAATGTTCTAGAAATAATGCAGTTCAAAAAGGAGAATCCAATTAATCTCAAAAAGTTTGATGTGGCAGAAGAATACAAGTTTCTAGCTGACATTGTTGGAAAAGTCCTGTTATACAAGATCTCTGCCCATGATGCAATCCCCAAGCAGTAGCTGCAGATTATGGGAGCACTTGTTCTGAAGAAGAAGATCAATTAGGGAAGATGCCTACTAAGAATGATTGGGCATAAGTACTCCCACAAGGAGAATGCCTATATGAGAATAATGAGCCAAGTGATCTTCAAACACTACCCAAGTATCTGCAAGTCAAAAGGAGTGCCCATTCCTCCTGGGAAAAGAATTACAATTGGAATCTTTTCCAAAGGGACCAGGCAAATCTCAAAGCCTGGTCAAACTCAAATTTCTCCTCCTCCATCTCCTCCTCATCACAGGCCAGAAAGGCAACTACCAAACCCTCCAAGGGATCATATCCCTCCTCCTCTATCTTCACTTTCTCTAGACACTATTCCAGATCTCCATTATGAGGATACTCCATCCCAACAGCAACAACAACTAGAACTACAACAACAACAACAGCAGTTCCAATCCACCTCATTACCTAAGCCATTTCTTATGCAAACCCATCTACTTCCATCCACTACAATTACAGATTATCAACCAGCTCCACCTCCACCTTCATCAATTCACTTCTCACCTGAGGTGTATCATTCTCTCTCTCCCATTCAAGAAGATGTTCCTCCATCTACATCTTATCCACCCACAGTTGATCTTGAGCAAATCATCTCCAAGGCTGTGGCCATTGCCTCCTCCACATTTGCTGATCAAGTGGCCTCTCAGGCTAGAAAATTTGACAGAAAACACTCACAGATAGAGGGTGAGTTATTAAAGTTTCAAAAATCATTTCAGAGCCTCAACGAATTTAAATCTTCCTCCATGGTGTCAAAGTTGTTCTTAACCTCACTTGCCAGCAAGGTCAAGAAGGGGGAGAATATTTTGGAGGAAGAGAGACCTGTCTTGCAGTTGGGAGGACAGAATCAAGAAAAAATTAATGAGGAGCCTGCCCCTGACAAAGTGAATACCTTCCAAGGAGCACAAATCCAGGGGGAGCTCCTAGAAAAAGTAAATGATGAACAAATAGATGCAACAATTCAGGGGGAGCCTGATCCAGATATTCAGAGGAATCTGGATATGGAATTGAAAGTTATAAGCACAACATGGGATCAGGGGAAGCCTCAAGATGAGAATCTATTAGATGAGGTGACCAAGATTGCCAAGGAAGCTGTTGTGGATGCTGAGCAGAATGCACAAGCACATGGGGAGCATTACAAAGCCAATGTTGCTGAAAATCCAGCATTATCCCTTGATGAAGATGAGCCTCTGAAGATAGCTCCAAGGAAAGTCATACCAGTAGTATTCTCAAGAAAAAGGAAGACTCCTGAGAAGGATTCCTAAATTTTTTTCTATGAAGGTATTCTATGATTATTCATTTTGAACACAAATATATTCTGGGAAGAACAAATGTTATACAACTTTACTGCCTGTCAAGTAAATGGAACTGCATATGATTTCAGTCTATCCTATGTTATGTCTATGTTGTAATGAATGTACTGTTGTTTATACAAAAGAATATAAAAAATCACTTTATTCAATCTGTAAAATTTGTTAAGATAAATAGGAGGAGATTGTTGGGAAAAACCCTTGATTTAACTTAACAAATTATAAGAAAGTGATTTTATCTACTATGATTGAATTACCCATTGTATAGTGAGGGTAATTTGGTCACTAGATGTCTTAGGATGTCACACTCAACATAGGGTGTCAGGAACAGATCAAGGGAAGCAAAATTAGGCTAAGTTAACATTTGCGTCGAGTAGAATTCGACGCAACATCGAGTACATATCGATGCTGCTCTGACTAGAAGTCCAAGTGGGTCAAACCTTCTGTCAAAGTGACTCAAGTCGACGTTACGTCGAATAGATATTGACGTAGAGGTTATGGACTTGTCAGAGTATCTAGTGAAGTCGACGCAGCTTCTACTTCAACTCGACGCAGAAGATGTAATCTGTCGAAGCCATCTAAAGTCGACGCAACGTAGACTTCATCTCGACGTAGAAGATGAAGTTCAGAGCCAGGCGGATCAACTTGACATACACATCGATAAGATGTTGACGTAACGTCGAGTAGCAGAGTTCAATCAGATCAAAGATGAAATCGAAGCTACTTCTACAAGAACTCAAAGTTACGTCGATAATAGAAGAAATGAATTCGACGCTACGTCGAATACAGTCTGTAAAAGTATATCTTTTCAACTGTCTCTCTAATCCTTCTTTCAAGGCCCACATCCTTCAAGACTGTTCCCCAACGACTCAATAATTTCCTGAAATAGAAAGGAGCATTAAAGAAGGACACAAAAGGATTCTTGGAACCATATTCCTTGTAGGTGGACGGGCCGAGAATTAAAGAGGAAAGAAAGAGAATGACAACTGTAGATTACCTTTTCAAGGCATACCAGAAAGGGAAAGAAATTTGAAATTGAATAGAGAGAATAAAAGAAGAAGAGAAGACAGAAACAAACAGAGTCTTAATCACAATCGGATGTTCTTCTTCTTGCTAGGGTTTTCTCTCCCTCTCTCCCTCTCAGGAACCCAAACACAGAAAAAAGAAAAGAAAAGAAAAGCTCTGCTATTCTTCATCTAATAGAACAGAGGATCTGAAAGCTGATCTTCATCACAATATCATAGTAGTCAGATCTCAATCAGCAGAAGCAGAAAGGATCAGACATACAAAGCACCTGTAATTCATAACTATCTAAAGCAGGAGCTAATCAAGAGCAGATTTTGTGGAACATAGTAGGTTGTTCTTCATATAGTCCTCTCAAGAATTCTGAGAACAGAATTCCTACAACCTTCTTTCTTCTCCTTCTTTCTCATTCTGTAAAAGAGTTTTATTAATCCCTCTTCAAAGGATTCAGTGGTTCAAGATCTCCTTATCAAAAGATCTGGTGGTTCAAGATCTCCTTATCAAAAGATCTGGTGGTTCATGATCTCCTTGTCAAAAGATCAGTGGTTCTAAGAGTCTCCTTATCAAAATACTCAGGCACTGTGGTGCATCCCTACCAGGTGGTAGAAGAGGGGAGTACCACATTTTGGGGAACCTCTATAAAAATCTCTGTCTTCTGGTTATCAATTTTTTGTGCTGACCCAAGTTCTTTCTATTATTTCTTGCACCTTAATCTGCCTGTGTTCTTGTTCAGCATAAATCCTTAGTTAAGTTTATTGTTTTCACAGTTAGGATAGAAATAAATTTAAATATCTATTCACCCCCCCCCCCCCCCTCTAGAGGATTCTCAGAGGCACAATGTGCACTTTCGTATATCTTTCCCAGCTGATGCCGCCAATCGACAACATGGTCCCGTCGATCGACAGGATGGTTCTGTCGATCGATAGGATGGTCCGCCGATCGACGAGATGGTCCGTCGATTTTGACTTGGCACACACAAAATTTTCTCTTTTAAGCCTAAAATTGACCATGGTTGACTTACCTCCTCTAGTGTACCACATGTGATTTCTCTCAACTCAATGTGACATAAGGTCACTACTTAACTCAAACCCACCTCACTCACCACTTGTCCTACCCTAATTGAAGTCAAGGGGTCTAGTAGGAAATGGGATGTTACAGAAATTCTCTTCCGTTTGGATAGACATATTACCTTTTAAAAAATTGTTAACTTGATTGCATAGGATTATACATGTATCCAGTCTGCTTGAAAATCTTAAGTGAATGCTAGACATCGAATAATATATTATAATTTGCACATTGATTATTATACAAAAAAATATATTTTATTGCACGAACAATATGTGTTGGGTTCTTCTTGTTCTTATAATGCACAATGGAATATGAGAACTCATGCAAAGGAACCATGCAAAACCAGCACAACAACAACACTCAAGCCTTTATCCCACCGTAGTAAGGTCGGCTATATGGATACTTTAACCTTGCAAAACCAGTAAACCAAGAAAAATGAGTTTATACCTATGATGAAACCAGATTTCGTGGAGATTATTTGAGAACCAAACATAGAACGAAAGTTACATATCTATTATTATCCACACGAATGTTGGAAATACCACGCATTCTATCCAACGGTCTTTAGTAGGAAAATGATTATCCCTCTCAAAATACTATTTCATTTTTTTTCTACAGAGACTCTTCTTCATTGTTCTCTTCGCAAAATGGTTTCCGTCTAACAAATAATTTCACTTGCTTTGGATTCTCAAACTATCATTATTATCTCAGAGAGAGGAGACAAATTTCAAAAATATCTTAAGGGTGAAAGTTATAATGATGGGATAACCATTTTTCAGTTCAAAATTGGCAAATAGGAAGAACCATCAAAAGTCTTGAATTCAACCGAACTCGATGTATGTCGATTTCTCAAATCGATGTGTGCTGGATTCTAATCGACGTTTGTCGAATTCTAGATGATGATTCTGATTTTCAGCGCAGAACAAACCGGCGTGCATTGATTTTCCAAATTGACGTTTGTCGATTTCCCAAATCGACGTGCATTGATTTTTCAAATCAATTTGCGTTGAATTCTGCCTTAACAACCAATTCAAAACCACTTTGATAAGAAATTAGTCTTGATCATATTTAATTAGTTCTCAATTAATTAAACATCATAAATTCACATTTTGGACTTAGTTTTTCATTTATATCTAATATAAATAAAAATCAACACTATCATTTATCCAATTTACTAACTTAACGTTCGACCACATAGGTTCATATTACATTGAGAGTAAGACTAATCCTTTGATCATTTCTAGATTACATATTCCATCAATATGATCAAAATGACAAATATCACCACTTTAAAAAAAAGAATTAAATAAGTAATAAGCCTCGGGCTAGTGACCTTATACGGACAACATACTAAAATGATTATACCGAACACTAGATGATCAGTTCAGGGGCATGTGAGGTATTTTCTTTTATGATTGATCGACACACACCGTCATACTCATATGGATCATATCAGCATCACCTGGAGTCGATGACCCATTCTTTCTAGTATGAAAATAAATAAATATGAGTTTGTGTTCCAAGCTAGGGATGCATCAAGCCACCTTCAGTTGTCACCAGGGATTCAATTCACATAATGTGTTCAGCCAGCCATAAGACATAAATCTAAGAAGAATATGAAATTGAGTTGTTTCAACTTTAAGAAGGAACTCAGCATTCAGAGATTTCTACGATTCAATGATTTAAAAAACTATGATTAGAACTTAGCACATGATAAATTACAAAAAAATATGATCTATGTTCTCACTTTTAATTTTTATATTAAATCATGCATTGTTATCATGCTAATAAACATGATCTTTAGTTATAGTTGTTGCATATATATATGTTCATACATGTTTACCTTTGTTATTTTAGTGTCACTGAAATATTGTTAATTAGGACGTACCTTAGAGTGTTTTATGCAGTCTTTACTTTATGGGTTTTATCTTTACAACTTTGTCTTCTTTAGGTTGAACTCTTGATTTGTATGAACTCAATATATCAAACTTATTTATAATTCCAGCATTTATATAAGTTCATTTTTTTACATTCTAGTTGGTTCTGGATTCAGATATTGAGATATTTCTTTAACCCTAGCTTTAGTCTTTTGCTTTAGTTATGTACTTTAGTTTTTTTTTTTAATAGTATCAATTTTATTACTGTTGCTTAATTTACTACAAATAATGTGTCTGTTGGGATTTTGAAATATTGTTAATTAAACTAGCTAGGGGTGTTATAAATTAGAATCAGAGCACATGTTTAAAATCTTTTGACTCCTATAAATTCATAGAGCCTTTGGATTTCATCTTAATCACTCATTAAACGTTAGAGTCGTTAAGTCCGATCTTATCCTTAGGATCTGTATGTAGAAGTTACATGTTTTCTATTATTTTCCTCCATCATGAAATTTTTAGTGATAACGATCTTCCTTATATCTTGCAGGCACCCCGTAGTAGTGACACGGCTAAACTTCACAACAGAAGGGGTCGCCTAAGATTGTAATCGAAGTAGTTAATACAGCAGCACTACCGGCACCTACAAGGATTGCAGGTGAAATTGCGAAGGCAATAATTCTAGTCCTAATGGAGTTTAGCAAAATATTACTTGTAGCCGATTTAGTCCCATCTCTTGCACCTGCTATTGTGGAAATCAAAATGGATAGCTTTTAAAGAAACCTTAAGGAATCTCCCCTTCCAATTTCAGTGGAGAAAAAATTCTATGGAAACAGAAGATTGGTTATTTAAGACTAGGGATTTGGTGAACCTGATGTAGTGCCATGAGAATAGAAGTGTTTCTTTAGCGACTTTCATTATCAAGGGCAAGATCAATCAGTGATGGTGCCGAATTTTTGGCTGATGACCCAGAGGGTAAGAATTGAATATAGATTCCTTTCCTTTAACCTTCCTTAGTGTAAGACACAATTTTTCGCTACAAAACTGGGTCTTATGCCTAAAACCGCCATTTTGTAGTGACACCAATGCTCGGGAAGGTCGCCACTACAAAACGCTGATCCTGCCGGTCATATCGATCACAGAAGAAGAAAAGTATAGTTGAACCAATATAAGTTCAAGTCCACATCACATAATATATAAATCAAAAGATAGATGCTCACAGATAATAACTGAAATAAGAGGTAACAATAAAAAGGGCTCATGCCCAGTACATCATGTTCTCACTACAAGGTCACTCACAGAAGAAAATCTACTGACAAACACTCACAGATCCTGAAACTGGTGCTCCTGTGCTAGACTGGCCCGCCTCCATCTGCACCAGCTTCTGGTGATGCGGTGTCTCCTCGGTCCCCTAAAATGATATGGTCCACCGACCGTTAGTCAAAAAAACTAAGCCTCGGTCCCACCACCCATCCCCCAGAGGCTCCTAGGCACTGTGCAGGAGGATGAAGTGTAGGACAGCAAGGGGTATAAAACAAAGCAGATGATATGTCTTAGCTACATGAGTATCTAGTACTACACAGGTGTTTATATGTATATAGAAAATAGTAAGTAAAGCAGGGTAGAGAACAAGTAAAGTAAGTAAGTAGAGACAAGTATAAAATAGAAAAGTAACCATTGATTTATAGGAATGTCCATACAAACCTATAGACCAAGGGGTCGTTTAGCAAGGCCTATCGTATAAAAAGTCCCATAACCAATTTATACGATAGGGGTGGGGGTTGAAATGCAATGCTTATGTTATGACATGCAGAGTTATGCTGATTAATGTTATGATCACACAAGTGCAACTCATGCACCAAACTCTATGCGCACAGACCTTTATTTCCCCCTTTTTGGAGCTAGCAAAACTCCCAGGATACCCCTTGTTGAAACCAATTTCTCAGCCTCTTGTGAAGCTCGGGGCCCTCAACGAAATGAAGGGCAGCTAGCCCTTACTAATCCCTCGGAGAAGTAGACTGAAGACTAGGAAAATGGCTAAAACCTTAGTCGCAGCGAGGAGGTCCCTCCACTAACCCAAAAAAATCGTTGAGCGCTTCCCCTCCCAAGCCAAAGCTGAGACTCGGGCACCTTGGAGAGCTGGAGAGCTAAACCAAAGCAACTAAGGGAAGAAGAAGCTCAGGGATCTGAGAACGGAATCCTCTCCCAAGGTGCCCTTCAAGGTCTATTTATAGTTCCCTGCTCACGGTCTGTCATTAGCGGAATTACGCCTTTTGGTTTTACTAAATGCACCCCAATTTGGCATGCTAACAGCCAAACTCCGCTGTTTGGAGGGGATAACGGCAGACCATCAAGGGCAGAGGGGTAATTTCGCCTCCCTAGCCCATGGGCCAGTGGCCCGTGAGAAGGTTACTTGCGAGAGCTCCTGCGAGTCTCCTCGCAAGTGTGGCTCGCAAAATCCCCCTAGGGGAGCGCTCTGCAAAAGCTCTGCTCGCCCTCCTTCTGACGGCGTCTCTCGGGGCCAAGTCTCGCACACCTGCCTGCGAGCTCTGCTCAACCTTGTGAAGACCTGCTGGACCGGATGAACGATCGAGCTCGCAAGGCTGGGAAACCATTTCGCCGAGCTGAAGCGTGACGTTCGTCGAACGCTGAACGGGATCCATAGGTTTGCCGAACTGAGGATTGAGTTCGTCGAACGCGGATGATTTCGTCGAACGCTGATAAATTCGTCGAACGACCTTCGTCGAACCCGGACTACTGCGGTAAGCGGTCCGTGTTGGAACCTCAGGTTTGATTTGAGTTAGGATCCACCCTTAATGTCTAAAGTTTTTATAAATCTTATAACTTAGATTAAATCAGATTAAGTTAATAGGCTGAAAAGAAATATTCAATAATATAAATAATATATATATATAATATACTAAGAATATATATATATAATTATAATGCTGAAATTTATATATATATATATATTAATAAGCAGAAGAAATGAAAAAGAAATGAAAATATCATTTGTTCTCTGCGTTCGACATTTGTTGAACGGCGTTCGACGAATGTTGAACGGCGCTCGACAAATTTCTTCCAGCAGCTCAGCGGTCGACATTTGACTAGTGGCGTTCGACAAATGTTGAACGGCGTTCGACATTTGTCGAGCGGCGTTCGTCAAATTTTCAGCAGATATTCAAAATGATGAATATATTGCTCAGCTTGACTAAATTATTATATATATGCTGTCAGATTTATTAAAGTAATATTTTATTATTTCTATCTATATTTTGCTATATATATATATATATATTGCTGCCTTAACAAAACAATCGTTGGAGCAGTAATTAATATAGCCGTTGCAGCAAGCCAAAGATGGCAAATTTGTCTGCTCGAGGATCTGGGAAATAAAAGGATATATTTATTATATTCCTATCTTGTCGGCAAGAATTAAAATCAGCCACAAGATCTCCATATCAAATATATATAGAGAAGAGCAGAGAAAAAGAAGGAGAAGATATACAGAAAAAATATTAGTATTGCTGTACAGGAAAAGAAAGAAGAAGAGAAAAACAGAGGAGCAAAAAGAAGGTCAGATCAAATATATTTATATCTTCTTTTTGCCTAACTTGTTCTTTGCAGATCATATACCCTGAGACACCAATCAAGATCATTTGCTCAGGGATTTAAAACTGCAAGAAGAAAAACAGAGGATTTGCAACCAAGAGAAGAAGTCATCCCAAAGCTGTCAACAAACTAAATCAGAAAGGGGGAGCCTTGTTCATCATCATCATCAAGATCCAAACACAACTACCAATTAGGATCTTCATCAAGAGTCTTCTCAGCAAAAAGAGAAGAACAATATATCTTTTCCCTTTCTCCTTCTCACCTTGTACAGGGTTATAACTCCCTTCAAAAGTTAACTCCCGATGACAGGGCACCTTAGCAAAAACCTGTAGTTTGGTTAGAGCACCTTATCAAAAGCTCACCTGGTGTGTGGACACCTTATCAAAAACACCCTGGTGTGAGGGCACCTTATCAACAACCTCCTAGTGGATTCCTACCAGTGAGTAGAAGAGTAGATGTACCCAGGTTTCGGGGAACTACTATATTTTTTGTGTCATCTGGATGTTTGCTTTTGTTTTTATTATTATACCCTCTTAGTGTTTGTTTAAATTACTCACTCAGCAAATAGATATACTTTATATATATCATTACTTTAAAGTAAAAATTAAACAAGAGCCTTTAACATAATAAGAACTAAAACCTCCTTTCAGTCCGCGAGGCGCGGGCTTGCCAGACCTTCTCGCGAGATTATGAGGGGTGCCCGTCTCGCGAACCTAACGGCGAGTTCTCTCTCTCGCAAGAATTCCTCCAATGCTCTTCACAAAGTTACAGCTCTTAAACCATGTCCCTCACCCGGCGAACATCGGGGTTGTACAGTTTCACCTCCTTGCGAGTGTGGCTCGCAAATCTGACTTAGGTTGATGCTTCCGTGAAGATCCTGCTCGCCTTCCTGCAAGCGATCTGCGGGAACTCGGTCACCCGCATGAACACGGCGCGTCTGCGAGTATTCTGCGAGGGCACTGCTCGTCAGCCTGATCGGTTTGCGCGGCTCTTGCCTTATTCGCGTTCGCCTGAGATCATCACTCGCGAGTGGCTCGTGAGCCTGAGTCTCGTTCCACTCGCTCTCGTTCAAGGTGCCGCGCCTGGCTCGCTTTTGGCGAACCCGAGGTTGTACACAATCCCCGCTCTTCGCGAGTCTTAAGTTAGTCTCGCGAAGAATCATCTAACCCTCGGCGTTCGCTGGGCGGACGCTAACCTGGCAGGAATCTTTTGGTGGGACCCAGCTCCCTTGCTATAAATACCGTCGATCGTTGTTGATGGGTGCCTCACTTTCTTCTTCGCTGATACCTGCTGCTCCGTACTGTGGCTGTCTGAGGATGCCCATCTCCGAGGAGACCAGGGCTCGCCATAATGCGGTGCGAACCTTGGAGCACGCGGCCCTTGCCAAACCTGCCCCTTGGGCCCCGACGTCGTCTTCCCCAAGAATGCTAAAAGCGAAGTCGGTCTGGCGCTCGCCCGAGGTGGAGAAATCCTTGGCCTTGAACCCGGCGTCCGACCTTCTACTCGCGGACCAGGTATTTAGGTCGATAAACTGGGTCGTCTCCTCCCTCTGTTGATATCTTTCTTTTCAGGCCTCGCTTCTTCTGGGGAGCCTGACGGGTGAGATCCGGGCGGACACTCGCCCCACTACCCCCCGGGAAGACGGCGTGGAGATCATGGACCTGGACCCCTCCAATCTCCACTCGCCGTCTCGGCGCAGTAAGCCTTCTCGCCTAATTCTTTGGTAAGCGTCGTAGCACCGATTTTTCTAACATATCTCTCGCAGAGTCCCCTCTCGCGGCGCCTGGCGAGAAAACAGCTCCACCGCTCTCGCAGCCTCCTCTAGCGATGAACGTTTCTGTCCCCGGGTACACCGTCCCGGACCCAGCAAATCCTGAGAACTCGCTCATAGGCGCTGCCCTGGGCGAGGGCTCCGGGCGTCGCCCCTCGGGCTTAGGTAAGTCCGGGACCCTGCCCCATGGGGCTCCTTTTTCGGGGCGGCTCGGCCCATTTCGCGCATATCAGGGTAAAGCCCCCCCCCCCCCCCCCCCCCCCCCCCAACTCGCCCTGCTGTCTTAGGCAGGCCAGCTATCGACCTTTTTCTCCTTTCCGCTGACCCCCTCACCTTTTCTCGCAGGCCTTCCCGAGAGCTCCAGTGACTTTGATTTAGGGGAAGAGGAGCTGTCTCCTCTTCCCTTGCCGGAGGAGATTGATGCCTTCCTTGGCGACCCACTGGATCCGGTGATGATGAAGAGGCGGACCTCGGAGCTTTTCCAGAAACAGGGGCGGATGCTCCAAAATCTGTACAGACAGGCGAAGAGAGATAGGGAGGCGGCTGGGGAGCAGATTGCTTCGCTCGAAGAAGAATGCGCTCGTCTCCAAACCGCGCTGCTGCCAGATTCTCTTGAGGAGGTTACCTCTCCGGGGGTGCACATCGCGCGAATGATAGATCATGCTCGCATGATCCAGCACGAGGGCCGCACCGTCCATGCGTATCATTACCCTAAGAGTCCACCTAGCACGGGGACGAGAGGTCGGGGCCGATGGAAGTGGCTCCAGTACTGACCTCTCCTCCCTCGCGCTCGCGTTTCTTTTTGCAATTTTATCCTGTGATGCGAACAATTTGTGTGACACCTGAACATCTTTTGCTCGCCTTCGCGAGCTCCTCTTATTTGGTCGCCTTTTGGCGACGTCAGATTGAGTTTGCTTTCTTTTTGTTTACATTTATATCGCTGTTGCTTTTTAATGCTCGCCCTCTAATCATCTGAGCATGTGATCTGCGGGGGTCTGTTTATTCGCGATGTTACTTTTACGACTCGTGGGCCCGTATGACCGGGTTGCCGCGAGCATTTCTGAGAAGGGTGGGCTCGCATTTCGAGGCACATCATGATGCATTTTTTTGCTACCCGCACCCCCCGGCGCTTCGATTACTCCCCGCCGCCTTAGATTTTCTATAAATAGGGCCGGCATTTATGGCTTAACCATCGTTTTGATCGTCCCCTCCCGTATTCACTTTGCCCTCTCGCTCTCGCCACTTTCTTTCTCTGTTCTCGCCTTTCTCATCGCAGGCAAGCCATGGGTGGAGACAATGCTGACACTGAAGGTCGGGCCAAGTGCGCGAGGACCTTTCTCGATCATATCTTCCTGAATTGCTCGCTCTCGGAGAGCGAGCATTACCTGGTCGTGGCGAACTATATCTCGCCCGATTTTGAAGCCCAACGACCTATAGACGAGGATGCAATCAACTTCACCTTCGCAGATGAGCTCGCCATTCCCGTGGCCCACTTCGAAGCGGGCCTGCGGTTACCTTTTTGGCCCGAGATTAGCCAGGTACTCGTCATTCCCTCTCGCCCTCTTATCTTTTACTCGCGTGAAGCGATTGTTCGATCAGTTGCTGCGAATTCTCCAGATACTCAAGTATTTCGGCGTGATCCCGGGCCAGTTGACCCCCAATGCCGTGGCCATGATGGTAGCCTTCGCGTGCTACCTGCGAGAGGAGTGGGTAGAGTTCAGCCTACCAGTCTTCCGCAAATTGTTCTCCTTCAGGGCGAACAAGAATGGGACAGCCTTTTTCGCGAGCGGCCACGCGAAAGTCGCAGAAACGGTCAATAAGAGCCATTATTGGCCTCAAAAATTCGTCATCGTGAAGGGCCCCTTCAGCAACATGCCTTTCTCGCCCGTCCAGCGATCCAAGGCCACCTACAGCCCCCCGACGCTCGGCGGGCACGAGGCCGACCTCTTCAAGCATATGTCGACCTACTTCGAGGTGGTCTACCTTAGGAGGAACGTCGACTCGCTTCTTCCTGTGCCGCCCGGAGTAGGTTCGGCTCGCTCTCGCCAGATTCATTCTCGTGTCGCTTCTCTTCCTAACTCGAGTCAGCTTTCTTCACAGGGGAGCGGGACCTCCCGCTCAACCCCCCTCATGCGAGTGCGGAGCATGTCACGCCTACCTTCCAGCTTGCCACTTCCGCTGTCGAGCTCTGCCGAGAGCCTGTCAACACGCCGACCTCGGCCTCTCTTAAGCGGTCTGCTCCTGCGATTCACGGGTCGAAGTCTCTACCCCCCCCCCCCCCCCCCCCCCCCCCCCCAAAGAAACCGAGGATGATCCTTCCGACCAAGGGGAAGGGGGTCAAGGCCTCGTCCGGGGGAGATCGCTCGGTAGCCCAGCCAAAAGAGAAAGTATCCAGCGAGCCCCACAAGGTGGTGGCTGGCACTTCGAGGGTACCCGCCCCGACCCGCCACCAGATTTATGGCTTGGGGACCAAGCATCTGGACTCCGCCGGCGCGCCCCTACTGGTCTGGATGGGGAAGCCAACCGGGTTTCGATATCAAGCCTCCTCCCTTCCTGGGTGGAGGAGAACACAGTTGGTGGCGATGCCTTTGCCCTGTCCTTCGTCCTCTATGGGCGAGAGGACGAGAATGAGTTCAACTCGCTGAGCTCACGAGAGCGCGCGTTCCCAGCTCCGTTCACTGGAGCTCGCTCATATGATGTCTCGGCGCTACTTTCAGTAGGAGAGAAACTCTGAGGAGCTCATGCGCGAGCTTGATACCGCCGCGAAGGAGATCGCGAGCCTGAGGAAAGAGAAGAGCTCTGAGGCTCTCCGTGAGGCGTTGAAGGCTTCGGTGGAGGAGGTGGCCACCCTCAAAGAAAAGCTCGACGTCTCGGATGGACTCGTCGCCAGCCTCCAGGGTGGGATGGTGAGTCCTTGTTCACTCACCTAACCATTCTCATCTTTACATACGCGCATCTGAGTCTCTCTTTCTCGCAGGATGCTGAGACTGCCAGTGAGCTCCTTGCTCGTAACTCTGACCTGGCGCAACAAGTGACGGGGCTGAAAGCCCTGAATTCCGAGCTGGCCCGGGCCGCTCTACCGCCCAGCCCCAAGTTACAGAAGGAGAAGTGACTAGAGTACAAGGTAGAGATGCGGGAGGGAGCACTCCATGCGGCGTCGTTCGCCTTCCGCACCCTCAAGCGGTCCGGCCTACTCACCGCGAAGGCGGCGGAGCTCACTTTGGAGGAAGTGGTTCCGGAGATGTTTCTGCCTACCACGCCCTCTGAGAAGAGCGAGGGCGAGCAATCAGGGGACGAGTCGTGATTCCCCGCGTCTCGTTTTTTCTTTTGGGTTCTTTTTGCCGGCGAGGATGCCAAGGGATTTTGTAAGCGGATGAAAAACTGAAATGATACGTGCATAAATATTTTTCTTGTTATCATTTGTTCGTTGTGTATACTTCTTTTAGTCATCGCCTCCTTCGTTATTAGTTCGGTGCTTGTAGTGCTCACTCGCGCCCCTCTCGAGATCGCTTAGCTCAGGGGTATGGCTCGCGATTTATCTTTGTTTTCTCGCCCTCCGGTCTTCCCGGAGGTCATGATTTCTGGGGCACTCCCGTCGAATCGCCCTCTCGCGAGGAGCGCGCCTTCTCCCCTTTAATCCTCGCGAGTGAGGTCTTTGTCGGGGTTTTAGTAAGGGCTGAATGGTTTCCTCCACGTTTTTACCCCCCCCCCCCCACCGCGTCAGCGAGTACGCGGCCGGTCTATCCGGGGTGATCATTTCTCCGCGGCGAGGGCCCTGTCGCGGACGCGTCTCTCGCCCTATGTCCGGGAGTCGGGTTTTGCCCCTTAGTCATGCGAGTTCGCCCGTGCCCGGCGAGTGGAACGGCCTTCTGACGTATCCCGACTTGCCTCGTATCGAAGGATTTGCCATTTGCCAGGCTCTCCAGAGTTCAACCTGAACCCCCCGTCTAGTGAGAGCTCGGGAGCGGAATCGATCTGGGGCATTCCAGCACCAAAACTTGTCACCTTGCCATCCTCTCCAGAGATCAACCTGAACCCCCCGTCTAGTGAGAGCCCAGGAGCGGAATCGATCTGGGGCATTCCAGCACCAAAACTTGTCACCTTGCCAGCCTCTCCAGAGATCAACCTGAACCCCCCGTCTAGTGAGAGCCCGGGAGTGGAATCGATCTGGGGCATTCCAGCACCAAAACTTGTCACCTTGCCAGCCTCTCCAGAGATCAACCTGAACCCCCCGTCTAGTGAGAGCCAGGGAGCGGAATCGATCTGGGGCATTCCGGCACCAAAACTTGTCACCTTGCCAGCCTCTCCAGAGATCAACCTGAACCACCCGTCTAGTGAGAGCCCGGGAGCGGAATCGATCTGGGGCATTCCAGCACCAATACTTGTCACCTTGCCAGCCTCTCCAGAGATCAACCTTAACCCCCCGTCTAGTGAGAGCCCGGGAGCGGAATCGATCTGGGGCATTCCAGCACCGAACTTGTCACCTTGCCAGCCTCTCCAGAGATCAACCTGAACCCCCCATCTAGTGAGAGCCCGGGAGCGGAATCGATCTGGGGCATTCCAGCACCAATACTTGTCACCTTGCCAGCCTCTCCAGAGATCAACCTGAAGCCCGGGAGCAGAATCGATCTGGTGCATTCCAGCACCAATACTTGCCACCTTTATTATCTTCGCACAGTAGTTATAACCATCACACAAAGAAATAAACATTCAACAAATGACACGGTAAGAAACTTTCAAGGGTACAACCGTTTCAGATCATCTCCACTTCTGGCTCGGCCGAGAGCAACCCCTTCCACATCCCGGAGGTGATACCCCCCCCCCCCCCCCCCCCTCCCCCCTCGACATGAGGCCTTCGCTTACAATGTATGTACCCTCCCAGTTGGGATTAAGTTTACCCACCGTGGTTCCTCTTCCGGCCGCGTCGACCTTCTTCAGGACCAAATCTTCTTTCTGAAAGTGTTTTATTCGGATGTGCTTTTCAAAGTATCGGGCCATTCGTCGCTTGATTTCCTCCTGCCAGATTGTGGCCAGGTCCCGAAGTTCCTCTACCAGATCCATGGACAGCCTCTGCTCTGCATCATTAGCTACTATCCATTCTTCATTTCCCTCACCCGCAGCGATCACCCTGGGGGTCTTTACTTCGAACTCTATGGGAAGGACTGCTTCGGATCCATGAGAAAGTTTGAACGGGGTCTCCCCGGTGGCGGTGTTTGGAGTAGTCCTCAGGGCCCAGAGGACGGATGGTAGCTGCTCCACCCAGTTCCTCCGGAGGTTCTCTACTTTTTTCTTTAATAGGTTGATGATTATCTTGTTTGCCGCCTCCACTTGGCCGTTGCTTCTCGGATGGTGAACCGATGCGAACCTGAGGTAGATGCCGAGTTGGGTGCAGAAGCCAACAAACTCCTCGCTAGCGAATTGTGGCCCATTATCCGTCACTATAGCCAGAGGGAGCCCGTGCCTGCAAATAATCTCTCCCCACACGAAATTCCTTACAACTTGAGATGTTACCTTGGCTAGCGCCTTCACTTCTACCCATTTGGAGAAGTAATCGATCATGATCAATAAGAACTTCCTCTGACCACTAGCTTGAGGGAAAGGGCCAACTAGGTCTAACCCCCATATGGCGAAAGGCCAATGGGCCGTGATGGTCTGGAGCCTCTGGGGTGGGAGGAGTTGGAGCGGCGCATAGAGCTGACACTTCGAACATCTTCTTGCGAACTCCGCCGCATCCTTGCTGAGGGTAGGCCAAAAATAGCCTTGCCTCAGCACTCTCCCCTCCAGGGTTCGGCTCCCGGAGTGGCTGCCACACTCCACCCAGTGTATCTCTTCCAGGACCCTTGGGGCTTCTTCTTCCGACATGCAACAGGCTAGGAGACCCGAGAGCATCTTTCTGTACAGCCCTCCTGCATGTAAGAAATAATAAGCCGACTTATACCTGAAGCGTCGCTTATCTCCGTCCCCTTCAGGGAACTTCCCCGAAGCGAGGAAGGTGATGAAGGGGTCCATCCACGACGCTCGCTGATCCACCTCCATCAGTTCTCCCTCCTCGATGGAAGGCCGGAAGAGTTCCGATGCCGTCCCCCTGCCCGGGGACCGAACTTGGCCAGGAGGTCCGCCTGGGTGCTCTCCTCTCTCGGGACGTGCTTGATGGAGAAAGTGCGGAACTCCCCGACGATCCCCTTGACCTTCTCCAGATACCGCTGGAGAGTTGGTTCTTTGACCTCGAACTCCCCCTTGATTTTGCGAGCTACTACCATAGAGGCTGTTGAGACCTCCACGTCTTGTACTCCCAGCTCCCGAGCTAGGCGGAGGCCCGCTATCACGGACTCATACTCGGCCTGATTGTTGGTGAGGGGGAAATGAATGTTGATTGCCTGCTCTATCCGAGTACCCTGGGGGCTTACTAATACCACTCCTCCTTCGAAGGAGTGCTTTCCTGACGCGCCGTCGACCAACATCTTCAAGGCCACTAGGTGGGGGAGTTCAGACTCCTCCAACTCGGTCACGTAGTCAGCCATGAAATCCGCCACCACTTGCGCCTTTATGGATACCCTGGGCACGTAGGAGATGTTGAACTCGCTCAGCTCCACCGACCACTTAGCCAACCTTCCGGAGTGCTCCACCCCTTCCATGATGCCGCGAAGGGGGTGGTCGGTTACCGCCCTGATTGAGTGTGCCTGGAAGTAGGGTCGGAGCTTCCTAGCCGACACTACCAAGGAAAATGCCAGCTTTTCCAGGATAGGATACCTGAGCTCGGCCTTCCTCAAGACCCTGCTAACATAATAGATGGGGAGTTGTTTCTTTCCTTCCTCTCGAACCAGCACCGAACTGACCGCCTCCGACCCTATACCCAGGTATAGACATAGGTCCTCCCCTCGCCTCGGCCCCTGCAGTAACGGGGCCTGGGTTAGTTGTTCCTTTAGTGTTTGAAAAGCTTTCTCGCACTCAGGGGTCCACTCAAACTTCTGGTTACCCCTCGGCACCCTGAAGAAGGAGGAACACTTTTCTCCTGCCTTGGAGAGGAACCTGCTCAACCCGGCCAGCTTCCCTGTCAAGCGTTGAACTTCCTTTGCATTCCTCGGGGATCCCAACTCGAGGATCGCCCTTACCTTATCGGGGTTAGGCTCCACCCCATGGGGGTGAGCAAATGACCCAAGAACTTCCCTTGACTGGCCCCGAAGACACACTTCAAGGGGTTAAGCTTCACTTTAAACTTTCTCAAAGTCCCAAAGGTCTCCTCGAGGTCCCGAATGTGGGACTCGAGATCCTGACTTTTGATCATCAGGTCATCTACGTAGACCTCAAAGTTCCTACCCTTCTGTTCGCGGAACACCCTATCCATCATTCGTTGGTACGTCGCCCCTGCGTTCTTTAAGCCGAATGACATCATTTTGTAACAATAGCACCCATCCCCGGTAATGAAGGATACATCCTTGATGTCGGGAGGGTGCATGCGAATTTGGTGATAACCTAAAAAAGCATCTAAGAAAGACATCATAGAGAAACCGGCGGCTGAGTCAACCAGCGCGTGGATTCTAGGCAAGGGGTAGCAATCCTTGGGACATGATTTATTAAGTAGTGAAAAATCAACACACATGCGCCACTTACCTCCCCCCTTCTTTACCATGACTACATTGGAGACCCAGCCTGGATACTGGATCTCTGACACAAAACCTGCTTGTAGGAGCTTTCCCACCTCCTCGCGAATGGGTCCCTCCAGCTTGTCCGTCGTGGCCCTCTTCTTTTGACGGATGGGGAGAGCGCTCGGGTCGAGGTTGAGGCGGTGGCACGCCACATCCGCATCGATCCCTGGCATCTCCGCGGCACTCCACGCGAAGACATCCACATTGTTCTGGACGCAAGCTAAGATCTTCTCCCGATCCTCGGGGCTGAGCTCCCCGCTGATCCTGATCTTCTTGATTGCTCCAGCCTTGGTGATGACCTCCACCTCTACCACTTCTTCCACAGCCTCCAGCCTGGATTGCTCCCCCCAGGTGCTATCCTCCTCTCCGCCACAAGCGAGTGCTTTGGCTTCTTCCCCTATCTCTCCCTCTTCAACCTCCATCAACTCCTTCCCCCCTTCCTCTGGGGTCTTCTCTTCTTTCTTTCCCTCTTCTCCTTCCTTCTCCCTGGGTCCTTCATCGACCCCTTCCTGGGCATGAACTACTTCAGCCATCTTTTCTTCCGACCTCTCCTCTCCCCCTACTTCGACCGCTTCTTCCATCGCCTCATTCGCCCCTTCCCCTGGGCCTCAATCTCTACTTCTTCCGCCTCCTCCGCCCTCGACTCCTCCGAACTTTCTTCCCTTCTTTGCTCCTCTCCCTCTTCTCTGAGTCTCGCCGACTCTCCCACCTCCTGGTCCCATCTCTCGGCTTCGGCCATCCAGGAGATGGTGTTTACTGCCGTGACGTAGCACTGCCTGGCTACTTTTGGATCCCCTCTGATCCGAACCTGGACTCCTACGTCATTGAACTTGAGGCACTGGTGGAAGGTGGAGGGGACACAACGGAATGCGCTAATGAGCGGCCGTCCGAAGATGGCGCTATAGCTGCTGGGGGCATCTACTATGACAAAGTGGCAGTTCCTAGACTGCCACCCCCCCAAGGTCACATGGAGTCCCACTCCCCCTTCTACCTCCTTCCTCTCCCCGGAGAATCCGAACAACGGACCATCCGAGGCCAACACCCTTCGCGGCTCCACCTCCATTCCATCGAATGCCTTCTTGAAAATAACGTTGACCGAGCTCCCGTTATCCACAAGGATTCGGGAGACGGTGAAGTTTTCTATCGCTGTTTGGATAACCAGCGCATCACAGAACGGGTCCTCGTAGCCCGGCATGTCTCTCTGGGTGAAGGAAATCTTCTCTGTCGGGGGCAGGGCCAAGGACGTCGAAGCCACGCTACATCGATAGATAGTATGGAGGCTCGCCTTTCGAGTCGCTTCAATCCCTACCCCTCCATGGATCACTCTGATCCCCCCTCGGGTCCCCAAATCGGCCCGGTCCTCGCACCTATCCTCCTCCTCTCGAGGCAGGACCTCTTCAATCCTCACCGGCTGCTGTCGCGGGGCGGGCGCTCGGGCCATTTTTGTTTCCAGGAACTCCGGGCAGGTTGCCGTCGCATGACCTTCCTCATCATGGAAGTCACAGTAAGGCAGCGTCACCTCCCCCGTCTCGGCCTCCGCCACCCTATTCCTTCTTCTCCTTTCTGCCCCCACTTCTTCTCTCGCCTCTTCTCTTCTTCCTCTTCCTCCCCTTCCCCGCCTGATTGCCATGGCTTGCTGGGGTGGAGGCATCGGCCTCGGACCCTGCCTCCATCCCAACTGATGGGGTCTTCCTTGGCCCCCATAGAAGTTACCCCTCCCCGGGGCGTAACCCCTTCCCTGGCCTTGCATTTCTCCGCCCTGTTGCCTCCACTCTCCCTTTGGGGCCCTGGGCTCTTCCCTTCTCCTCACCTCCTGCTGTCTGACCTCCGGCTCACTGAGCTTTGCTAGCCTCTTGGTGAGTTCCGGGTTGGCCTACTCGCTCTCAATTTCCTCCACCACCCTCTCCATCAGCTCCTCGTAGGAGACGGGGGTTTTCCTCTTCAGAGCCATTTTGAAGAAACTCTCCCTTAGCCCGACGGTGAAAGCGAGTTGGAGTGCAAACCCAGGCATCTCCTGAGTGATCAGTACCTCCTCTTGAAATCGGTCCGCGTAGCGAGTCAACGACTCCTTTGGCTCCTGCTTCACTTTGAAGAGAGACTCGGCGTCCTTCTTCCTTTTCTTTGAAGTTGAGAAATGCAATAGGAAACTTCGACGCAAGTCTTCAAAGGCGTAGATTGACCCAACAGGGAGTTGGTGGAACCAATCCCTAGCCTTCTCTTTGAGGGTGACAACGAAGAGCCGACACTTGAATGCATCTGACATCGGCCTGATAGAGACCGAGTTCTCAAAAGACTGGAGGTGTTGGACAGGGTCATCCCTGTCATTGTAGTACACCCTGTCCCACTCCCTGAACCCTGCCGGGATAGGTGCGGAAAGCACCAGCTCGCAGAAAGGACTTCCCCCTCCTGCCATACCTTCTCGCTCCACACGCCCCCCGAGCTCCCTCTCCTGACTTGGGCTCGCGGGGACTGCGCTCGCGAGAGCGGCGCTCGCCTGAACCACCCCCACTGTCACTGCATACTCCGGGTGCGCGCTTGCCTGCGCCGCGCTCGCCAGCATAGAGCTCGTCGGCACAGAGCTCGCCGGGCTGGCGAACGCACTCGCCCCTCTAGGTCTTGTACTGACCCTCCGGCGACTTCCTTTCCGGCCCTTCCCCCCGGGGCATTCTTGCCAACCGCTGCTGGGGGAGGGGTCGCCTGAGGTGCTGGGGTCGCGAACTCACTTCGCAGCGCCGCGACCGTGAGTCTGAAAGTGTCGAGCACCTCTCTCCTGAAATCTGCGAACATCCTCGGCGTCACCACCTGCGGTGACTCGCTGAACTCCTCGCCTCGATCCTCGCCTCCTGCCATATCTCCTTGGAACTTTTCTTGGACCAGCCACGCTCCACGCTCACCGCACCAAAATGTTGAAACCGATTTCTCGGCCTCTTGTGAAGCTCGGGGCCCTCACCGAAATGAGGGGCAGCTAGCCCTTACTAATCCCTTGGAGAAGTAGACTGAAGACTAAGAAAATGGCTAAAACCTTAGTCGCAGCGAGGAGGTCCCTCCACTAACCCGGAAGATCATTGAGCGCTTCCCCTCCCAAGCCAAAGCTGAGACTCGGGCACCTTGGAGAGCTGGAGAGCTAAACCAAAGCAACCAAGGGAAGAAGAAGCTCAGGTATCTGAGAACGAAATCCTCTCCCAAGGTGCCCTTCAAGGTCTATTTATAGTTTCCTGCTCACGGTCTGTCAATAGCGGAATTCCGGCTTTTGGTTTTACTAAATGCACCTCAATTTGGCCTGCTAACAACCAAACTCCGCTGTTTGGAGGGGATAACGGCAAACCATCAAGGGCATAGGGGTAATTTCGCCTCCCTAGCCCATGGGCCAGTGGCCTGTGAGAAGGTTACTTGCGAGAGCTCCTGCGAGTCTCCTCGCAAGTGTGGCTCGCAAACTCCCCCTAGGCGAGCGCTCTGCAAAAGCTCTGTTCGCCCTCCTTCTGACGGCGTCTCTCGGGGCCAAGTCTCGCGCACCTGCCTGCGAGCTCCGCTCAACCTTGTGAAGAACTGCTGGACCGGATAAACGATCGAGCTCGCAAGGCTGGGAAACCATTTCGCCGAGCTGAAGCGTGACATTCGTCGAACGCTGAACGGGATCCATAGGTTCGCCGAACTGAGGATTGAGTTCATCGAACGCGGATGATTTCGTCAAACGCGGATGATTTCGTCGAACACTGATAAATTCGTCGAACGACCTTCGTCAAACCTGGACTACTGCGGTAAGCGGTCCGCGAGGCGCAGGCTTGCCAGACCTTCTCGCGAGATTATGGGGGGTGCCCGTCTCGCGAACCTAACGGCGAGTTCTCTCTCTCGCAAGAATTCCTCCAATGCTCTTCACAAAGTTACAGCTCATAAACCATGTCCCTCACCCGGCGAACATCGGGGTTGTACAGTTTCGCCTCCTTGCGAGTGTGGCTCGCAAATCTGACTTAGGTGGATGCTTCCGTGAAGGTCCTGCTCGCCTTCCTGCGAGCGATCTGCGGGAACTCGGTCACCCGCGTGAACACGACGCGTCTGCGAGGGCGCTGCTCGCCAGCCTGATCGGTTCGCGCGGCTCTTGCATTATTCGCGTTTGCCTGAGATCATCATTCGCGAGTGGCTCGTGAGCCTGAGTCTCGTTCCACTCGCTCTCGTTCAAGGTGCCGCGCCTGGCTCGCTCTCGGCGAACCCGAGGTTGTACACCCCTGTAGCGCCAAACAGAAGCGGTGGGTTGGGCCTCGCCCACCTCTAGGTTGGTATTCACACTATCTAACCCAGACCTATCGTACGCCTCAACGCGAAGAACACCGCGGAGCACCTGCGTACTCTTACTGCTAGTTTACCAGACTTTTCTTGGCTAAGTGATAACCATACTTACCGAGTCAAAGTATTGACGTTGGTGCAAACGACCATCCAATACTATAGACCCACCACCTTTATGCACATGCAATATGATCACTTTACATCTCCGAGCCATAGGCTCCCCGGGCTAACCTGCCCATCACCATAACCTTCCGACCCACCGCAGCTCGCCGGACTAACCCGTCTATACCTACAACCACCGAGCCTACAGCTCATAAGGCCAAACCAACTAACCTCATGTAGCAACATGGTGTGAGTGAGTGTATTATTGAGTTAATCTTGCGTAACAAATTATTCCTACAGCTTTGAGTTATCCATGGACTTCCCGAGGACTACCCTGTGAGGGGCTCACAGTGGTACTAGGAGCTATGATGGACTGAACCTCAAAGCTCCCTTTCTAAGACACTTATTCTTATTGGTGTCTACCCTTTGACCCGACCATTTATTAATGTTACACTTACTAACACTAAGTGTGTTATACTCCACTCCAAAGGAATGATAATCTTTCGCCGATCCCAAGCACACTCTTGCCTCCTAATTAACCAGACATCTTACTCCCCATGTAAGACCTATATATTTACCCTAATTCATTATTTTCACTATACGCGGACCACTTGAACTATATGATGGATAATAAGGGAAAGACTCCAAATGCTCATCCAAATGACCCAAGATTATCATTGGGGGTGTGTTATGACATTTAAAGACAAACTCCAGATATTCATAATTTTCCCAACTTATTTGGCATTTATTATAATTTCTTTAAAATCAGGGAATCTATGATTTTGAACACCAAGTATGTTTTTCTGATAAGCTATGACCTTAATAAAATTTGTACAGCTATATGTCATTAAAATAACAGCCACGTATGAATTTCATAATTTTTTAGAAAGGTTTTGACCTCCAATTAAATTATTGTCTAATTTATCAAAACCAAGGGTTAACAAAGAAAGTACCAAAAATACTTGTTCAAAAATTACAGGATAATAAACAGATGTCTAAGATAATCAGAAAAGTTCAGTGCTCAAGTTCCATAATTTTCTAAATTCATTTGACCATATAAATCCTTTATTTAAATAAACACATCCTAGGGCACTTTGTGAAGAGAGACATAAAAATCCTCCAAAAATTATACTAAAATTTACAGATCATATTCTTGCCCTAAGAAGTCCTCTGACCAAGTTTCATGATTTTCTAGTGAGTATTAAATCTATAATTATATTTCTTACAACTAGGGCAAATATTGAGGTTATGAATGAAGTACTATATATATATATATTTATATATATATATATATATCAATCCAAAATTCATAACAAAATTATCAGAGAATAATATCACTAGTAACAGCTTACTGTCAAAACTTCATGAACATTCAAGGTAATAAGATTATGTAAATTCTTAACATAAGAAAGTGCCCTAATTGATTTTTAATTAATTCAGAGGGGATAAATGTTTCTACAAATTCCAGATAAATTATCTAGGGCATAATACCATCTTATGAACCTCTCTACCAAGTTTCAAGTTAATCTGATGACATATGACTCTATGTCCTTCAATAGGTTCAATATACAACCCTACGGTTTGAACCGGGGTTCTAGGGCACATCCACCCCAAACCACCCAAAACTACTTGTGGGGATATTTTATGTGACATCAAGTCAGTGGTCAAAGTTTCACAACATTTGGATGAGGGTTGATCTCCAAAATCCATCAAGTGCACTTTTGATCTAATATACCATAGTTTGACCAAATTTGGTTTACTTAATTACCCTACCAATTCAATCCCAAATGGGATGAATTTTTTACCAGAGTCATGTCATGACCATAAGGACCACCCACCAAAATTTGGTAGGGTTTGGAGGTCTCTAGACCCTAAAATTAATTCATACAAGAATTATTAAAAGTTTGCAAAAATAATAGGAAAAGATCCTCCAAAAATTCCCCTTTTTGGATATTTTGAGGGTAAGCGTAAATCTAGCCTATGCTCTAAATTTCAAAGCATTTGGATATCTGGATTAGTGGGGGCACTGAAATCTATCTCTGGTCAACCCTATGTATAGGTTGTACCATTTTGAGTGCTGCAGTCAAACCAGTGGGCCAAATCGGCTCAAATCAATTTTGAAATAAACTAGACATAAATATCTACAACTTTTGTATATGGCCATTTTTCTTGAAACGGACTCCAAGGGGTTCAAATTTCAGTTTCAAAATCATGCATTTCTAGGGGAAAATATGATGTTAATTAATAATCTATCTAGATGGAGGGCATCGGTTCATCTTCTCCAACCGCCAACGGACACGATTGCCCATCCTGTACCAACTTGGGAGGTGATTTCCCGGCCACCTAGACCCTCTCCCGTTCGACCAATGCCACCACCACCTCCGTTGAGGTGGCGCCCGACGATAGACGGTAGTTGGCTGGCGGGAGGCGGCCGGAATCGGGGTTTAAAGTAAGGAAGCTAAAGCTTGAATCTAAGCTTTCGGCCATGTCGATCCAAGTCCAATTGGCCTCAAACCTTGCGGCCAACAAGATAAGATCTATCCACTGAGAGAGAGGAGGAGGGGAGGACATGAATGGTGGCTTGTAGCCATGCCGATCGCTGGTCCGCCATGGTTGGTCGTGAGCTCTTGGGTGTCATGCTGATATGCGCTTAGATGGTGGATTTCTTTTGGAAAGTGGGGAAACTCCTTCCCTTCACCACTTGAGGCCTTTTAAGGAGTCAATTCAGGGAGGGGAAGAGGCAAGGCTTGGGATTCCACCATTAACACCATTCATGGTGAGAATTTCGGCCATCCCCAAAAGCCATCAAAATTAGCCCCTATAAGAGTTGGAAAATCCTTTAAACTTCTCCTAATTGATAGGGGGAATGAATCCCCATCAATTGGGAGGACTTTTGGCCTCCATTGGCCATGAATTTGGCCACCAAAAATGATCCCGTCCGCCTCCCATCGATTGAGCTACCGCCGGCCCTAGCGCTAGTGCCAGCGCTAGCCTCCTGACGTTACGAAGCTCTTCTCAGTTCGGCCACTACCGCCAGGGATAGCACTAGCGCCAGCGCTAGTGTAACAGTCCTGGCCCAAGCCCATCCGGGTCACTGGCAACCCCAGGAACTGCCGGCACAAACGGCCCAGGCCCATTCTGGGACGGCCTGACCAAGACCAACCGGGTCATTAGCCCCGCCCTAGGACACTGTACCGCCGGTTCAGCCAGACCACAACTGGTCAACAACAAGCCTGCAGGCCGTACACCCCAACCCCTCTCTGGCCTGTTTCTCAGCACAGCGGGTTGTTGGAGGGGGGTCTCGAACCCACAACCTCCCTTGATAGGAAACCTTCAACAGTTCCTATCACCAACTGAGCTGGGTTCAGCCTAACCACAACTGGTCAACAATAAGCCTGCAGGTCGTACACCCCAACCCCTCTCTGGCCTGTTTCTCAGCACAACGGGTTGTTGGACCGCGGTACAGTGTCCTAGGGCTGTTACAAAAAGTGCTGTTACAAAAAGTGTTGGCCCAAGCCCATCCGGGTCACTGGCAACCCCAGGAACTGCCGGCACCGACGGCCCAGGCCCATTCTGGGACGGCCTGACCAAGCCCATCCGGGTCACTGGCCCCGCCCTAGGACACTGTACCGCCGGTTCAGCCTGACCACAACTGGTCAAGAACAAGCCTGCAGGCCGTACACCCCAACGCCTCTCTGGCCCTGTTTCTCAGGCTCAGCGCGTTGTTGGAGGGGGGTCTCGAACCCACAACCTCCCTTGATAAGAACCTCGGTGATGAGACCTGTTTGAAGAGGTTCTTATCAAGGGAGGTTGTGGGTTCGAGACCCCCCTCCAATAACACGCTGCGCCTGAGAAACAGGGCCAGAGAGGCGTTGGGGTGTACGGCCTCCAGGCTTGTTGGTGACCAGTTGTGGTCAGGCTGAACCGGCGGTACAGTGTCCTAGGGCGGGGCCAGTGACCCGGATGGGCTTGGTCAGGCCGTCCCAGAATGGGCCTGGGCCGTCGGTGCCGGCAGTTCCTGGGGTTGCCAGTGACCCGGATGGGCTTGGGCCAGGACTGTTACCTAGCGTCTCGACGGTATATGGTTCATCTCAACAGTTCAGGGCTCGTCTCAGTGGTTCGGAACTCATCTCAGTGGTTCACCGAAACCACCACTACTGCCAGAGCTAGCTCCGCATTCAAGGTACCCCTCTTTCTACGGTTGGATAATTTGGGGTGTTACGAAGGGACCCCTTAATGGGTTAGACATGTTGTGGTGGGGTCATGGGTCATGGTGACGCCCTAAAGTCCAACACTAGGCTTGGTAACTGAAATTGCTATCCGCAGACCATGGTGATTTTCACCTCAACCCTAAGCTCTTATGATCTCTTCGCGCATCCTAGGGTTTCATCATGACCTGGTCATGAAAAAACCATCCTAGGGGTCTAGTTGTTTGGGGGATGTTACAAATCCAAATACATAAAAATAAAAATTTTGTCCCTGAAATTCAGGTTAAGCCCGCGGAGTTTCTACCACAAGTGATTGAATGTAACATCCCTAGAAAAATTAAATTATACCTGACGCAAAGAGCTCCGGATACTTCTGCTGCATCAGGTCCACTGGCTCCCAGGTGTGCTCCTCCTGTCCATGATTTCGCCATAGGACCTTGACCAGGGGGACCTTCTTGTGTCGTAGGACTCGCATCTCGGTGTCGTCTATCCGGACTGGCTCTAGGTGAACCGAACGATCAATATCTACTAGCCCATCTGCAGTAGATATCTGCTGCTCTGACTGTAGTAGAGCTCTTCTAAGGGAGGAGACATGGAAAACGTCGTGCAAACTCGCTAACTCCTGTGGCAGCTCCAGTCGATAAGTTAGGGGGTCGATCCACTCCAGGATCCTATAAGGCCCCATATACCTGGGACTGAGCTTCCTCCACCCGCATACCCGTGAGACTCCATGCATCGGATGTATCTTCATAAACACCTGGTCTCCAACTTGGAACTCCACTGCACGATGTCGCCTGCTCTAGACTTCTAGCATCCTGTCTCAAATCAATCTCACCTGGGCGTCTGTATCCTTTACGAACTCCGAGCCGAGTGCCTTAGGATCCTCATCCTAGATCCAAGACAGTGGAGTCCTGCATCTCCGCCTGTATAACACCTTGCAAGGGGCCATGCTTATGCTGGACTGATGACTGTTGTTGTAGGAAAACTCTACAAGCGGCAATAGCCTCTCCCAGGGCTTTCCGCGGTCCAGAATACATACGTGTAATAGATCCTCCAGCGTCTAGTTGGTGCGTTCTATTTGCCCATCTGTCTGTAGGTGGAATGTTGTGCTGAAGGTCAACTGTGTACCCAAATAAGCCTGGACCGATCTCCACTCTCAGGACATAAACCGTCCATCCTGATCATACACGATCGTCCTAGGCACGCCATGGTATCAGACAAACTGCTCCATAAATCTCCGTACCAAATCACTAACCGGAATAAATCTGGCAACATTCATCAACCTGTCGACGATCACCCATATCGAATCATTCCCCGCATGTGATCGGGGAAGTTCGTGTATAAAATACATCGCTATGTCGTCGAACTTCCACTCTGGCACCGGGAGTGGTTGCAACAATCTGGCAGGGCTCTTGCATTCCACCTTCATGAGCTGGCAAGACTCGCAGTGGGTCACAAAGTAAGTGATTCCCCTCTTCATGCCTGACCAGTACATGGTCCTCTTCAAGTCCGCTGTCATCTTGGTGATACCTGGGTGCACTGAATACTTGCTGCAATGAGCCTCAGTCATGATGTCATCCTGAATCCTCCCCCTTGTCGGTATGTAAACTCTGCCTCTGAAACACATCAGACTGTCCTTCAACTAATAGTCCCCAGTCATGCCTGCCTCTAAGGCTCTGAATATCGGCTCCAACATGGCATCCTGCCTCTGCCCATCCCTGATGTGGTCTCGAATGTCATCTGTGGTGCTCATCGCCGCCAAGTACTCTTGATAGAGCTCAGGGTCATTTGTTGATACCAAGGTGAAATGTATGTCCTCTAGCATACTCACTAGCTCCAAAGCCATCAACTGAGACTCAGCTCCTGATGTGGTAGCTCTCAGGCTCAGCGCATCCGCCAGCACATTCGCCTTCCCTGGGTGGTAGTGCATTGCATGCTGATAATCCGATAAGAACTCCACCCATCGTCTCTGATGGATGTTCAGCTCCTTCTGCATGTCCATGTACTTCAGATTCTTGTGATCTGAGAAGATATCGCAATGGACACTATAGAGGTAGTGCTGCCAGATCTTCAGAGTGAATACAACCGCTCCCATCTCCAAGTCGTGCATTGGGTAGTTCCGCTCATGATTCTTCAATTTATGGGAGGCGTATGCTATCACATGTTCGTTCTGCATCAGAACGACACCCATCCCCTATTATGACGCATCTGTATACACCTGAAATCCTTCCTTCCCAGACCGAAGGGAAAGGATGGGGGCCGACGTAAGCCGACCCTTCAGCTCCTGGAAGGCTGCTTCGCACTACGGCGTCCAAATGAGCGTGGTATCCTTCTTCATCAAGGATGTGAGCGGGAGGGCTATCTGGGAAAATCCCTGTATGAACTTCCGGTAATAACCGGCAAGTCCAAAGAAACTCCGCACATCGGTGGTTGTCTTCAGCGGTGGCCAATCCCGTACTGCCTGGATCTTTGTTGGATCCACTGCTAGTCCAGCTCCACTGATAATGTGACCCAGAAAGGCCACCTCCTTCAGCCAAAACTGACACTTGCTGAACTATGCGTAGAGGCTGTGCTCTCAAAGTTTCTCCAACGCTAGTGCCAGGTATCGTGCCTGCTCCTCTTTCGTCCTCGAGTAAATGAGAATATTGTCGATGAACACGATGACAAAGATGTCGAGATATGGATCGAACACCATGTTCATCAGACTCATAAATGTCGACGGTGCATTCGTGAGCCCGAAGAGCATCACGGTGAACTCATACAGTTCGTATCGGTTGCTGAAAGCTATCTTCGGGATGCCCTCCTCATGTATCCGCATCTGGTAATACCCCGACCTCAAATCCAGCTTCGAGAAGCAGTGGGCTCCCTCTAGCAGGTTAAATAGCTCATCGATCCTAGGCAGCAGATACGTATTTCGGACCGTCAGCCTATTCAGTGCTCTATAATCGATGCACAGTCTGAGTGTCCCATCCTTCTTCTTCACAAATAGCACCAGAGCTCCCCAAGGTGAGGAACTCGGTCTAACAAATTCAGCTTCAACCAGTTCCTGTAACTGCCTCCGGAACTCCACTAACTCTTTTGGGGCCATCCGATAAGGAGCTCTAGATACTGGCTTAGCCCCAGACACCAACTGGATCTAAAAATCCTTCTCGCAGTGCGGTGGAAGCCCTGACAACTTCTCCAGGAATATGTCAGCAAAATCCTGCACAATCAGGATGCTAGATACAGATGCCTTGACCTCAGTCATCACGAACAACACCTGATATACTTCGTCTCCCTACAGATGGGCCTTGACGACCTGAATAGACGATAACAACAGACGTGAGGTAGACCTAATACCTTCGACTACCACTTCTGAGTCTTCATGCCTTATAATAATCCTCCTTGCCGGGAAGTCAATCCTTGCATGGTTCCCATGCAGCCAATTCATGCCCAAGATAAGGTCGAAGTCTTTCATCTTCAAGAGCGTCGTCGGTGCTTCTAATAGTTTTCCTCCAATCTCCACGTTCATGTTGCACTTGGCACTCGTTACTAACTCCGATCTGTCCGGGAGTCGCACCTTCCTTTGGATGCCTGTGAAGTGCTGAATTTGATCTAGATCGTCCACAAATTCTTCTGAGACAAACGAGTGGGGGGCACCCGTATCGAATAGAGTATATGCGGGCTTGCCGCAAACAAGTACTATACCTGGGTGATTTTTGTTTGTTTGGTTCAATGCTAAGGTAAAGCTAAGATTTGCAAGGTACTATTAATTATAAGAAAAAACACTAAAGTACATGTGATGACCCTTGCCGGGTTCCGGGACTGAGATAGGTCCAAGGCATACATCTGGTCCCTGTCCTGCCAATGATCACGACCCTGGAATCCACGACCTCGTCCACGTCCTCGTCCCCCGAAATGCTGGGCCGGTGGGGCAGCCTGTAGTGCTGGTGGTGCATTCCTCTGAGGGTAGTTCCTTTAAATGTGGCCCATCTGGTGGCATAGGTAGCACTCTGGTAGGGTAGGTGGCCCACCTCCTAGCCTCGGCACCTCCCGCGTCTGTAGAGGCTGAGGAGCCAATACTACCTACTCCCTCTGCTCCTGCCTCTCCTCCTGGCGGGGTCGGCCCTCCATTCTCCATTCTCCGACATCTCGACCCCTCTGCTGGTCTCTCCTGCCACCCCAACCCTAGTCCTCTGTCAGTCTTTTCCTTCCACAAACGGTGTCTTTTCCTTCCACAAACGGTGTGTTGGTCTGCCTCCAGCTTCTTGGCCATCTCCAAGATCATGGCCAAATTGCCATCAGAAACAAAGAGGAGGGCCTGCCTCAGCTCGTCTTGGAGGCCCTTGTAGAACCTCTTTGCACACCCCGCATCGTCTAGCTGATAGGAGTCCACAAACTGGGCCATGTGGGTAAACTCCTGGTGGTACTCCAGGACTGTCTTGCTCCCCTGCCTCAACTGTAGGAACCTATCCTCCAACTCATCTCTCGCAGACTGTGACACGAAATGCTCCAACAACGCTTCCTTGAAATCATCCCAAGAGACGTCTGCAGCCTCCAATCCAGCATAAGTGGTGTCCATCAGCGACTTCCACCATCTCTTCGCATGGGACTCCAAACATCAGACCACTAGGGGCACCTCCATCTCTGCTGGGCATTGAATCCCGGCCAACATCTCGTACATGATGTCCACCTATTCCTCAGTCTGAACCGCTGACTCCGTCCCGAGGTAAGATGGGGGCGAAAGATCACGGAAGACGCTCAGCCAGTTGGCCCCGGGGTTTGGCTGAGGAGCCAGAGCCTGTTATGCCCTAAATGCATCCAGTATGGCCGTTAATGTCTGTCCCATCTCTGTCTGCTGGAATGGAGTAGGAGCCGGTGGTGGCGGGATGACGTTTGGAGTCGGAGGCACTCCAAGCTGCGAGGTAGGGTTCATCGCAGGCTACAAAGAAAATTTGACACTCTTAAAGGGATTTGTCTAAAAAGATTCAGTTAAAAGTGGACTTTTTCATGTGATTCCCCATATGGGCACACCATTGCTTCCGCTCCTAGTTTGTCCTCAAACTAAGCTCGCGCGGGGTGACCCAGTTTTTATGGACTTCTTTTCTTCGGATCGAGGTTTCCTCTGATACGAGTTTGTAAGGCCCATTTTTTCGCTACAAAATCGGGTCTTATGCCCAGAACTGCCGCTTTGCAGTGACACCAACACTCGAGAAGGTCGCCACTACAAAATGTCGATCCTGCCGGCCATATCGATCACAGAAGAAGAAAAATATAGTTGAACCAATATAAGTTCAAGTCGACATCATATAATATATAAATCAAAAGATAGATATCCATATATAATAACTGAAATAAGAGGTAACAATAAAAAGGGCTCATGCCAAGTACATCAAGTCCTCACTACAAGATCACTCGCGGAAGCAAAATCTACTAGTAACACTCACTAATCCTAAAATTGGTGTTCATGTGCTTGACTGGCCCACCTCCATCTGCACCGGCTTCTGGTGGTGCTGCGTCTCCTCGGTCACCTAAAATGATATGGTCCACCGATCGTTAGTCAAAAAGACTAAGCCTCATTTCCCACCACCCATCCCCCAGTGGCTCCTAGGCACCGTGTGAGAGGGATGAAGCGGAGGACAGCAGGAGGTATATATCAAAGCAGATGGCGTGGCCTAGCTACAAGAATATCTACCACTACACACATGTACATATATAATTAAAGCAGTAAATAAAGTAGGGGAAAGAACAAGTAAAGAAAGGTAAGTAAAGACTAGTATAGAATAGAAAAGTAACCTTTAATTTATAGGAATGCCCATACAAATTTATAGACCAAGGGGTCGTTTAGCAAGGCCTATCGTATAAAAAGTCCTATAACCAATTTATACGATAGGGGTAGGGTTGAAATGCAATGCTTATGCTATGATATGCAGAGTTATGCTGATTAATGTTATGATCACACAAGTGCAACATACACACCCGACTCTATGCACACAAACCTTTAGTTCCCTCTTTTTGGAGCTTGCTAAGACTCCCAGGATACCCCCGTAGTGGCAAAAGAAAGTGGTGGGTTGGGTCTCGCCCACCTCTAGGTTGGTATTCACACTACCTAACCTAAACCTATCGTACGCCTCAATGCGAAGAACACAACTGCAGAGCGTCTGCGTACTCTTGCTGGCTGGCCCACCAGTCTTTCCTTGGCCAAGTGCAAAACCACACTTGCTGAGTCAACGTATCGACGTCGGTGTGAATGATCGTCTAATACTGAAGACCCACCACCATCATGCACATGCCATTATGATTACTATATATCTCCGATCCATAAGCTCCCCGGGCTAACCCGCCCGTTACCATAACCTTCTGAGCCACCGGCTCGCCGACTAACCCGTCCGTACCTACAATCACCGAGCTTACTGCTCGTAAGGCCAAACCAATTAACCACCTGTAGCAACAGGGTGTGGGTGAGTGTATTATTGAGTTAATATCGCATACCAAATTATTCCTACGGTTTTAGGTTAACCATGGACATCTCGAGGACTACCCTGTGAGGGGCTCGCAGCGGTACTAGGAGCTATGATGGGCTGAACCCCAAAGATCCCTTTCCAAGGAACTTATTCTTATTGGTGTCTACCCTTGACCCGACCACTATTAATATTACACTTACTAACACAAGGTGTGTTTTACTTCACTCCAATGGAATGACAATCTTTCGTCAATCCCAAGCACACTCTTGCCTCCTAGTCAACCAGACATCTTACTCCTACTTTCCCTTGGTGACCCCTTCCAAACCCAATCAGTCTGGGTGCACCAACATCTTTAACTCCCCATGTAAGACCTACATGCCTATCTTAATTCAGTATTTTTACTATACGCAGACCATTTGAACTACACGAAGTGCATGAGAACATGCACTCCAAATAATCATCCAAATAACCCAAGATTATTATTGGGGGGTGTGTTATGACATTTTAAGACTATCTCCAGAAATTCATAGTTTTCTAGTTTATTTGTCATTTATTATAATTTTCTCAAAATCAGGGAACCTATGACTTTGAACACAAAGTATGGTTTTATGATAAGTTATACCCTTACAAAAATTTGTACAACTATATATCATCAATATAAAAGTGACATATGAAATTCATAAGATTCCAGAAAGGTTTTGACCTCCAATTAAAATATGGACTAATTTATCATAATCAAGGGTTAACAAAGAAAGTACCAAAAAATACTCCAAAAATTTCAAGAAAATTAACACATGTCTAATATGATCAGAAAAGTTCACATCTCGAGTTCCATATTTTTCCAAATTCATTTGATCATATAAATCCTTTATTTAAATAAACAAATCATAGTGCACTTTGTAAAGAGAACCATATAACAACTCCTCTAAAAATTATACTAAAATTTACAGATCATAATCATGCCCTAAAAAGTCCTCTGACCAAGTTTCATGATTTTTCAGTGAGTATTAAGTCCATAATTAATTCCTTTTATAAATAGGGAAAATAATGAACTTGTTAATGAAGTACTATATAGATCAATCTAAAATTACAATAAAATTAGCAATGAACAATCTCACCAATACAAGCTCACTGCCAAAATTTCATGAACATCCAAGGTTATGTAAACATGTAAATTCCTCTTATAAAGAAACGTCCTAATTGGTTCCTAATTAATTCAGAGGGGATAAATATTCCTAAAAATTCCAGATAAATTATCTAGGGCATAATACCGCCCTATGAACCTCTCTACCAAGGTTCAAGACAATACGATGACATATGACCTTATGTCCTTCAATAGGTTCAATATACAACCCTAGGGTTCACACTAGGGTTCTAGGGAACAACCACCCCAAACCACTCAAAACCCCTTGTGGGGGTGTTTTATATGATGTTAAATCAGTATCCAAGGTTTCACAATATTTTGATGAGGGTTGACCCCTCAAATCCATCAAATGCTCCTTGACCTAATTTTCCCTTAGTTTGATCAAATTTGGGTTACTTAATTACCCAACCAAATCAATCCCAAATAGGATGAAATTTTTACCAGAGTCATGTCATGACCCTAAGGACCACCCACCAAAATTTGGTAGTGTTTGGAGGTCTCTAAACTCTAAAATTAATTCATATATGATTTATTAAATTTCTACAAAAACTATAAAAAAAGGTCATCCAAAAATTCCCTTTTTTGGATGTGTTGAGGGTAAGGGTGAATCTAGCCTATGCTCCAAATTTCAAAGCATTTGGATAATTTTAGCGGGAGCATCCGTCTTAATTTTTGGTCAACCTTACGACACCTTGCACAAAACTGAGTGCTGCAATCAAACCACTAGGCCAAATCGGCCCAAATCAATTTTAAATTAAACTAGACACAATGATCTGCAACTTTTGTCTCTGACTACTTTTTCTAAAACGGTCTCTAAGGGGTCAAATTTTCAGTTTCAAAAACGTGAATTTTTAGGAAAAATTATGACGTAAATAATCATAAAATTATAAAATCTGTCAAAAATATAGGGCATCGGTTCGTCTTCTCCAATCAACAAACGATCATGATTGGCCCGACCTGTACAACCTTGGGAGGTGATTTCTCGGCCACCTAGACCCTCTCCCAGTCGGCCAATGCCACTACCACCTCCGTTGAGGTGGTGGTCGGCGATGGACGGTGGTTGGCCGGCCGGAGGTGGTCGGAATTGGGGATTTAAGCAAGAAAGTAAAGTTTGAACCCAAGCTTTCAGCCATGCCGATTCAAGTCCAATTGGCGCCAAACCTTGCGGCCAGCATGATAAGACTTATGCACTAAGAGAGAGGAGGAGGGGAGGACCTGAGTGGTGGCTTGTAGCCGTGCCGATCGCCGGTCCGCCATGGTTGGTCGTGAGTGTTGGTGTTTCCAAGGTGATCTAGAAGTGATCAAGTATTTAGGCTCACTGCCAACGCGATATGAGCCTATGGGGTCACACACAAGAGTGTTTGGAGAAGTTGGAGGAAGAATTGTGTTGGCCTTACTCATATTGTATATGAGTGAAGGACCAATCCTACGACTTATTGGAGTTGGGTCGAGTCAACTGAATGCTCCACGGGTATTGTGAATATTGTATGGAGCGTGTTAGCAAGTTTTCGAGATGAGTCATCGAGAATGTCACGACGACTCTTACCTCAGTTCGTCGAATGTTCGAATCCATGTTGACTCGGTAAATCTATGATTGACTCGACGAATCCATGTTGACTCGACGAACCCGACGAATTCATGACTCGACGAATCCATGTTGATTCGACGAATTCAAGGCTCGACGAATTCATGGTGTCTCGACGAATTCATGGCTTGATGAATTCATGATCACTCGACGAATTCTGTATTTACTTGATGAATTCATGTTCACTCGACGAATTCTGTATTTACTCCAATTCAAGTCGCGGGTCTGCGGTTATCTTGTTTTCTTTCGCCTGGGTATAAATAGAACCTGATTTATACCATAATCTGGCTCGGCCTTTTTGCAACTCAGAGAAGAATGACGGAAGCGTTCTGACGGTCTTGATTTCGCAACCCGACGCCGCCTCTTCCTGTCATCGGATCTAGCAATTCGTGGAAGACGTAGAGGGATCTTCTTCTCCGACCTAGTCCTTGTGCGACAAGAAGCTATGGTTCTTCATTGTTCATGTGGACTCCCGTAGAGGCGTCGATCCACTTCTGCGCTTGGGACTCAACGATCGTTCTTCGGGATCTCATTTGTGGATCACCTTGGTTGAGTATTGACTCAATCCCCTTTAGGTATTGCAATGTGTTGCTTCTCCTATTTCTTGATTCATGAAATTGCAAGTTCCTTGAACTATTTAGGGTTGTTCTTGTTCTTTATTTCCGTTACGCATATGTGATATGCTATCTACATATATATAGAAAAACCCAACAATGAGCTCTTTGGTGCCATGCCGCTACGTGCTTAGATGGTCGATTTATTCTGGAAAGTGGAGGAAACTCCATCAATTCACCCCCTTGAGGCCTTTTAAAGAGCCAATTCAGGGAGGGGAAGAGGCAAGGCTTGGGATTCCACCATTAACACCATTCATGGTGAGAATTTCGGTCATCCCTAAAAACTATCAAAATTATCCCCCATAAGAGTTGGAAAACCCTTTAAACTTCTCCTAATTGATAGGGGAATGAATTCCCATCAATTAGGAAGACTTTTGGCCTCCCTTGGCCATGTTTTACTCCCCCAAATTTGATCTCGTCCGCATCCCGTCGATTCAGCTACCGTCGGCCTAGCGTCTCAACGACATAACGTTCGTCGGCTCGGCCACTACCGCCAGCGTTGGTAAGCCAAAAGTCGAGCTGGTAGCGAGACTATTGCAAGCCTGTGTTGGAACGGTTGCTAGATGGAGGGCTTGTATCGAGCTCATTAGGAGCTTATGGTGGGTCGATATCGAGCATATATCAATTTCATGGCGAGCTGGTGAAGAGCTCATTGCATGTCTACTCTTTGGGGGTATTTTGGTAATTTCTTCGCCGAGCTCTCCTGCAAGGACCTCGCCGAGTACGGGATGTACAAAATCCTAGTTTTTTCAGGTCTCGACACAAGTTCGGAAAAAATGTATGAAATCTAGGACTCGACGAGCTGAATGCAGGGTCGTGGTCCTAGACCGGACTTTCGATCAACACATTCCCGACTGTCGCATGTCCGCAAGGCCCCTAGTGTGGTGGATCATTAAGCAAGCTGAATGAAGGGTCACGGTCCCAAACCGGTCTTTGGATCGACACGCTCCCGAGTATCGCATGTCAGCAAGGCCCTTAGCGAGGTGGATCATTAAGCGATTTGAATACATGTTCGTGGTTCCAGAACGGACTATTGATCGACACACTTCAGGATGACGCATGTCCGCGGGACCCCTGGCGAGGTGGATCATTAAACGAGCTCAATGCATAGTTGCGGTCCTAGACTGGACTCTAGATTGACACACTCCCTGCTACCACATGTATGTAGGGCCCCTAGCGAGGTGGATCGTTAAGGAAGTTCAATGTAGGTTCGCGGTCCAAAATAGAAATTTGGATCGACACACTCCCAACTATCGCATGCCCGAGGGGGCCCTAGTTAGGTGGATCGTTTAACAATTTGAATGCAGGGTCACGGTCCTAGACCGGACTTTGGATTGACACACTTTTGTCTACAGTGTGTCCACAAGGCCCCTAATGAGATGGATTGTTAAACGATCTTTATGCAGGGCTCCGATCCCAGACCAAACTTTGGATTTACACAATCCTGGCTGCCATATGTCCGCGAGGCTCCGAGCAAGGTGGATCGTTAAGCAAGCTGAATGCATGGTCACTGTCCTAGATTAAACTTTGGATCAATTCACTTCCGGCTATCGCATGGTCGTGGGGCTAATATTACCTTATTTCTTTTTGGACTTACATGCGGTTAAGAAGTTTCAATATGCGGAATTCCACCAAAGTTGGAAGAAAAGCTGGACATCATGTTCAATTCGGTGGTTGCCATTGGTGATGATGTCTGGGGTGCCTATCTCTGGGGTGCTTCCTACCGGTGGGCTGTCGAAGCACAATGTTTCCAAATAGGAATATAAAATCTATTTGGAAATTGGAATAGGAATATGTAGGCCAAAGTGCTAAACAAGGGTGTTTTTAGATATTCGAGTACTATCACACCGTTCGCTCAATTTTCAAATTCGAACTGCTTCTTCGTCCATACCCGCCGCTCAACGTCTCTCTCTCTCTCTCTCTCTCTCTCTCTCTCTCTCTCTCTCTCTCGCTCGCTCGCTCGCTCGCGCTCTCTCTCGCTCGCTCATAAATGGAAACACCAAGGGCAAAGCCCCAATCCACCAGCACCTCATTATCCCACGTTAGGGTTGTTCTCAAAGTCCGCCCCTTCCTTCCATCAGAGTTCAAAGACGGGAAAAACACAACCCCAAGCGTCTTCCTCCTCGATCGAGTGGGGGATGAAGTCACAGTTCATATCAAAGACCAATTGACAAGGTAAAACGATTCCTCCTCTTTTCTCTTTTCCTCTATTCGACTCTGCACAATTTTAACCCCAATCAACAGCCGAAATGAGATCTACAAACTCGATTCCATCTTTGGGCAAGACGATTTGATTAGTCAAATTTTCGACAAGGAGGTGTTCTCCGTGATCCCAGGAATTTTTCGCGGAATCAACGCCACGATCTTCGCCTATGGAGCTACCGGTAGTGGGAAGACCTACACTATGCAGGTACTGTGACCTAAGTTTTCTCTTTTTATTACTACTTCCAATTTCCATGGATCTTTACTAGTGTTGGCGGTGGATAAAGCAGGGAACAGAAAACGAACTTGGCCTCATCCCCTTAGCCATTACTGCGATCTTGTCTTCAACCAGCGAATCACAGTTCTTGGTGGAATTTTCCTACTATGAAGTATACCTGGATCGGTGCTATGATCTTCTGGAACCCAAAGCAAAGGAGATCATGGCGCTGGATGATAAGGATGGCAAGGTTCAGCTGAAAGGTCTTTCATGGGTAAATCTTTATCTTGTAGTGATGAATTATTAGGCAACTGATTAATATGAATCCAATGAGTGAACACCCCAGCACTGACACCATCAGGGCAACTACTTTTTTGCCCATGTGATCTTAGCTAAAACAAAGAATTTATGCATGATAATGCATCAACGATACTGTGTAGTTTATGCATGGGCGGTTAAAAGGGGGGGTTTTGACACTTTGCACCCCCGAAATACGGTTTTTTGGCACTTATGCACCCCCTAGCCAAATTTTCAATGATATTTAGGTCCGTACAACAGTAAAAATGCTAAATTTTTATTGCATACTGCACCGAATTTTGTCAAATTTATTTTTGCACACAAAAATGTTAAATTTCTACTGCTAGCCGGACCTAAATACCCTTGAAAATTCGGCTAGGGGGTGCAAAGTGCCAGAAATGTACAATTAGGGGGTGCAAAGTGCCACTTTTAAAGATTCATAGTGCAAAATGCCAAAAACCCATATTTCGGGGGTGTAAAGTGCCAAAAAGGCGATAAAAGATGGTTTTCATTTTGATTTTATGGGAGTCCGCACGCAAAAGCAATGAACTTTTTATTTTATGTGCCATGTTTTAGCCTAATACACAGATGCATTTACTCTGAACTATTGTTTTTCCTTTGACATTTATAGCTTCCTGTATCCTCCTTGGACGACTTCAATGAAAGTTACTCCATTGGTGTCCAGAGGAGAAAGGTTGCTCATACTGGACTCAATGATGTCTCTAGCCGCAGTCATGCTGTTCTAACCATTGCAGTTAGAAATGGGGATGTTAAGGGAAAACTCAACCTTATTGACTTGGCAGGTATTAGGTTTTCTTGTGAGGATCTATTATTTTGAATGGCATTTCATGTCTATTGATCTCTCAAGCTCTTCAGGAAACGAAGATAATAAAAGATCTTGCAATGAGGGGATCAGACTTCAGGAAAGTGCAAAAATCAACCAGAGTTTATTCGTGTTGTCTAATGTTATACACGCTTTGAATAACAATGAACCAAGAATTCCATACAGAGAGAGCAAGTTGACTCGGATATTGCAGGATTCACTTGGAGGAGAAAGTCGCGCTTTGATGATTGCTTGCCTTGTAAGAACTCAAGAATCACTCATGGGTGTCTCTGTTCATTTGGCGGTCGGGTGGTATCCTTCCGATTTCATAGGAGCGAAATCACCATTTTGATGTCAATTCGAGTTGACCAGATCAAATTTTCATGGTAATTTGAGTCTATGTGGGCTTCTCACGAATGTGAGCTAATTTTGTTTGGCGCGAATAGTAGAAATCCATAATAGATGGGCTCAACAATTTTGAACCTTAAATATGTGAGTTTGGTCTTACTCTTCGCTCGTTCAGATGGATCGGATTCAATTCGTGCTCCTAATTAATTGTATAGTAGGGCGAATTTTTTCATGTGTAGAAATTAATTAATCTGTACATGACGATGTAGTTAGCGTAAATTACCGCATACATTCAACAAGTACGCAGTTATCCGATACTGATGTAGCTGATCTGCACTCTCTAAATTTTTCATCAAAGACACCATTTCTATGCCAATTCGAATGGCTCCTCGTGGCGGCTCTCTGAATGGGCATTCTCAATGAACGTTCCTGCCAAAGAAGCCACCCTAAAATATAGAGTACCCATTTGAAAGAGCTATGTAGGTTACTTCGGTGAAAAAAGGAGCTCACTCTTTCCACCGATGCTCAAAAATGGAGTTCACTCTTTCCACCGAAGCTCAAAAAAGGAGTTTACTCTAACTTAGTGGGAGCAATAATAGAATACCAAACAGCGCAAATGTTGTAAATTTCTAAAAGAAGTATTCATTCTAATGCAGAATCCTGGATCATATCAAGAGGCTGCCCACACAGTTAACCTCGCTGCTCGCTCGCGTCAGATTGTTAACTATGTCGGCTCTGCTAAAAGGAAAGAAGTTCCAAAGGAAAGTGTTGACATGGAAGCAAAGCTGAGAGCTTGGCTCGAATCCAAGGGAAAGACAAAAAATATCCAAAGAATGAATGCCAGAACTCCAAATCCTATCAGTTATTCAAAGGATTTGAAATCCTCTTGCACTTCTGTGAAACTAAAGGATGCTGAAAGCATTTCTACTAGCAGTAAGGGGAGGTAAAGAATTTATCTCAAACTTTTATTCTTTTTTTTTCTGGTGATATAATATTCTTTGACGCATGGCTTATTCTAATCTGATTCTCCTTGTAGAAAGTTGTTTGATTCAGAGGTTCTCATTGCATCTTCTATTGAGGTAACATTCATTTGCGTTGGCGTAAAACTCATAACAGTCATCCAGAATATTTTTGAAGTAAAATAAATTAAAAGATACAAAATTTATTTTCAAATGGGAGAAGTGCATCGGCTAACGTTGTCACGCTCTAAAATTATGTGATAATTGGAATGTCACAGTCGCCTACTTGGGTTCTTTCACCATCATACTGTGCATAAAATATTTATCATCACAGAATATTGTTGCAGGGGGATGCCGTGCTGCTAGTATATATATATACACTGAATTCTCTGTAAACATGCATAAAAATATTGCAAATCTGAGTACTTTTTTATGCGTTAACAATAGTTAAAAATCATATTAATTAGTTAATTAAATAACTAATGAGAGTTTAAGTTAAATTTATAACAACTCAAATTAAATAAAATTATCATATGCAGAAGAAATTTTATTCATATTTGATCCCTCTATCAACAATTTAAAAGGAAATCTCTTATTATATTATCTTACAATAGTGCAAGTTATTAAGTATTGGTAGTTTTTGAATTTTCAAGATTAAAACTTTGAAGTCTCCGTTTGGCACGTTGGTGGCGATCATGAATGCGGTGGTTATGAACCTTCGTTCATGGGCACCCGATGTAACACCTCAATTTCCAGTGCAAGTTCTCCAGAAATCAAAAAGCAGAGATTACATTTCTCGAGAAAAAGAAAGGGAAGGAAATGCCATTTCTCGGGAAAAAGAAATGTCATTTCTCGGCTGTTCGTCGAACGTCCGTTCGACGAACTCAAGGCCATTCGTCGAACGCAAGGCTGTTCGACGAACGCCAGGCCGTTCGTCGAACGCAAGGTTGTTCGACGAACGCAAGGCTGTTCGACGAACGCCAGGCCGTTCGTTCGAGGCTGCGTTCGACGAATAGCCTGAAGGCTGCGTTCGACGAATGACCTGAAGGCTGCGTTCGACGAACAGCTTGGCGTTCGACGAACAGCCTGGCGTTCGTCGATCAGTGTTCTTATCTCGACGTCTCGACGGCCCGACGGCTCGACGGCACGTTCGTCGAACGGCGTTCGACGAACGGCCTGGCGTTCGTCGAACAGCCTTGCGTTCGACGAATGGCCTTGAGTTCGTCGAACGGATGTTCGACGAACAGCCGAGAAATGGCATTTCTTTTTCCCGAGAAATGGCATTTCCTGCCCTTTCTTTTTCTCGAGAAATGTAATCTCTGCCTTTTGATTTCTGGAGAACTTGCACTGGAAATTGAGGTGTTACACCCGACCTCACCTAAAGAACTTCATCCACTTTTATGTTCAGAAGTAGTTTTCTTTTCTTGGTAGTGGTCATAACCTTTGTCATGCCAAACACACATTCTATAATGGTGGCAATTTTGTTTAAACTCACCGGAGCAAAAACGCCCCGCCAAACGGATGTATGAGTGAGCTTAAATATTGTAACTAATATTTCTATCTGATGCATGAGTGAATTTTAAAGAGCTAAGGAGAATGAGATCAATCTCTCTCCGCCATAGATTTCAATCTCTCAACAAGCTGCTTACATTACATTAAATTAGAAATATTAATTACAATATTTAAGCTTTATTGGTGCAAAGATTGTGTACTTGTACAAATTTTTATTGAAATTTCTCTTACAGGTTGCAAATGAGAATCTGGAGCATGAATCCTTCATTTCTAGAAATTTGAAATTTACAGAAAAATTTCTCGGTACTCCTCAATCTCTTCTTCCGCATTGCAATTGAAATACTTGTATGGAAACAAATGAATTTAATGTCTGCTTCTATGATTTTGCAAGAATCACATGGTTCCCAAAGGAAAGTTCTTTCGCCAATAAAACCGAGCAACTATCAATTACCTGATGATAGCACTTCCTTCTTTGTGCTTGATTCTAAAACTCCTAGCCGGAAGTGTAAATTTGATGAAACCAGCACCCCCCTTGATAAATTTAAGGTCTTGATCTATAATTCAAAAGCTTTTGGATTAAATCCAAAAACTGTGATTTTCAGACTGTTTTCCACTGAATCTTATGTTTACTTTTTGTGCAGGAATCACTTGTAGAGGAATATATTTCATTCTTGAATGTTGCTAACAAGTAAGTTTCAAATTTAATTAACTTTTCATTTTGTTTTTCTTAACTCTTTAGTTCATCTATCTCGAGCATTATTGCTGAGAATATACTGTCCTATCTAGAAATTTATATAGCATTGTACATTTAGTAAGTCTTGTGCTCCTCCACTTACATCCAATTTCTTTTGTGTTGGATGTTATAGGTTTTAACATAGTATCAAAGCCCATGACTCAACATCCTGGCCTAAGGGAATCAAATTGTGATCTCCCAATTTTATAGTCCACATCGAAAATTTTATGCATCATCGTGCACTTTCTATAGATTATGACCCCTCTTTACCTACAATCAATTTGATTTTGAGTCAGCTGCTATGTAACATCCTGAATCTGATAAGGTTGGTTCATTGAAGGGGGGAGTGACTTTGGGGCAGTGAAGCCCAATGAAAGATGTTGGAAAGTAAAAGAGAAATGCTTGATATATTTATTGATGCACTTAGGGGAATTATATAGGTGTACAACCAGACACAAAACACTGATAGGCGGTGTGGGACTAAACCCAACTACTATCAAAGACCGACATAATAATATAAGACTCATACATTCCAACACTCCCACTCAAGCTGAAGGGGGACCCTTCAGCTTGGACACATCAAACAACGACAAAGGAGGTAGGCGATGTGGGTCAAAACATCAGACAAGCCACCGGGGGAAATTCCAAACCGGGGAATCAAGTCGGGGAACATAGCCACACACGACGCTGACACACACACGACGTAGGACCCACACACGACATGGACTCGCTGGAGACCAGTCAACTAACATCACCTACACACACAACATGCAAAAGAGGATAAAAAAATGAGCAAATCATCAAACGGGCAACGGGGGATAATCCGTCGGGGATAATCCACACAAAGGGCAGTCCTACATGTCACAATCCCGCACGACACGGTCCCACGCGACACAAGCCGCCGAGATTAGAACACCAACATCAGTCGTACCCAACACACGACCAAGGCGAAGGCCGGGAAAGATCATCCGAGTCTCCCTCATCCCAAACACTCCCCCTCACGTGGAAAACACGTGCATATAGGCCTAACAAGATGATACGAAACAAATACTAACAATAGACAATTAAAACCACATAAACGACCAAAAAAGAACACAAAACTTCAGCTTTGGCGAGAGATCAACGCCCTAGAATGGGCGGCAGCCACTGGAAGTGATAAAAAACAGAAGGGCAGCGATAGAGAGACAAATGCTGAATCTCAACAACACGAGGAATGCAACCCGAACAACATCGACAACAGCTGCAAGAATATCGAACAGGATCTCCAACAGTAGATGTGGAAGGAGCACAGACAACATCGGCTGGAAGCGGAGAAACCCAGGAAGCAGAGTAACCCATCGCCGATGAGGATAGGACGACGCAGCTAGGGTTCCGACGAAGCAGCACTGAACGATAGCAGACGGGAGAAGGGATCGACTAGGCAGCAACGGAAAAAAACTCGGCGATGTCGCAACATGAGGAATGCAGCCCGAACAGCATCGACAACATCTGCAAGAATATCGAACAGGATCTCCAACAGCAGATGCGGAAGGAGCATATACAGCATCGGCTGGAAGCGGAGAAACCCAGGAAGCAGAGTAACCCATCGCCGGTGAGGATAGGACGATGCAGCTAGGGTTCCGACGAAGCAGCACTGAACGATAACAGACGGGAGAAGGGATCAACGAGGCAGCAACGGGAAAAAACTCGGCGATGTTGTTACTAGGAGACGAACGAATTAGCGGAAAGCCTCGCCACTACCAGGCCGAATCTTCGACATGCATGAAGCTGAAGGACGGGCTCGACAGGATCTCCGGAAGGGTATCGACGTCGACGAAAGACGCAAGAAAGCAGGAAGAATACCCAGACGAGGTCGACTGGATCTTCGTCGAAGCGGAATTGGGAGAATGCCGACAGAAATGCCTCCAGGCGGGATCGTCGACAAGACAAGACGATCAAAAAGAAAAGAAAAAATGTCCCCGGGAGCGTTTTGTCACAGAGAAAGCGTCACGGAGGAAAGATTCTCCTTACCTCTGATACCATGTTGGAAAGTAAAAGAGAAATGCTTGATATATTTATTCATCAACTTACTGGCATTAGATAGGAGTTACAACCCGACACAAAACACCAATAGGCGGTGTGGGACTAAACCCAACTACTATTAAAGACCGACATAATAATATAAGATACATTCTAACAAAAGACAATTCTTGTCAGACTCTTAGGATGGCAGATTTTTAGGTGAAAGAAAGTGCATGAATGAACTAAATCTCAAATTAGAATTGGATGAAATGTTGATTATTTTAATTAATAATTTGGACCCTCAAATATCAAAGACGTATTTTCAGAGTAAATAGTGCAGTTGTTAGGAACTTCATAGTTAAGCATGCTCTAGTAGGAATAATTTTGGGTGACCTGAAAAGTACTTGTATAGAAAAGGATTACACCGTACGGTGCAGCTTAGTATGAGATAAGTTGAACCAAAACTGACAATACCTCAGAATAGATATATTGGCTTAGGTTGGTACATGCTATAGGTTCTAACATTAACAAGAAACCTAACATGAAATAAAATCTTCATAGTATTGATGTGGACAAAAAAACACTAAATACAATATTTATTACCCAAATTCTTATTGTATAACATCATAAATCTATGTTTTTTTAGCTTTGTATATTTTGACATGAATTAACCGATAGATCTAACATTACATTCCCTGATGAAAACTAGCTTATACAACATACACAAAAATCCTTACTACATCTGCTTGGAAAAATCTATTACATTCAGAATCTGATCTTATGCTCCATCTTATTGCATCTTTAATTTTGACTTTGTATGTTCCTTTTAACATGAATTAACTGATTCTTGGATTTATGTTTTTTTCCTCCCCTACAAATTCAGAAAGGAGCTCATGCAACTAAAGGTAATTATGAATATGTATCTTTGAATAAGGTAGCATCATATAAATCACCTTTTGGGGTAAATGGTGTCATTAATTACTGTACCCCTGCAGGGAATTGGTCAAAAAAGAGCAGAATGTATACTTGAGCTAAGAAAAGGCTCCAGTACACCTATAAAATCAGTAAGTTCATACCATATTAAACGTTTTTTTTACTTCACTTGAATATAACCAAATGTTTTGGGTAAAAAAATCACTTCTTGGTGATCGCAGTTGTCGGATTTGGAGCAGATTGGCCTTTCTTCCAAGCAGGTGACCTATTTTTTTCTTGTTTGCTAAAATACTATTTTGCTGCAAGGAATCTGTTGTTTGTACTTTATACAGAAATTCTGTGAAGTGACCAGATCCTTTACAGGAAAATATTGCCACAAGATATAAAGTGAATTAAATATCTTAAAATCTAAAAATTGGGTATTGTAACAAGCTTAATAAGATTACAATATATAGCATGGTTTATGATATTTTATTTCCTAGTATCTAATTATTTCTGAAAAGGTACTTTAGTATTTTTCATTGGAGATTAAAAAACAATACAATAAAAAGTTCATTTTAGTGCACAAGGCTAGATTAATTTTTCAATGTGGGACTATTCTCAGCACGTCCCCCTCATATGTAGGGACTCTGGCCCCTTAACATGTGGACAACTTTTCTTCAATTTGGAAAAATGGGAATGGACCGTTAAGACTAGCCTACATTGATACCCTGTCATAACCCGAGCAGGAAAGCATCCAACCGAAAATCAAATGAATGAAGGTGGAGAGGCCTGGAATCAAAGCTATGTTAATTTCCCAATTTGAGACTATTCTCAACACTCTCCCTCACGCATAGTGTCTTTGGAATACATGGACAAATTTTCTTTAATTTGCGAATAGTAGAATTGATTAAAGATAGGGCGCAATGGAGACAAAGGATCCTTAGAGCTGACACCACTATGATGGGATAAAGGTTTGAGTGTTGTTGTTGCGGACAAGAGAATTGGTTGTTAGGCTTAGCCTACTTTAATACCATGTTAAAACACAAACATCCAACCTGAAGTCAATTGGATGGAGGTGGAGAGACCCAGGATCTACCTTAAGTCTAGAAGGCTATGTTAATTTTTCGATGTTGAATATTCTACACTTTCAAATAGGTCAATCATCACGTTGACATCATAATTATTTCAAATAACTCCACATTTTAGTCATTTACGAGTGATATACACAACAACTACACAACTGAAACTTTCAAACATAAAAAGACCCTTCATATCCATTGGAATGGCTTGTCCCTTCATATTTGGTTCCTTGTACATTATGTTAAATGTTGCATCTCTTATTTTTTCTACAGGTGCAAGACTTGCTCAAAACAGGGACAAGAGGAATCTTTGCATAAGAAGAGGACCTCCTCATGTTATTATCTTCCTATTTTTTAAGTGGTGTCATTTCTATGTTAAATTGTGAAATTTACGTATCATTTGATTGCCTATCCTTGTAGATAGGAATGGTTGAATTGGGGCAACATGCACAACTATTTTAAATTGTTATGTTGTTTTAATGATCATTCAAAAATTTTAATTTGTTGTGTGTTATTGCAAGCCGATTCACTAAACAATCTTAATAGGCAGAAAAATAATACATGGAACAAAAGATTTATGTGAACCATCAAATTGGAGGATTACATATATCAACCATGCACTATTGTAGGCAGATTTTATATTGAGTTGATTTTGAGTGAGCATGACTTGACTTGAAATCAAGTTTTTTTTAGTTCGTCTCAGCTCGAAATTTGTAATTACTACATACATACACACGTACATGCTATATACTATAAATTATAAGGGGAAAATATTCTTTGATGAAACATTCTATCTTTTTTTATTGTCACTTATTATGGCTCAATTTGTATGTTTGTTAACTTCTTAAAAATGAGGCTCACGCCTGCACTCTTGTCGTCTCTATTTCCATTAAGTTTTGTATTAGTGAAATAAAATTTTCACAGTGACAACTAATAGAATTGTATTATTGTTGTCGCGACACAAGGGAAGCTTGTACTATTCCATGTTTTAAAATGCTTTTGTTTAAGATCAAGAGAAATGATGTAAAAATCGGAAGATAATTATAATTTGTGCCGACTCAAATCAAATTTTGAGCGGACTTGAATCAATTTTGAGTGAGCCAACCTTGACTCAAATTTAGCTCGGAATCATGTTTGAGTCATTTTGACTTGACTCAAAGTAATTTAAATTATTTTAAATCAATTTTGAATTGAGCTAAATATTGAGAAATTTTGTGGGACTTTTGAGTTTCATTTTTTATGCTCAGTCTTAATTTTATGTGTAGAAACAATAATTCGTACATTTTGTAGATGATACATGATGGAGGATCACGTTCTTTCCTTGTACTTTGTCCTTAATGAAGTGACAATCGATTTTAATATGCTTAGTTCTTTCATGAAAATTTAATTTTCAACAATATGAATTGCAGTCTTGTTGTTGCAATAGATAGTAGTTTGTGTTGTCTGAATTCTTAGTTACAGAAGGAGACGGTTGAGTCATACCAACTTAGAGACGATTTGTGTCATGACTATATTCAGCTTCAGTAGAGGAGGGGCTACAACTTTTTGTTTCTCACTATGTTAGGTCACTGGATTATCCCATAAGAATATCATGTAGCTGCTCATAGACCTTTGATCATCAATCAATCAAGCAAAATTCGCATCAACAAAGATTGCGAGCTAGAATTTTAATGATCAGACATGGAGAACTCCTTTTCCATGAGTTCCTTTCAAGTAATGTAAAATTATGTTTACAACATTCATATGAGAGATTAAAGGAGTTTGCTTATTGGCTTACAATGTTCAGTACAAATGTTATATCAATGAAAGTAATGGAATGTCAGTCTTCGCCTAGAGGAGGGGGGGGGGGAGGGGTGAATAGGTGATGTCTACTTTTTAAAATATTTGCAGAATAATAATACCACTAAAGAGAATCACAGTAAGCACCACAAACATAGAAAGTTATAGTGGTTCCCCGAGTTGGGTAGTCTTGTAACACCCCAATTCCCAATGGTAAGGAATTGTTTGAAACATGTAGCTAATAGTTAATGTCGCGCAGTAGGGGTACCGCTGGCAGTAGCTTGTCGTCGAGATAAGCCGCTATTTGCTAGACATCATCGCCTTGTCGACGAGAAATCTTGCGTATCATTGAGAGCTAGCGTCGTGCGTTATTAGTACCGACGGTGGTAGCCATGTCGACTAGAAGAGTCTGTGTATCGCTAGAAACTGTGTATCGGCTAGATTGAAGGTCGACTGAAAGCTGGGTATCAGCTTGACAGTGCATCAACTAGAAAGAAGAAGTATTCACTGCAAATGTCGACTAGACCATTTGTCGACTAGAGGTCTAATCGACAAGAACAGTTTCTGCAAATGTCGACTAGACCACTAGTCGACATAGGTAGTTTGTGAAAGATTTGGGTTGTTCTATAATACACCTAGAGAGGGGGGTGGGTGATTAGGTATTTTTGATGTTATTTACTACTTTAAAATCTAGCTAGCACAGCACATAAACAACACAGAAAAACACACATGATTTATAGTGGTTCCCTACTAGACAATGTGTCTAGAGGTAGTCCACTGTTCCTCTCACCTATCTAGCAATGAGCTAGACTAGACAACTTCTCCAACTTCTCAAATCTCTTCTCAATAATCAGGTCTTACAACTTGGGCTCACAAAGAACCTTACCAACAACTCAGATCTGTTACAAGATCCTACAAGCTCTGGCTCACAAAGAACCCTATAGAACTCAGGCTTACACAGAACCCTACTAACTCAGATTTGTTACAAGATCCTACCAAACTCAAGCTCACAAAGAACCCTACAGAATAAGACAAATGAGTTTGTTGTTGTAGAAGAGAAGGCTTCAAGATAAAAGTTTTGACTAATCAGACTACTTCTTCTTCTTGCAAATGTAAGCCCAGAGATCTTGTGAATCACTGAACCTTTCTATAGAATCTTCTTTTGACCTTCACAGCCAAGTGATGAAGATTTTCTGCTGGAGCACTTTCCTTCTTTTCTTTTCTTGATCAGAATCAGTATATTGTAAGAGAGAAAGTCAAGCTCATTTTTGAAATTGAAAGTCTTTCTATTTATACTCCTCTGCAATTATGCATACAAGCCCTTATTGATTATTCCATAATCAATTTGCTAGTTTGAAAATGTTGACAGAACTGACATAATATTTTATCATAAATGTCTTGCCGTTCTTGGAACTTGCAGAATATGGAAGTAATAATATTCTTCATTAATTACTGTGCAACGACTATATTCTGTAGAGAATATAGTCGTTTATTACTCCTTGATTAATGCACAAAATAAGCGACGTGCACATTCCCTGTATTTCAATTTCCGAGAAAATCGGCGCATTAAATGCACCTCAACATCTGTTACGACGATAAATTTCTTCTAGCCGATGTCGTCTTGATCATCTCAACGATATGTAATCTTCACGACGTTATCGTCGACATACTTCTTTCTTCAAGACTTTACTTGATATCTCAACGATATTGCTTCTTCTAGACGATATCGTCAAAATGTTTTTTTGAAAGTGCACAGTGCGCCTCTAAGATTCCTCTAGAGAGGGGGGGGGGGGGGGGGGTGAATAGAGTTTTAAAATATTTCTATCATAAATGTGTTTAACAATGAATTACTCTAAAGAGTTATGCTTAACAATCCAGGCAGAATAATGAATGCAAGAAATAAAGTGCAGAATAAAAGACTGGGATAACACAGAAAATCACAGCACAGACACAATGAGGTTAATAGAGGATCCCCAAACCCTGGGTAATCCCCTCTTCTACCAACTGGTAGGAATGCACCACCTGTGCCTGAGTCTTTTGATCGGGAGACTCTTAGAACCACTGATCTTTTGATAAGGAGATCATGAACCACCAGATCTTTTGGCAAGGAGATCTTGAACCACTAAATCCTTTGAAGAGGGATTAATAAAACTCTTTTACAGGAAATAGAAAGAGAAGGAGAAGAAAGAATGTTGTATGAATTCTGTTCTCAGAATTCTTGTGATGGTTGATTGAAGAACAGCCAATGTGAAGTCTCACAGAATCTGCTCTTGATTAGTCTCTGTCTTTGATGAAGATGAACTGCAGAGACTTTGATTTTCAGATTCTGCTTGACTTCTGCTGATTCAGATCCTGCTGCTATATGATGGTGATGAGAAGCAGCTATTAGATCTACTGTTTTCTTAGATGAAGAACAATTGTATTTCTCTTTTCTTTTCTGTTCTTGATTAGGGTTCCTGAGAGAGATGGAGAAGAAGAGGAAGCACTAGAAAAATGAAAGAGACGGCTGATTGTGATTAATACCCTTATCTGTCTCTATCTTCACTTGTCTTTTTATTCTCTCTTTTTCAAATTCGAATATGTTTCCCTTTCTGATATGCCTTGATAAGGTAATCTACTTATCACTTTTTCTTTCTTTCCTCTTTAATTCTCGTCCCGACCACCTACAAAGAATATGGTTCCAAGAAACCTTTTGTGTAATTCATTAATGCTCCTTTCTATTTCAGGCAATTATTGAGCCGTTGGGGAACGGTCTTGAAGGATGTGGGCCATGAAAGAAGGATCAGAGAGACAGCTGAAAAGATTACCTCTTACAGACTGTATTCGACGTAGCGTTGAATTCATTTCTTCTCTTATCGACATAGCTTCGAGTTCTTCTAGGAGCTGCTTCGATTTTATCTGTGCTCCGACTGATCTCTGCTAGTCGACGTTGCGTCGATATCTTATCGGCGTGTACGTCGTGTTGATCTGCCTGGCACTGAGCTTCATCTTCTGCATCGAGATGAAGTCGACGTCACGTCGACTTTAGATGGCTTCGACAGATAACATCTTCTGCGTCGAGTTGAAGTAGAAGCTGCATCGACTTCTCCAGTTACTCCGACAAGTCCATGACCTCTACGTCGACATCTATTCGACGTTACGTCGACTTGAGTTACTTCGATAGAGGGTTTGAACCACTTGGACTTCTAGTCAAAGCAACATCGATATGGACTCAATGTTGCGTTGAATTCTATTCGACGCAAATGTTAACTTAGCCCAATTTTGCTTCCTTGATCTGGTCCTGACATCCTATGTTGAGTGTGACATCCTAAGACATCTAATGACCATATTACCCTCACTGTTCAATGGGTAATTTAATCCTAGTAGATAAAATCACTTTTAACTAATTTGTTAAGTTAAATCAAAAGGGGGTTTTCCCAACAATCTCTCTCTATTTATCTTAACAAATTTTACATTTTGTTCTGAGTGATTTTATACATTTTTTTGCAGAATCAAACATACATGCAAGGTATTATAAACAAAAAGAGGAAACAACTAAAATTACAGACAACAGATTTCCATATCAAGAAATTGTGTACTAGTGTTTTACCCACCAAATGTAATTTCACAGAATCCAAATAATTTATCTGATACCTGAAGTTCATGAGTCCTTCTCAGGAGTTCTTCTCTTCCTTGAGAATACATTTGGTAGGGCTTGCCTCATCACCACTCTTATAGGCACATCATCATCATCAACAGACTCTTCACCCTTATCAACATCTGCTTTATTAGGATCAACAATAACTGTACTGTCTTTAGGAAGCTCCCCCTGTGTTTGTGCATTCTGCTCAGTTTCCTGGGCAGCTTCCTGAGCTATCTGAGCAACTTGATCTAATAGATCTTTAGCTTGAGGCTCATTCTGGACCCCTGCTGTGCTCACAGCTTCAAATTCCATATTCAGACTCCTCTGAATATCTGGAGCTGGCTCCCCGTGAACTGTAGGCTGACTTAGAACAACTGGAAGCTCCTCTTGTTCTGCTGGCTCCCCCTGGATTTGTGCTCCCTGAAAGGTAGTCACCTTGTCAGGGGAAGGCTCATTATCAGCTTCTTCCTGAACTTTTCCCCTTAAGATAGGGTCCTCTTCCTCTAAGATATTCTCCCCCTTCTTGACCTTGCTGGCCAGTGAAGTTAAGAATTCTCTTGTAATCATAGAGGAAGAGACAAACTCCTGGAGACCCTGGAGGGATTTCTTAGAGTCAAGCTACTCAGCTTCTATCTGAGAATACTTCCTGTCAAATTTTCTTTCCTGAGTGGCCATCAGGTCAGCAAAGGTAGTTGAGGCAAGATCCACAGCTTTGGAGATGATTTGCTCAATGTCAATGGGAGGATGAGCTAGAGGTGGAGGTGATGAAGGGAAGTCTTCTTGAAGGGGAGAGAGAGGATGGTAGACATCAGGTGAGAAATGAGTTGATGGTGGTGGATGATGTGTGGATGATAGTGGATGATGTGTATGAAAAGATGACTCAGGGGATGAACTGGATGAAAAAGGGTGATTTGGAAAATCTTCTTGTTGATGTTATTGTTGCTGAGAAGATGGTAGTGCTGAAGTGTCATCTTGAGGAAGATCCCTTGGTGGATCTGGTATCTGTCCTTCTGAATCTTGAGGAGGAGGAGAAGGAGGAGGTGAAGATGGGGCCTGACCAGGCTTCAAGATTTGCCTTGTCCATTTTGAGAAGATCCCAATATTGATCCTCTTTCCAGGAGGAATGGGTACTCCTTTTGACTTGCAGACACTTGGATAATGCTGGAAGAGCGCCTGGCTCATTATCCTCATGAAAGCATTCTCCTTGTGGGCATACTTATGCCCAATCATCTTTAGGAGCAGTCTTCCCCGGTTTACCTTCTTCTTAAGTACCAGTGCTCCCATTATCTGAAGTTGTTGCTGGGTATGGCATCATGTGTAGAGATCTTACACAGCAGTACCTTCCCCACTATATCAGCCAAAAATCTATGCTCTTCACCGAGGTCCATCTTTTTCAGATTGATAGGCTTGTCCTTTTTAAATTTCATCAGTTCCAAGGATCTCTTAAGCTCATCCCCTGTCTGAAAGTCATATGTTTGGTTCAGCAATTCCTCTAGGATCAACACATCTGTGCCATATATCTTCCCTTTGAGAGATCCATCCTCTCCTACCTGAATGTTGTCTTTAAGTTCAGTCAATTTGACCTCCAGAATCTTGCATCGTGTTGAGATAAGTTTGGTCAGACTAGCCTCCTGAAACAGGCTAAGAATTGCTTTGAAATGTTCCGCCGCTGCAATGAAAGAGTCCACATCTACCTGAGTTGACCTTGGGAGGAGCCATCTCTTTGAATGTACCTGCAAAGACGAAGAGAAAGAGAGAAAAGAGAACGGGAGAGCTAGAGAACAAGAGAGCAGGAAGGCAAGAAGGCACGAGAGCAAGAGAATTCGAAAGCGTGATTCTTTCGACGCTGGTGTTGCTTAAAAGAAGCGATTCATCGCTGCTTAGGGTTTAAGTCGACGCAGCGTCGATGTGCATCAATGTTTGGCGCGCAAAAATAAGTAGAGAATGCATCTAGAAGACATTCTTAGCGCGCAGACAATTCAACATTGCGTCGAAATATTTTCGACGTAATCTAGTTGACGCAATCCCTTGCTGAAGATTGCTCAGCAATTTTTAATTTTACGTAGACTAGTCGACGTTGCGTCAATTTGCTATCGATGCTACTTCGACTTTAAAGATCGTCCAGTCATTACGATGCATGCGTCGATACGAAATCGACGTTACGTCGAGATCTATTCGAATTATTCACTCTGAGTGCTTCTAGACGCTGGCGTTGAGTAGAATTCGACGCAACATAGATTTCTATTCGACGCACCTCTGAATGAACATAGCCATTTAGAAAATACCTGCTGTTTTTCCCAGCAATCATATTTATTAAAAATAGATTATACTATTAGTTTCATAAGCTATAGATATTAATCAAGGTAGAGTTCACTCCCTTGGGTGAAGTCTGTTCCTTATCTTTGTCCTACATCTTCCTTCCCACTCTATTTTCTCCTGAGTGGGATCCTACTTAACCCTGCACATGTAATTCAAACATTAGAAGGAACCTAGGTTACCTTGGGTCCTTTGCTTTTACCATTATAGGATTCCATGAAAGAATAAAAAAGTCTTTCATGATACCCTTTGGGATGATAAGGAATGGGTCTCCCAAACCTATTATTTTGATACTTGAAATGAGAATAAAATGTATCAAAATATAATAAATCAGCAGAATGTTTGATTATCCTATGTTTTGATTTATTCTTTTGGTTGTAGTTATTTGACCTTTCTAGATGACCCTTGCCTAGGGTTTTTTTCTTATTATTCAGATTTGCCCTTTTAGGTCTGTCTAACCTGTCTGTGTTGGAACAACCCTATTACTGATTTGGGATAGGATCACTATCTGTTTATTAGGACTAAGTTGACCCCAATGTATAGTCCAAAGGGTCAAGGTTTTAGGCTGTTAGAACTAAGAAAAAGATAAGTTTTCTGCGTTCGATGAACTCCACACTGCGTTTGACGAACTCTATCCTGCGTTCGACGAACGACATGCTCCCGCGTTTGACGAACTTGCCAAGGTTCTGCGTTCGACGAACTCATTCTGCGTTCGACGAACTCCTCTTTGCGTTCGACGAAATGCTCTCAGCGGTCTATGAAAGCTCGTCTCAACGATTAATGAACTTCAGTCTCAGTGGTTGACCAAGTATCAACGTTCGACGAACCTCTCAGCCTCGGCGGTCGACAAATTTGGTCAGTTCAGCGGTCGACGAATTTGCCAAATCTCTGCGTTCGACGAAATATCATTCAGATCGATTAATTCAATTCTTCCAACCAGATTCAGTTGAGGTCGACGAACTCAACATTCTGTTCGACGAACATCATTCTGCGTTCGACGAACTCAGCTCTGCGCTCGACAAAATTTGTTATTTCAGTTCAGTATTTCAAACAGATTATTTTATTTCATTCTCTGAACTCAGATCTTTCAGCAACGGCTCTATTTTATCAGATAAGTAAGGATTATATCTTTCCTTTTATTATTTCGAGATCATACCCAGTTACATATAGCTGAAAAGGACATTTTCATGGAAAGGGAAAAAGATAAAAAGCGTATCAGATTTGCAGTACCAGATATATATCTTCTGAATATTTTATTCCTTAAACTAAGGGATTTGAATTTCAAATCTATCAGAGATTTCAAAAGAAATAAGGAAGAAGATATACAGTATTATAACATTATAACAGAATAGCAAGACAGGAAAAAGAGAAGAAAAAAAGCTGTCGAGAGAAAAATACAGCAGGAAGAAAATAAAAAGCTTTCAGAGTTCATCTTCCTCAAGCAGCACATTTCATTCTCTGAGAACATCAACACCTTCTCTCAGATTTCTGCTGCAAGTTTCTAGATCAGATCTTCAAGAGAAACAAACAATCTGAGAAACATTTTGTCTCTCAGATTCATCAGCTATCAGGAAGATACAAGAAGATACTTCATTCAAGTGAAAGCTCCATCTTCAACTGTCAACAAATTTCAATCAGACATGGGGAGCTTTACAACATCACATTCCACTAAAGTCTTCTCTCAGATTATTGACAGAGAAGAACATCTTAACCCTCTTTATCCCCTCTTGTACATGGTTATAACTCCCTTCAAAAGTTAACCCCTTGGTGGCAGGGCACCTGAACAAAAACCTGTAGTTTGGTTAGAGCACCTGATCAAAAGCTCAGTTGGTGTTTTGGGCACCTGATCAAAACCTCATTGGTGATAGGGCACCTGATCAAAAACCTAGTGGAATCCTACCAAGGGTGGTAGAAGAGTAGACGTACCCAGGTTTATTGGGGAATTACTATAAAATCCTTGTGTCCTATGTGATTGTTTATTTTTCTGTATAGTGTTGTGTGCTCTCTTTGTATTTGTTTTTATTACTCACTCAATACACATATAAGTATCATTATTTTAATTCCGCTATAAAAATAAGTGAAAAACTTTTTAATACTCTATTCACCCCCCTCTAGAGTAAATCTAAGATCTAACCTCACTTTCAGTCTAGATGATTATTATCTGTGTCCTTAGATGGAGTACTCTTCTCACTGGGTAAATAGCTACTGGGTCTAACAAAGGCCACTGAATTTTTCCAGGCAGGCTTCCTTGGTTGGTCTGTGCTTGTGGAGGGCTCTGCTCCTAATCCTAGATGATTAAACCTCATGGAGAGGTTTTCAGTGATGTCTTTGAGCTTTTGACTCCTCCCATTGAGTGAGTCCTCAAAGGCCTTTGCCTCTGCTAGCTCTTCTTTCAGTCTTAACTTTTCTTTTCTAATTCCTATTAGTTCTAATTCTTTATTTTTAATCTCTTCTATTAGGCCTTGATTTCTTACATATACATCATCTTTCTTTAGGTTTTCTAGTTCTAACCTAACAGAGTCTAGTTCCTTTTCTACCCTAAGGTGATCATTACAGAAATTCTTGAAACAAATTTTGAAGTCTTCTGAATTGAAATCAAAATTATCAAATAAAGATACCTGCTCCTCTTCATCATCTGATGACATCCCCAGGGCCATCATGCAGGCTGCTTCAGCTTCTGCTTCATCTTCACTTTCAGATGAGGATGAGCTCTCCTCTGCTTCTGAATCACTCCAGGTTTCAGCAATGAAGCCCTTGGCTTTCTTCTTGTCCTTTCCTCTGTAGGACTTCTTCTTCTTCTCCTCTCTATTGCTGCTTTTCCTGTCTCTTTGCTCTTCTGGCACTCCGAAGCAAAGTGCCCTGGTTTGTTGCAGGAGAAGCAGGTAACCTCCTTCTTTGGAGTCTTGTCATACTTGGGCTTTGAGCTCCAATCCCTTTTTCTCCTTGAGTCTTCTGTCTTGATCCATTTCTGGAATCTCTTTGCTAAGAGATTGAACATCTCATCTTCTGGGGTAGAAGGCTCCCCTTCAGAGACTTTCAGGGCAAGGCTTCTTTGGATGGGAGCAGGGGTCTTCTCCTCTTGTTCTGATTCAGCCCTATTCTTTAGGAGCATCTCATTTGACTTGAGCTTTCCTAGCAAAGCTTCAGTAGAGATCTCCCTATGACACCTAGATTCCCGGATTGCCCAGATTCTAGAGTCCCATGAGTTGGGGAAGCACATGAGGATCTTATCATTAATTTCAGTCAAGGATATTTCCTTGTCTAAGCCTCTAAGCTCATTAATGATCAGACTGAATCTGTCATACATATTGACAACAGATTCTTCAGCTTTCTTTTGGAAGTTCTCATACTGGGATATGAGAAGGGACTTTTTGTCCTTCCTTTCATCAGCACTTCCCTCAACCATTGTGGCGAGGGAATCTCAGATCTCTTTTGCAGATTGGCATTCAGCAACTTTCTGGAAAATGTCATCAGACATTGTTGATACCAGAATATTCATGCCTTGGCATCACATGCCTTGACCTTCTTCTCAGCCTCTATCCACTCCTTTCTTGGGACAACCTCAGTTGTTAAGGTTTCTCCTTCCTTTTGTCTGACTGGAGCAGGAGGACCTGTGAGAAGAACATTATATATGTCTTCATCAATTGAATTCATATAAAGTCTTATTCTAGCCTTCCAGAGTGTGAACTTATTTAAGTTACACACTAGAGGTCTTGTTGAAGCATAATCCTTAGTACTCATTTTTCTTTATAAAATATATTTATAGAAAAAGAAATAAGAGTAGGAGGTCTTTTTGATCAAGGTGTTAGCTTTTATTGATCAACCTCCCTCTGATACCAACTGAAAGTGCACAGTGTGCCTCTAAAATTCCTCTAGAGGGGGGGGGGGGGGGGGGGGGGGTGAATAGAGTTTTAAAATATTTCTATCCTAACTGTGTCTAACAATAAATTACTCTAAAGAGTTATGCTTAACAATTCAGGCAGAATAAAGAATGCAAGAAATAAAGTGCAGAATAAAAGACTGGGATAACACAGAAAATCACAGCACAGACACAATGAGTTTTATAGAGGTTCCCCAAACCAAGAAAACAGACTTTTGGCCAGGGCAAAATTCCCTGGCAAAAAATCCAAAACCGTGGCTAAAGATCTTTTGTCACGGTCTAGCCACGGAAAAATTTCATGGCTAAAAGTCGCGTGGCAAAAGTTTTTTAGCCACGGATTGGCCGTAGCAAATAGTATTAGCCACAAAAAATACTTCCGTGGCTAATAATATCACTTTTAGCCACGATTTTAGGCCCTGGCAAAAACTTCTCAATATTTGCCACGGCTTTTAGCCGTGGCAAATAGTCGGGATTATTAGCCACAGTTCTAAACCCTGGCTAAAAGTACTTTCGATATTTAAAAAAAAAAACTATTTGCCACGGTTTTAAACCGTGGCAAAATAATAAATTATGTATTTTTTTAAAAAAATTGAGCCGCTATATTAATATATACTTGATCCAACGTATTGTTTTTTCAAATGCAAGCAACAAATTGCTCACTGAGCTATTCTTTATTAGCTTCTATGATTCAGGTTCCAAATAAATTAAAGTCCACTGCTGAGGACAACCAAAACCAATAGCAGCTTATTTTTGCATAGAAAAACCAAACTATCTGAGTTCACATACAATATAAAAAAATTATCATAACAATCAGGGAATTGACAAATCGGCCGGTACTATCACAGTTTCATTGATATGAATGGGTGATACAAAGGAGGAACCTAGATTCTCTTACAACTTCACTCACACTTATCTAAAAAGAGAAAACAAGGGTGTCTTTATATAGAGGCAAACCGAGTACAAAATAGAGATTCAGATCTAATAAAAAATATATTACACAGGTTGTAGCACACAACTCAAAAAGGTCATATAATCCTCCTTTTTGTTTTTCAGTGGTTTGACTGGCTTTTATCTTCTTCTTGCAGGCAGCTTGCGGATTGAGGCAGAACCATAATCTCCTCCTATATCAAAAATGCTGGTTAACTCAAAATCCAAAAAATCTATCGGTAAACGCTGAAAAAGAGTACCTGAACTATACTTGTCAGGAATATATTCGCTGGGATGATGATCAATAGGATACTCATCCGGCACAATGTATGGATACTTCGAGAAGAGTATCAGCTGAATCACTCTACCAAGGGGCAGTGTGCTGGGGTGCTGGCGGCGTGAAGGGGACTTCAGACGATAAGTATGCTGCATCAAGGAGAGCAGGAAATAGGCAATGTCAAAGGGGATGTGCTCCATAATATATGACATGTTGTGATACCGCCACTGAACCTGAATGCGGTGCATCTCTTAATAAAAAAATGAATTAGGAACAAAAACACTCACATACACATACACACACAAGCACACAAACAACTCTTAACAAAAAAATGAATTAGAAACATCTATTTAACATTAGACACAAAATAAATTGAGAAACATATGATATATTCATATTGTATAATAAAGTTATTAAATAAACTGAGAGCATCTACCTAAGAAGACCTATCATCAAGGCTATGATAATATGCTGGTATGTAGCAATCATTATTCTAAAAATTTAAGTGGCATACCAGTATGTAAAAAAATAACTAGCAGCAAGCCTATAAAAATTATTTAAAAAATACAAACACACCATAGAATTATAATAATTTGTCAAGACAAACACTAAGAATCTTTTCTCATGGATAGATTGTATTAGGACACAATCCAATTACAGGGACATGTTTTTTTATTTAGTTAATTAATCTGAGTGCAAGAAGAGCTGAGGTAATGTGAATGATTATATGTTCAACAGCTCAACAAACAGCTACCAAAAAGAATGAAGTATGAATAAAATTTCACAAACATCAGAGAAAAAATCATTGGCTGGAATATCAGAGAGCATGTCAAGGAAATATGACCGTTGCCCGCTGCTCCGCTCGTCGTCGTCTCAGTGCGTCGTGCGACTCCTGCCCTAATCGCTATGGAGGAGAAGACGGGATAGAAGAAGCGCTCGCTGAATATAGTAGGGGGGAAATAGAAGAAGCCCTCGCTGGCTCCAAAGGAAGTGTTGGTATCCATGGTCGTCTTCAACACAAAAAACTATGTTTCACGATAGCACTGAGCTCAGAGTGATGATAATAAAGGAAACTGGATAGTGTTTTTATTGCTTTGTTGATTTCTGAATACAGGTGCTTAGGCTTTTATTGGCATGTGAAACAATTTTGGAAAGGACAACTCAAAATTCTGAAAAAAATGTATGAAATTAACTCAAATTTCTGAATACAGGCGCTCGGTGACGAAAAGGAAGACGGGAAGAGGCCACACAACATTCTACTTTCCTGCGTAATAAGATTAGCCAAAACAACTGACAACCATAAAACAAATTAACAAATTTTGATCGCTGTAAAGAGAGCAATTCGATTGGTTCTTGCACATTCAACATTTGGTGAAAAAAGACCAATTTGTTTTTCTAAATTTTGTGAAAAAAATGACTGAGTGGGGTTGGTTGAGATGTGTAATTGTCACAGGGTTAATCAAAGAAGATGAAAAAACTAAAGCTATTGTGAATAATTTTGGAAAGGCAAGGAATGTAATTCCCATAAGTACATATACAAAATCAGAAAATCAATCAAAATGATAAGGCAGTGAAGGAAATCTTGGCATTTGGTAGGCTTCCATTGACAACTCAGTTGAAATTGTTAATGAATGAAAAATAGTGTACAGATTCAGTAATGTTATGATGGGAGTTGAACTCTATGAAACAGATGCAAAAAATTTCACATAAAATGTGCAGGGAAAGGGAATGTACATGGAATTGGAATTTATAATCTTCTCATCGTCTCCTCGCTTCTATGCAGAAACCCTCCGCCTAGCTTCAGCAAAAACTGAAGAATATCAAAATAAGCAACCAACCAAACAACATTAACTTGAAGCAAAAACTTTCAAATTAATAATTAGATCACAAAAAAGATGACAATAACCATAGAGAGTGGTCAACGCAAAAACAATTGAGACTTGGTATAATCTTCGGCATAAGAAAAAAAGAACCAATAAATTTGAAAGTGTACCAGTCCAGACACTTATGTCCTTGTCGACCATTACATCCCTAGGCCACTTTGAAGCTGATTAGTAAATGTTCCTGGGGTGTGCCTAGCTCCCAGTATAGGGTGAGAACTGAGAACCAGTGTACTGTGCAAACTTCAGGACAACCCTTTGACCGTATGGCCTAGCAAATTTCTCGTTTACGATGTGTTACCCAGCTGTCCAGCTTGGACAGCATGTAACGCAAGCATTCACAGGAAGGGCATTTCACAAGGGAATTTAGACAAAAATGGTGGTACGTAAGAAGGTCATTTTGCATGCACCTGTGGCCTGAAACTTGCAGCTCACAACTAACTTTGGATTAACCAGTGACTGAAGAGTAACAATCACTTCTGATGCCATAGAAAATGATAATAAGAATGCTGTAAACAATACACCTTTCAGAGAGCTATGTTGCAAAACATATGAGAGAATAATGGAAATCAAAGAGGCGTGAGGCGAACTAATCTTACATGTTTCCAGTATTCCCTCAAGAAAAGAATACACATCGTAGTGCATGTAATCAAGCTCTCCTGGCATTGTAATTTGTTTGTGTCGTGAAAAGAAATATAGTGGCACTTCAGTTAAATGGAAAGCTTCAAGCAAGTCCTTGAGAATTTGCAGATTCTTCTGATGATATAGTTCATCAAGGACTAAAAGCTGTTCTCACAAAACAATATAGGGATAAGATAAATATACTGATCACATAAGAATTGAAACAAGGTTCAAACACTCAGAAAATGTAATAAAATCCCAAATTAGCATGGATTTAAGACACTTTCCTCGTCTACTATATTTAAGTCAAGTGTCATCTTAAATTTATATGATTTTCCATATGTTTATTTGTTAAACTTGTTTTTTACACCTTACAGAACTATAATTTGACGTAGGACAAATGTGAAGAGTGAGTATGTGTCCTAAGGGAACACTAATGATTTGGTGTTAGTGTGGTAATTTCGGTATTTCAAAATGATGTGATACACAAATAATAGTTCAACAAATAATCACAATAATTTATGAAGTTATTAATAGAATTCACAAGCATTCACGTTTGAGGTTAGGTGTTAGCAAAACAAACATTCACGTTTGAGGAGCTTACATCTTGAAAACATGGGTTCAAAAATCAATTTCTTTGGATAGGGATGTGCTTAAATCTTCTACCTAATTCATTAATTTTCATTGCTCCATATAACCTTATGATCAACAATGCTGAATATCACTCTTTTGGAGAGATTTCAAGGAGTGGAAGAAAGTTCATGTGAACAAAAAGTGGGTTTCCTATTCAAAAGCAAAAAAACATCAATATCATGTGTATAATGATTAATGAGTAAAAAAAAATTAATTATGTAAAAGTAATCTATAAATTAATTATTTCTACAACCAAAACATATTAAATCACTTTTTTGAAACATAAATTTTCCAATGAAATTCGAAATTCCAATCAAACTCTCGTGTCAAAAGCAACAGAGGGTTCAAAATATGTTCTCTTTCATAATATCAATTTTAACCAAAATTTGCATAATATCAATTTTCACATCTAGTCCAATTTTCATAATATCAATTTTAACCAACTCCTTTGCTCATCTACTATTATCCGAAGCAGAAAAATCAGGAATCATCAATCAAAATTTGCTAAATGAGATATAAAACTTCAGCAAACTCACCATAAACCATGTGCATGACCAATTTTACTAAAAAATGTATTTTTCTTGATACTGCATCAGAATGATATAAAAAATTGCCATGGTTCAGAGCTTCAAAATGATATAAATTTTTACTGAAATGGTTAGTAGAGCTCAGGTTTTTTGATTAAAAATCAAGACATAAAGAATCAATTATATGCTTGAAATCTCATAGAATGAACAACAGGCATGAATAAATCCTTAAGAATGAACAACAGGCATGAATAAATCCTTAAGAATGAACAAAATGCATGAATAAATTCATATCTCATGGATATAGAAAGAAATATATAAGATAAAAGAACAAAATTAGAGTGACAAGGAAAAGAACAAAGGTATGGATTTATATATCTAGAAGAAAATGTAAGAAACAGAATAAAAAAACACCTCTGAACCTTGTCGATGCCACAACACTAAGAAACATTTTCAATGCTTGCAGTATCATCCTTGGGATCTTGCCTTGGGATCTTGCAACAACCACAAGAAATTTTTGTGAGGGAAGGAATAATGAAGTAGGTTGTGTGTAGGTTGTGTTTATCTCACCTTGGGATCTTGCAGGCGAGAGGATTTTGTGGTCGAGAGGATTTTGTGGTTGCAGGTGACGAAGATGGGATGGAGCATGAGGCGTCGAAAGGTAGACAGGGAAGGCGGCTTCGATATATGCCACGACGAGTCGAATCTGCTGGAGCTTCATCGATCTGCACCACGAGTCGTCGAGGGGAAGATGATACGGAGCACGCTGTTTGTCGAGGGGAAGACGGGATGGAGCACGCGGTCGCGGGGAAGACGGGATTAGGTTACAGGAGTGTGCGGGTAGAAATAGGTTAATGTAGGCATTGGCCACGGCTTATAATTTTTCGTGGCTAATAGTTTTGTGGCTAATGCTTTTGTATTAGCCACGACTTATTTATCCCCGGCTAAAACATGGTTATTTGCCATGATTTTTTTTCGTGGCTAATGCACTATTTTTAACCATGATTTTTCCTCCGTGGCTAATAAAAGTGTAGCTAAAACTCAACTTTCTTGTAGTGACGTACTCTTCTCTTCTACCACCTGGTAGGAATGCACCACCTGGTAGGAATGCACCACCTGAAGATGAACTACAGAGACTTTGATTGTCAGATTCTTCTTGACTTCTGCTGATTCAGATCCTGCTGCTATATGATGGTGATGAGAAGCAGCTATCAGATCTACTGTTCTCTAAGATGAAGAACAGTTGTATTTCTCTTTTCTTTTCTGTTCTTGATTAGGGTTCCTGAGAGAGATGGAGAAGAAGAGGAAGCCCTAGAAAAATGAAGGAGACGGCTGATTGTGATTAATGCCCTTATCTGCCTCTATCTTCACTTGTCTTTTTATTCTCTCTTTTTCAAATTCGAATATGTTTCCCTTTCTGATATGCCTTGATAAGGTAATCTACTTATCACTTTCTTTTTTTTCCTCTTTAATTCTCATCCCGACCACCTACAAGGAATATGGTTCCAAGAAACCTTTTGTGTCATTCTTTAATGCTCCTTTCTATTTCAGGCAATTATTGAGCCGTTGGGGAACGGTCTTGAAGGATGTGGGCCATGAACGAAGGATCAGAGAGACAGCTGAAAAGATTACCTTTTATAGACTGTATTCGACGTAGCGTCGAATTCATTTCTCTCTTATCGACGTAGCTTCGAGTTCTTCTAGGAGCTGCTTCGATTTTATCTGTGCTCCGACTAATCTCTGCTAGTCGCCATTGCGTCGATATCTTATCGACGTGTACATCGTGTTGATCTGTCTGGCACTGAGCTTCATCTTCTGCGTCGAGATGAAGTCGACGTCACGTCGACTTTAGATGGCTTCGACAGATAACATCTTCTGCGTCGAGTTGAAGTAGAAGCTGCGTCGACTTATCCAGTTACTCCGACAAGTCCCTGACCTCTACGTCGACATATATTCGACGTTACATCGACTTGAGTTACTTCGACAGAGGGTTTGAACCACTTGGACTTCTAGTCAGAGCAGCGTCGATATGGACTCGATGTTGTGTCGAATTCTATTCGACGCAAATGTTAACTTAGCCCAATTTTGCTTCCCTTGATCTGGTCCTGACACCCTATGTTGAGTGTGACATCCTAAGACATCTAATGACCATATTACCCTCACTATACAATGAGTAATTTAATCCTAGTAGATAAAATCACTTTTAAATAATTTGTTAAGTTAAATTAAAAGGGGTTTTTCCCAACATTCTTTTTATATGACTTAAACTTATTCTTCAAGTTGATAATATTTCTTCAAGACGATATCGTCTTGATCTTCTAGATGGTATAAAGTCTTCAAGCCGATGTTGTCTACATGATCCTTTCTTTAGGACTTAATGAGTTATCTCGACGATATGTCTTCAATCTTCAAGACGATGTATCTTCTTCAAGACAATATTATCGAAATATCTGAACTCAATGATAACTCTCTTCAGACGATATCGTTGAGACTGTCTCGACGATATATTTCCTTTCTCAATGACTTGTCTACTGAGTCTTGAGACGATATTTTAGTTAGTGTATTTTCATTACTTTTATAGTCTTGATACCAGTGATGTAGCTTTGATGCATTTCAATGATATGTGTATCATCTCAACGATATGTTCAATCCTTCTTGATGATTTTGGACTTAGAGAATTACTGGACATATAATTTATCCTCTGTAGTCATGTATAAAATATACCATCAAATACATAGTGCATTTATCATTGATCTAAGTACTTCTTCAAATCAGAAACATTGATGTGCACTGTTCCCAACAATCTCCCCATATTTGAAGAAGTCATAACTCGCTTCAATGATAAATGCCAAATGATAAATATAATCAAAATTTGAAGATACTCATTAAATGTAACATGATTCATCTATCAACATTATATAAATAGAGATAATGTTTTAAAACAAAATATTTCACAGTCATTTGCCCAAGTCATTTTCAGACAAAACATTCATTGATCTTCAGGTCTTGCTGCTGCTTCCCTTTCCTTTTCTTCTCCACCTTTCATAGAAACTGATTGGCTTTAGAATCTTCTTTGGAGAAGGAGGAGGACCATGAGGGAATGTTATCTTATAATTTCTCCTTTTTTTCCATTTGATTTAGATGAAGATTCTAGTCAGCAGAATAATAAACTCTTTCTGACCCATCTTGAGGGTATCCAAGCTCCATCCAAGCTTCTGAAATCAAGGCCTAGAATTAGGACTCCACTTGCTTGACTTTGGATCCTGCTCAATTTCCCTTAGCCTTTTCTGCTTGTACATTTTGCTCTGAACTCACTTCCTTTTTCTTGAACTGACAGATTCTCCAATTTCAATACCATATACTTCTGAGGCAGTGCTTTCAGATGGTTATGCTAACTCATAAACTGAGGGAGGCTTCTGTAAAGCTTGCTTGACTTGATTTACAGTCCACATGACTTGATTTGAGCCAACATTTATCATTGTCTTCTCCCCCTTTAGGACTTCTTCAACAATGTGATCATCAAGGGCTACTTGTACCAAATTTATCCTCTCATGTAGGTGTTGTTCAGCCTCATCCAAGTTATTTCTTACTTCTAGCAAATGTTCATCTATAGTCTGAGTGTTTGTATTTACTCTTTTTAGAATTTGATCTCTGTCTGCATTCATGAAACCTACTACCTATCGAAATGCATGCTCCATATTTCCTGAAATGGTTGACTGATTCTGCACGATTTCATGGGTTTGATGCCCAACTTTGTTAATCTCCTCACCAAATGCTCCATGGCTGGGGCTGCTAGGTGAAATAAATGAGTGTGGTGAGTGTTCATATGATGCATGTCATCTTTCACACTCTACAACTCAGCCTTCATCTCTTTCCTGAGGCCATCCACTGTCTGCAGAATGAATTGTTCCATCTTCTCCCTTTGAACATTCAGCAATGCTGATATCATGTGGAATGGAGAGCCTGATTGCACAGTAGATGCTCCAACAATATCCACTTATGGAGCAGCATTTTCCTCTGGAGGACTTTCAGAAGTACTGTCTTGACCTAGAAGATCAGGAGAGTCTACCTGAATCTGCTCTTCTTCTTCCACCAGCTTTTTTCTTGCCTTTGATCAGAACTAGGTCAAGCCTAGTCTGGGGAACAATACTTCCAACCTTCTCTGTCACATTGCCTTCAACTTCCTTCTCTGGAGCATCCTTCTCCTGGACTACTTTTTTAGTAGGAGTCCCAACCTTCTCAACTACAGGTCCTTCAGCTTGACCCTCCAGGGTAGAGCACCCCAGACGAGGCTCCCCTTCAACCCTCTCAATATGTTGGGTTGAGCACCCATGTAGGGACTCCCCCTCAACTCTCTTAGTGTCTTGGGCTGAGCTCCCATATAGGGACTCCCCCTCAACTGGATCACTGCCCAGAATTGAGCTTCTCCTCACCTCAACATCCTTGGAAAGATTTGGATCTGGAATAGAAGGGGCTTCTTCTTCTGAACTGCTTGATGAACCTTCCTCCTCTGAGTCATCAATTACTACAGCTTTCTTTTTTCTTTTCTTTTATAGCTGCTTGGGCATCCTTAGGAGATTTGCAGATAACTCTATCCCATCTATCCAACATTTTTGAATCCAACCTCTTAGAATAATGTAGAGGTACTCCCATTTTTCTTTTCAACACTTCCCCAAGGGAATTCAGGAGGAAGATAGATAATATTCTTCCAAATGAAGGGGTCTTCAAGGTGCTCTTAATCCTTTGGAATAGAAAATTTCTCCAGTCTGTCTTCTTTGAGACAATGATCCTACACATGACCTCAAACATTTCCTTGGAAATCCTATCATGGGAACCAGGCTTGCAGAGTAGCACTTTCCCTATAATGTCAACTAGAAGTTTTCCCTTCTGGTTAAACTCGTCTCTTTTAATATACCCATAGGTCTTGCCACTGTGCCCACACCAGGCATATCCTGCAGAGAGGTCTTCAGCAGCTAGACCTTCCTCTTTAATCTTTGTCTCCAGTCTTGGCATTCTCAAGGCTTTTCCTAAGATCTTGGCAGACATCTGATCTTCTTTCCGGCCACTGCTGACTTTAGGATGGTCCCTGAATGATTGATTCTCGCTCCTTCAAAGAATTCCAGGAGCTCCCGGTTCATGAGAACACAGGGTTCACTGAGCAGATTTTCCTGCCCTGCCGACTACAACAGTCCAATTACTAACCTAATTTCTTCAAAGCAGGAGTTGAATCCTCCTCTCTGAATCTCACAGCCGGAGATGACTGAAGATTCTTCCTTCTTGGGAGCCATTGAAGCAGAATGTCGAGAACGAGTAATTGTCGGAGATGGAATGGAGGTTTGTCGTGGAAATGACTTAGGGCAAATGAAAGTGTAATTTTTGTCCTAAGCATTCATTCTATTTATAGTGGAGGTAGTTGAAGAGACGCATACCTTTTTGTCCCAATTAGTAGATTAAAGGACCATCAGACGTCTATGATTAAAGATCCGATGTTGCATTGAGTATTTGGGTTGTATTTTGGCGATGTGAATTTTTGTCATCGATAGTGTCGTCGAGATTACTTCAACCTAGTCGTCGGAATCACTTCAGCTTTGTCATCGAGACTTCAGTAATATCATTGAGACTTAGATTTTGTCGTCGAGACTTTTCATTCTGTATCACTGAGAATTCATCTATTACGTTGAGATACCCATCTGATACTTGTCTAACTTGGGAAGATTATCAGCACCTTTTGAGAGATTCTTGATAGACTTGGAATCCTCTATGGACTACATAGACTAAGAATATTTTGGTTGATTGACAACTCCTCATAACTTGCTCTTGAGGATGATGCCTGACTTGTCTAAGAGTAGCTTGCAGTCTTCTGAGAATGATTTTTATCTTTCATATAGTATTCAGCCTTGTCTTCAATGATAGCTCTAGTCTTTTCCATGTTGTGTGTGCATCCACTAATGGACTATACTGGTCACTTTGTGTAAGGCATAACCTTTGGTCATGCTCTTTTTGTTTGAATCCCCAAGTATAACTATTGGTCTTTTTTCACTGGGGTGAATTTTCTTAAATACTTATTTACTCCTGCCATGTGCCTAGCGCAACCAATGTTCAAATGCCAACTAGTCTCTCATTTGGTATTTGGACATACCTGCAAGAAAGATTACTTACCCTTAGGTACCCAATTGGATTTGAGTCCTAGGTTTCTGTTAGGGGGATAAACTGAAATACCACACCTCTGAGTGGTCTGCATTCTTCTTGCACTAGGCACTGTTGGGTTAAACCAGCAGTCCAAGGCAAAATGACCAATTTTTCCACAACACCAACACTCATACCTATTGTATCTTCTCTTATGCCTCGCCATCTGGAAATGTTGGTGGGCAGGAGTGAAGACATCTGGCTAACAGGCCTTGGGTGAACCTCACAAGTGTGAGTATGTAGTTGAGCTGATCTCACCACTTTTTGGTTCACCACCTTGGGAACAAGCTTGGTGGGGACTGCCTTTCCCTTACTTTTGGGTGTTGATGCTGCAGATCCATGGACATGAGGACCTGGATTCTTCATTTGAGTCTCTTCAAGGGGTGCTTTAAATCACTCAGGCCAAAACCTGCTCTTCTATGTGTGTTAAAGGGTTTACTGCCTCTTGTAGAGATTGGTCAGATGACCATAGGCAGATTCCAGGTCAAAGAAATTTGATGCCAGTAGCTTCTTTTTGAACGAAGGTTGGGCTTCAGAGTCCTTGCCCTTGACTGTCTCCTTACCAAATCCTATACCTGTCAATGATGGGAATGACAGTCTTGGGCTTTGAGAAGCTGACAATAATTTTCTTCTCAGCCAACAGCATTTCCTCAAGGTCTTTGATGACCTTGTCTTCTGACCCAACTCAGCATTTTTGAGCTTTGTGGCTTCCTTGAGTTTGTCCACTTCTTCTCTCATAGAAGTCAGCTTTTCAGCTGTCTCTTGTAGCTCAGATTGGGTAGATTTCAAGGATGCTAACTCCTTAGATTGAGCTCTAAGAAGCTTCTTACTTCTTTCCAAAGCAATCCCCAAGGCTTCATTATGTCGCACTAGTTCAGATTCAATCTCATATGTGGATCTTAAGGGTATGTTGTTGCAAGAAGATTCACACTTACTATCATGCACAGAATCTGCCGTAGATTCAAAATCAGATGCAGACAAAGGAGCTCTAATATGTATCTTTCCAGGAGAGGTGTTCTCATCCTGGATGTCTTCAGTTATGGCCATGAGGCCAATGAGAGCTTCCTCCTCAGTTTCTGATGAATTTGAATTAGAATTACTAAGTGTTCTGATTTTGTTAGCAATGAATCCTTTCTCAGATATCTTTTTGTCCCTTGGACTTCTTCTATCATCATTCTTCTTTGATTTTCTCTTCTTGGAGGGGCAGTCAACAATTATGTGACCTGTCTTCTTGCAGTGATAACAAATTCACTTGGTTTAGATTTATACTTTTACTCCCTTGAAGATTTGGGTTTATCATGTTGACCAGATCTTCTGGAGCTTGAGGAGAATGTCATATGGCTGTCTCTTCTCCTTCTAGACATCAGCCTTTTGAACTGCTTGGAGAAGAGTACCAGTTCTTTATCAGTGTCATCAGATTCTGATGTGCTTGCATCAGAAGCTTCACCGTATTCAAAGATATTATGAATTATAGGAGTCTTGTCCTTGGTACTTATCAAGCTTTCAGTCTTAAGAGCCATGAGCCTTTCTTTGGTGCACCCCCTTGAGTTTTATTCTTCAGCTTTTCTAGTGTTAATCTGAAGTTCATAAGACAACAGTTTACCATACAGATATTTAGGCGCCATATTGCCCAACTGACCCATCTCCCTGATGACACAAATTTTAATATCCCATTCCTTAGTGCGGGATCTAAGGAATTTGTCATTGAGGTCTGATTTTGTAAACTCCCTTCCATAATTTTTCAAGCCATTTACAATCTTAAAATTTTTCTCATAACAGTTGGATATATTTTCACTCTTGCCCTGCTTGAAAACCTCTTACTCTTGGTTTAGAAGGGACTTCCTGTCATCCCTTACTTCATCAATTCCCTCCATGTAGAACACCAAGGAATCACACATTTTTTGCTGTTTTGCAATAAATTTAGTTCTGAAATGTAGAATCATCAATTGCATTTACAAGTATGCATTTTGCTCTCTTGTCCATTGTTACCAGGTCTACTTAATCCTTGGTAAACTGAGACAAAGTTTTAGGGATTGAAGGAGTTGTTGGAGTCATTGAAACAGTCAGGGGAACATAAGGTCCCTCTTAAACAGCCATGAATATTCTAGGATCTGAAGCTTTCATGAACATCTGACTCTTTTCTTCTAGATGAAAAAGTTCTCTATGGTGCAGATGGGCAACTTCATTGATCTCATATCTTTATGATGCTCACGAGCCATTAATGATCACAACCCAATAAACTTGTAGATCTTGTTCTAAACTATTAAGCCTTTGAACTCAACCTACCTCTGATACCAATTGAAAGATTTGGGTTGATTTATAATACACCTAAAGGTGATTAGGTGTTTTTGATGTTATTTACTACTTTAAAATCTAGCTAGCACAGCACATAAACAACACAGAAAAACACACAATATTTATAATGGTTCCCTACTAGACAATGTGTCTAGAAGTAGTCCACTGTTCCTCCCACCTATGCAGCAATGAGCTAGACTAAACAACTTCTCCAACTTCTCAGATCTCTTCTCAATAATCAAATCTTACAACTTGGTCTCACAAAGAACCCTACCAATAACTTAGATCTGTTACAAGATCCTACAGACTCAGGCTCACAAAGAACCCTATAGAACTCAGGCTCACACAGAATCCTACCAACTCAGATCTGTTACAAGATCCTACCAAACTCAGTCTCACAAAAAACCCTACAGAATAAGATAAATGAGTTTGTTGTTGTAGAAGAGAAGACTTCAAGATAAAAGCTTTGACTGATCAGACTTCCTCTTCTTCTTGCAAATGTAAGCCAAAGATCTTGTGAATCACTGAACCTTTCTATAGAATCTTCTTTTGACCTTCACAGCCAAGTTATGAAGATTTTCTGCTTGAGCACTTTTCTTCTTTTCTTTTCTTGATCAGAATCAGTATATTGGAAGAGAGAAAGACAAGCCCATTTTTGAAATCGAAAGTCATTCTATTTATACTCCTCTGCAATTTTGCATAAAAGCCCTTATTGATTATTCCATAATCAATTTGCCAGTTTAAAAATATTGACAGAATTGGCATAATATTTTATCATAAATTTCTTGTCATTCTTGGAACTTGCAGAATATGAAAGTAATAATATTCTTCATTAATTACTGTGCAACGACTATATTCTTTAGAGAATATATCATTTATTACTCCTTGATTAATGCACAAGATAAGCGGCGTGCACATTTACTGTATTTCTATTTCTGAGAGAATCTGTGCATTAAATGCACCTCAGCATCTGTTACGACGATAAATTTCTTCTAGTCGATGTCATCTTGTTCATCTCAACGATATGTAATCTTCACGACGATATCGTCGACATACTTCTTTCTTCAAGACTTTACTTGATATCTCAACGATATTGCTTCTTCTAATGATATCGTTGAGAAGTTTCTTTTTATATGACTTAGACTTATTCTTCATGTTGATAATATTTCTTCAAGATGATATCGTCTTGATCTTCTAGATGGTATAAAGTCTTCAAGCCGATGTTGTCCACATAATCCTTTCTTCAGCACTTAATGAGTTATCTCAACGATATGTCTTCAAGACGATATCGTTGAGATATCTGAACTCAATGATAAACTCTCTTCAGACGATATCGTCGAGACTGCCTCGACGATATGTTTCCTTTCTCAATGATTTGTCTGCCGAGTCTTGAGACGATATTTTACTTAGTGATTTTTCATTACTTTTATAGTCTTGATACTAGTGTTGTAGCTTTGATACATTTCAACGATATGTGTATCATCTCAACGATATGTCCAGTCCTTCTTGACGATTTTGGACTTAGAGAATTACTGGACATATAATTTATCCTATGCAGTCATGAATAAAAATATACCATCAAATACATAGTGCATTTATCTTTGATCTGAGCACTTTTTTAAATCAGGAACATTGTTGGGCACTGTTCCTAACAGTTTGTCGACTAGAGGTCTAGTCGACAGGCCCAGTTTCAAAAAGTCTGCTAGATGTCAACTAGACCTCTAGTCGACATTGGCAGTTTGCAAACTAGAGGTCTAGTCGACAAGTTCAATTCAGAAGTCTGCTAAATGTCGACTAGACCTATAGTCGACAAAAGCAGTGTATCGACGAGAGGTCTCGTCGACATAGATAGAGCGGCAGATTTTTCCTGTTTCATTTTGACGGACCATGGCTGTCTATTATTGACATTCCTGAGTAGGTGGACATTCTTATGAAACTGTTTAATGAAAGCTTCAGCTAGTGCTTATATACTCTCGTTTAGTAATGCGTATTCTGTTTATCATCTCATAATGTCTAGCCAGTATATTCAAAATGGAGTGGGGTCCCGACCAGACCTATTTTTATATTGTTTGTACTAGCAGGGTATTACAATTTGGTGTCAGACTTTAGAAATCGATCCATAGTTTTTAGAATTCGAGGTCAAATTATTTTTAAGGGGTGGAGTGCACATGATGTGCGTTCACTTAAAACGACAAAAAAATTAGAATGCACACTTAGGAATGAATAACAAGCATGTTTGCCAAATTGTTTGAGGAACCTGAGCATTACTTGGTTGATGTTTTACTAGTTTTCAGTCAGTAAATTGTGTGTTTCATGATTATAGCTGACTAGGAGTGGAGCGGGGTGTTTTCAACCCCGTAACACTGTTGTGAATAGTTTGCTTAATGATGCTCATGTAACGCCCCCTTCTACTAAAATAATTAGATGGGTCATAGAAGCGATGTTTTCCACACTTAATGCATAACCAGGATTGCTTGTACAACCTCCTACTCTTGATGTGGCCCCGGTGTCAGTTGTTGCAGTTGAGTCATACTGGAAGCACTTTCTTAGCTTCAACACTCCATCTTTCTCGGGGACTCAAACCCTAACGCAAGTAGAGGAGTGGTTGTCAAGTTTTATGAAGCCCTTTGACTTGCTTTACTTGTGAGAAAGTGGGGCCTGACCTGATAATGTCGAAGTGGTTCTCCGAAGATGGAATATTGAATGTTGGAGAAGACTTGTGTAGCAGATCTAAATAATGATGAGTTAGGGAAAGCAGTGTAGCCTTCCATTTCCCACTACCCTCCAACCCAGCCGAGAGTGTACTCTCTTGGCCAATAGGAGGACATTCACCAAAGTATTATTTGTGTACTTCTAGGGTTTTGTAAAAGGTGCAATTGTTGTCATAGTGCCATTGTAATGCCCTTTCTCCATAGGAATAACGGATGTCGAGATTAGAGTGAGGAAAGAACGAGAAAATCCCAATGTTTGTTTGCGATGCTGAGTTAGCACATGCTCAGAGCTTTTGTTGTTAAGGGACCCCATGCTCGGTTGACAAGTCCCCATGATACTTATTGGGAACTTTAACTACAATGTTCTTGATTTGAAGATGTCCTTAAGTCAAAGATAAATACACTTTATATTTGACACATTTGCTTTAGAATATTTCTTTTAGGTACTATACAGTGCAAGTCTAACATAGGGCTAGCTTTAGTGTCATTAGACATAGTTTTGCTAATGTAATCCCTCATTGTGCAAAACACCATGTCGACCTATGATCTAGACTATATTAGACTTGTCACTAACTCATTATCATCAGGAATACATGTCTATCAAATGAGCTAAAGCAAAGGATTTTAGTTGAGAAGATCAGAAATTCTCAAAGTCAAATATCATCTTGGAAAGCCTAAATGTCGTCGAGTGAAGGTCTCGATATCGTCTTGATGACCATAAGCACCAAGATGATATCATCTTGTAAACTCTCAACTACAATTATATTGTCTTGTCTAGAGGAAGAAGGCCTATCTCCAAATATCATCTTGGTAGTATACTTTTGATGAGACCCATTTATATAGTGATTTTCGGACTCATCTGGGCTTGTTTTCTTGCATTTGCACTACATTTTCAGTCCTGAATTGCTTATATATTCTACTCGTACATGCTTTCACCTTAAGTGCAATGTTTTGGTCCATTGTGGTGTGCAATTGCACGCTTTGTTGTTGGGGGCAAGCACAATGTGCTCCTCATGTCTTTATTGTGAGATTAGATTGAGCTGGAAGGGTATGCCCAGCTCTTCGATGGCTATGTTATTTGATGTGCAGGTGGGCAGATCGTCCATATTGGCCAGAATTCTTGTCTGCATGAATCCCATGGTCGTGCATTTTCTTCACGCACAGTCGGGTGCGACCGTGCATGATGATCGGCTGGCCAATATGGTGTTCTGTCCCTGATCGTGCGATTTGTTCACGCACTGGCAGTTTGTCCGTGCGTGAAGGAAACACATGATCTCATGTTGATAGCCTATTTTTCAAGCCCTTTGGATTTGCCCAAGCATTTTTATGCACGGTCGGCTTCGACCATGCGTGAGTAAAACACACGGGCGCTCCTGCTTCTTCTTCCTAGGCGCCTGTATTTTTAATATCGCACGGTCCACGCACGGTCGTGCGTTCGACCGTGCGTGACCAATTTCTGACCATTTTTCTATAAAAGCTGCAGATTTCTCCCTATCGAGGATCAATTTTCTTTTCCCGCGCCGAAGAGCTCCAATTCCGCCCTTTTTCGCCACTCCATCGCCGCCCACCTTCGAGTGGAGCTCCGACCGCCATTCTCTTGCAAATCTAAAGCCGGAGCATCCTCTAGGCCTCCTCCATCGTTCGTGCACTCCCAAGCTCCATCTCAAGAGATATCTTGATGCATTCGTGAAGTTCTCTGGTGAGGTTAGGATCAAAGAATATTGACAAGGAAGATGGGCTAGAGGAGGCGAGAGCTTCAGAGTCCCCGGATAGCAGTTGGAGACCGAGATTGGACAAGGACTGACAACCCTAGATTCCGGCCGTGAACCTCCGATGAGTCTCCGCCCTTTGGTTGTAATCTCACCCCCTTCATATTGCAGTAGTGTTTTCCTTTATCTTTAATGTGCATGAACGATGTTTGCTAAACCTTGTTATGTTATTTAGTATATTTCATGTCTATGTGGAATTATCATTGTGGTTTATGCAAGTGAGGAGCGCCCCCATTCCATCTTTGATTCACCATCACCGTCCATTCCATTCTGTAAGCCTACTCTTCCATTACGCTAGCCTACTCGTCCATTCCGTGTGCCTACTTTTCCATACGCCAAGCTAAGTGGTGCTAACGGCCCGTGTAATCAACCTCGACTCCGCCGGTGCGAACCATTCCATCCGCAAGCCTACTCTTCCATCTGCATAGCGAAGCGGTGCTAATGGCCCGTGTAACCCATCTGCCTAGCCAAGAGGTGCTAACGGCCCTCAAACCTTTCCGCAGTTACACTCACCTCATCCGCTTTCCTTCTCGTCCATCCGCCAAGCGAAGCAGTGCATAGCGACATGCATAATTTCCATCCACCAAGCGAAGCAGTGCATTGCGGCCTACATAAGAGTAGTTTAGTTTCTTTTCTTTTGCTTTCCATAATCCAATCCAAGCCTTCCGCAATCCATCCAACCTAAAGGACTTCAATCTCAAGTTCTTCCTTGATAGATAACTCCACCTTACTTTGTTCCTTTGAGATTCGATACCTGGGGATTCACTCCCACATTTTATATTACTTGAACGATCGGTACACTGCCGCTTCGTGCCGCAATCTCACTCCCACCTATAGCAGTGTGTAAGATTCGCGCATCAGGTTTTTGGCTCCGTTGCTGGGGATCACAATCGTGTGAGTTGCTTGAGCGAGAGAGACGAGAGATAAAAGTCCTTTTCATTTGTTTATCACGTTTGTTTTATTTTATTTTTGTTGTTTCATTCTTGTTCTTTATCGTTTGTGTTATTTTTAATTTATAATAACATCTTCTTAGTTTTATTTCTTCCTAACTTATTTTACAACTTTTAGATCAGGTTTTCAAAGTTCGTTTTAATTATCTGTGTAGTTCATCTTGGCAAAGAAAATTTTATTTTTATATCCACATTCGATCTATAATGTATGTTGTGCCTCCTCGACAGACATTTTCTCGGTCTTATGAGTCGGATCCTTGGATTCCGACGAGTACTGCTAAGAAGTGTTTGTTTTGTCTTGGTACGAATCATGCCTTGAAGGATTGCATCACTTTTCAAAGACAGATGGAGGAAGATGATGAACCAGATATCCGGATCCTGTCTACTCCCTATTCTGACAGCACTCCTTTTGCCTTTGATGATATATACGCTACACCACCTTGTCTATGGGGGACTGTTGCAGATATACCCATCAGAATTGCGGTTGATCCGTATGTTGATATTGTGGAGTTGATTCCTCAAGTACATTCTTCGTCGATGTGCGATTCTCCTGCGAAAGATCTTGAGTCTACTTTCTCTGAAGTTGATACTAATTGTGTTCTTCCATCTTCTTTGCAAGAATTTTCTACACTTGTATTTAATGATCCTGTTGAAGAAATGTTGCAGGGTGATGTTCTGGACCTCCAAGTTGCACCAAAGTGGGATGACGAGGATGAGCTTTTTGATGAAGAGTTGTGCACCTCTTCATTGGGGAAGGAGATCTGCCGCACCACTGATGTCTTCGAGTTTTCAGATGCGCCCCGTTATGACTCTTACGACACTAACAGTGATCAGGCTTGGGAACCTGCCGGAAGTGAAACCGTGATCACTTCCATAATTACCGATTATTTATGTCTTTCTTCTATTTTGTTTCCTGACCACCCTTCTTTGCTTGAACATGTACAGGGGGATTCAGTAGTGGTAAATCTTTTGGAAGCTGAATCTGAAATGCCCTCCACTGCTGATCCACCTCTACCTCCTCCTCTTGATATTTTTAATGCTTATTCTTTTCCATCCTTGTAGGATTTTGAGTATGTTGACCCATTTTTGGGTAATGTTGAAAATCAATTCTGGCAGGGGAAATACAATGCAGTGATGGTGTTTCCCTTGAAGGATTGGCTGCAGGGAGGCAAAAGATATTCATATCCTGAGCTAATGTCGGAAGAGAAGAAGAAGGCGAAAAAGAAAGAGAATTGGGGATGGAGGATAAATCCTTCTTTCTGCCCCTACTACTGGGTCTTCAGACCCATTTCATTCATTTCTAGTTACTACTTTAAATCAACGTATAGTTGATTTATCTGCTGGTTGTGTAATAATAATAAGTAGACTTTATTATTTCTGCTTTATACTTAGACATTTATATAAACTGCTTAATACAGGTATTTGGTCCACCTTAAAGACGGTGAACAAAAGGGCTAATGGGAGACAACCCAATTTTGTTTGTGTTTCTTTATCTAATCCGCTAATGCCATAATATATTATTTCTTCTATTGCTTGGTGTATCCTTTTTGTAGGGTGGTGATCTTTTGGTGGCGGGCTTGGATTTCCTAACGCCAATCTTCTGGTATGCTCATTTCTGAGCAAGGGTAACTTTTCTTCCCCTAGTCTTTTATTTAATTTTCATGGTTACATCATTTGCGTCTATTGCTTAGATTAAGTCTGGTGGAGAGCCGCTATGTGTTACCCACTGCACGTGCACATATCATTTGCATACTAGAAGTACATTTTAGTTCAGTTTTATAATTGTCATGTCATATGCACCGCACACCACAGCACCCGCTTGAGCGCGTGCTTAACCAATAGCGCGTCACGAGTTGAATTCGTTTCTTTTGTGTGACTTGGGAAAATTATTGTGCTGGCTTAGGATTGTGAGATGGAGTAAAATGTCGACTCCTGTAGTGTTTCTAGTCGAGTGCTCGTGTCTCACATAGAAATCTGTGTAGAATTAATTTTACTTTATGCTTATAGTTTTATACTTTTTCTATTTGCGTAAATATTATTTATGCTACTCAAAATTGGTGAATCCGGTGTGAATCCGACGGTAGCGTAGGGATGTGTGTAGACGTTTGTTAGATTCGTATTGCTCGAGTCAGGAGGAAGGATTGTCTTTCTCGGTGGATAAGAACTTGCCCCAAGCAACTCTTGAAGCATTGACATAGGTTAGTTCAGTGCATGAGCGTGACGTAGGCCATCATTTTGGCCCGGTTGAGCTTTGTGTACCATACCTATCATTTATTCCTTGCTAGCCCCTTTTGTGCCTACCCCGTCCTTTGATTCAGCTCCACCACTTCTCCACCAAACCCAAAAGGTCGATCCTAGTCGCATACCCAAAGCTGAGCTTTAGTTGTTTTCTTATTTTTATATTGGGGGTGTTGATGTTGTGTTCATCTCTGTGGATGTGTGGTTGTGCTCCATTGTAAACTTGTTGAAAAAATAATAATTGTTGAAAAAATTTGTGAAAAGAAAAAAATGATTTTTTTGTGAAAAAGTCTTAATTGAAAATTATCTGCGAAAGTTTGTATTGGGAGTAGGTGGTGCACACACCCATGTTGAAAAGTCCAAGTGTGGGGGTGTTGCGCACTCACGTGTATCGTGGTGCGTGGATAGTTTATTTTGTGCTAGTTCATTTGGGTTTAGTGCATGAGCCATCGTTTTTATCATTGTATACCTCGCCTAAACCCAAGCCCTGTCATAAACCTAAAAGTCAAACTGACTCGTGCAGTGAATCAAACTAGTGTCGTGGAGAGAGTGCGAACGGGCAAGCTTATGGTCACCGACATTGATGGATTTCTTTGGAGGTTGTCCCGAGCCCCGATCTTTAGAAATGCTCACCTTAGCGATCAGTTTACTTTCTTCCTACGCGTGACCAGATGATTCACCGTGATTCAGATTTTGAGTAATAATAATGTATGGATATGCTTTTAGAAAAATATAGACTATGATGCATAATTAGATATTTCTTCTACTGAATTTTTATGAGCGTGAGCCTGCGACTTTGCATGGTACTCCGCCTTTACAATTTCTGTGCCAGCTTGTGTTTTTCTTGTCTGCTTGAGGGATGATTTGCTCGGGAAGAGCAAATGGTTAAGTCTGGGGGGTGTGATGAGTCCCATTTATAAAGTGATTTTCGGACTCATCTGGGCTTGTTTTCTTGCATTTGCAATACATTTTCAATCCTGAATTGCTTATATATTCTACTCGTACACACTTTCACTTTAAGTGCAATTTTTTGGCCCATTGTGGTGTGCAATTGCACGCTTTGTTGTTGGGGGCAAGCACAATGTGCTCCCCATGTCTTTATTTTGTGATTAGATTGAGTTGGAAGGGTATGCCAAGCTCTTCGATGACTGTGTTATTTGCTGTGCAGGTGGGCAGATCGTCCATATTGCCCAGAATTCATGTCTGAATGAATCGCACGTCGTGCATTTTCTTCATGCACGGTCGGCTACGACCGTACGCGATGATCGGCTGGCCAATATGGTGTTCTGTCCCTAATCGTGCAATTTGTTCATGCACGGGCAGTTTGTCCGTGCGTGAAGGAAACACAAGATCTCCTGTTGATAGCCTATTTTTCAAGCCGTCTGGATTTGCCCGTGCATTTTTACGCATGGTCGGCTTCAACTGTGCATGAGTAAAACGCACGGGCGCTCCTGCTTCTTCTTCCTATCGTCTGTATTTTTAATGTCGCACGGTCCACACACGGTCGTGCGTTAGACCGTGTGTGACCAATTTCTGACCATTTTCTATAAAAGATGCAGATTTCGCCCTACCGAGGATCGATTTTCTTTTCCCGCGCTGAAGAGCTCCAGTTCCGCCCTTTTTCACCGCTCCATCGCCGCCCACCTTCGGGAGGAGCTCCGGCCGCCATTCTCTTGCTAATCTAAAGTCGGAGCATCCTCTAGGCCCACTCCTTCGTTCGTGCACTCCCAAGCTCCATTTCAAGAGATTTCTTCCTGCACTCGTGAAGTTCTCTGGTGAGGTTAGTATCAAAGAAGATTGACGGAGAAGACGGGCTAGAGGTGGTGAGAGCTTTAGAGACCCCGGACGGCAGTTGGAGCCCAAGCTCGGACAAGGACTGATAACCCTAGATTCCGGCCGTGAACCTTCGATGAGTCTCTGCCCTTTGGTTATAATCTCACCCCCTTCATATTGTAGTATGTTTTCCTTTATCTTTTGTGTGCATGAATGATGTTTGCTAAACCTTGTTATGTTATTTAGTATATTTCATGTCTATGTGTAATTATCTTTGTGGTTTATGCAAGTGAGGAGCGCCCCCATTCCATCTTCGATTCACCATCACCGTCCATTCCATTCTGTAAGCCTACTCTTCCACTACGCTAGCCTACTCGTCCATTTTGTGTGCCTACTCTTCCATCCGCCAAGCTAAGCTGTGCTAACGGCCCGTGTAATCCACCCCGAATCCGCCGGTGTGAATCATTCCATCCGCAAGCCTACTCTTCCATCCACGTAGCGAAGCGGTGCTAACGACCCATGTAACCCATCCTCCTAGCCAAGAAGTGCTAACGGCCCTCAAACCTTTCCGCAGTTACACTCACCTCATCCGCTTGCCTTCTCATCCATCCACCAAGCGAAGTAGTGCATAGCGGCCTGCATAGTTTCCATCCACCTAGCGAAGCAGTGCATTGCGGCCTGCATATGAGTAGTTTATTTTCTTTTCTTTTGCTTTCCATAATCCAATCCAAGCCTTCCGCAATCGATCTGACCTAAAGGACTTTAATCTCAAGTTCTTCATCTATAGATAACTCTACCTTAATGTGTTCCTTTGAGATTCGATACTTGGGGATTCACTCCCACATTTTATATTACTTGAACGATCGGTACACTACCGTTTCGTGCCGCAATCTTGCTACTGCCTATAGCGGTGTGTAAGATTCGTGCATCAACTTTCCAAGACGATATCTTCTTGACAAAGTTCATTTACTTTCACATCGTCTTGGAGGTATACATTAGATATCTGGAAGCATTTGTATGAAGTAAGAAATTGGCTAAGACATTTATCATTGAGGTCACGTGAAATGTCATTGAGGAACCAACACGACATTTCATAAGTATCAAGGCGATTCGACCAGATAGGCATATCACTTGGCTTGAAGATAGATGAGATCAAATATCGTCTTGAAGAACATAAAGAGATATCAATTCGATTAGTGTAGAAGATTCGACTAGAAGGCTGAAGCAGTTAAATGTCATCTTGTGAACCACAAAGAGATATCAAGTTGATTCTTGTAGAAGATTCGACTAGAAGACTGAAGCAGTGAAATGTCGTCTTGTGAACCACAAAGGGTCATCAAGATGATTCGTGTAGACGATTTGACCAGAAGAGCAAAGCAGTGAAATATCGTCTTGAAGATTATAAAGAAACTTCAAGATGATTCGTGTAGACGATTCATGTAGACGATTCGACTAGAAGATTGAACTATGAAATATCATCTTGAAGACCACCAAAGTCACCAAGATGATTCGTGTAGACGATTCGACCAGAAGATTGAACTATGAAATATCGTCTTGAAGACCACTAAAGTCACCAAGAGGATTCATGCATAAGATTTGAACTAAAGCTATACAGAGTTCAAATTCGACTAGAGACTAAATTTGACCATAAGAACTAAATTCGACTAGACATCTAATCAAATTGCAGAAAGGCTAGAATTCAAATTAAAGCGTGATTTTGGCGTCACGTCTTGTATTGTTGCCGCAGATTGAGCCAATAAAGTTGAGCTTTATGGAAAGCTGATATCTGACAATAAAGTCGTCCGAGGAAGAGACCGTTATCAAAGGTCCGTATAAAAAGAAAGAGACGGATTTTAGCAAACCCTAATCTCAAGATTCACAATCATTTCCTTAATTATTTCTGAAGGAAGAGCTCGTCATCGTCAATGTGCATTTTGTTTTCAGAGCTTAAGTAAAAAGTAGAAGATCATTGAAGCCGATCATTCTATTCTTCAGAAGAAAGATTCAATCTTCTTGCCAATCTAAAGATTCAACATATATTGCAAGAAGATTTCTGAAGAAGTCATTTCCACAACAGACTTCAAGAAGAATCAAGCTATATAAGATAAATATTATGAGTGTAAGACTTGTTTGTAAAATATTGTCTTACATATTCTTCTGTAGGATTTTTGAGGAAATCTGAGTGTTGGGTCTTTCAGACATGAGTTGTAGGATCCTTGCTAAGGATCTGAGGTAGGGGACTTTGCATAGTTCCTGAGGTAGGATTCAATCTTAAATCTGAGCTGTTGGATCGAAGGATTGGATCTTAGGTAGGAAATAGACTGTTATTCCTGAGCTGTAGGAGTCGTGAACTCTGAGTTGTAAGATCTGATAGATCTAAGTACTTGAAGGAGTTAGTCGAGTCTATCACACTGCTAGATAGGTAGAGGGGGAAATGGATGTACCAAACTCGGGGAACCACTATAAACACCTATGCAATCTGTGATGTGTTAGATTTTTTTGGGATTTATCTGCTTAGATTTTTAATATCTAAAAATCAATCAAACACATATTCACCCCCCTCTAGGTGATTAGATATCCCTCAACTTACAAGTGGTATTAGAGGGAGGTTGTTCCCAAAGAGCTTAACAGCTTGAACAATATCCTCAACAAAGCAAATTAGTCTACTCACCATAACTTCTAGAGAGAACTATAAAGAACTCAGTTCTATGAAGCTGCCGATATGCAGAAAAAGAACTTAAAAATCTGGAAGGAGCGAGTCAGATTATTCATGGAAGCATCTGACCCTAGAATCTTTATAACTGTAGAGGAATGACCTTTCAACCCCATGAAATTCTCCATTATAGATGCAAATCTACAAGTACCACAGAAATACTCTGAGATGAATAAAGATGAAGTTATTCTAGCCAATATGGATAAAAGGGCCAAAAACATAATAGTAAGTACCATAGATGAGTCCACTTTCCAAAAACCTAATTCACTACGTAATAGCTAAGGAAATGTGGGATTCGCTAATTGTTTACATGGAAGGCACTGAGGAGGTAAGAGATGACAAAAAATCTCTTCTCAACCATGAATATAAGGCCTTCACGCAGAAAGAGAAGGACTCTATTGATGAATGCTATGAAAAGTTCTTTAAGATAGTCAATGGACTATAAAACTATAGAAGAGAAGTCTCCAACTATGATCTGAACGACAAGTTCTTGAGGACCCTCAACAAAGAGTGGGACATCAAGATTTGTGCTATATGGGGAATCTGGACAACATCCAAGCCCAAAATCTGTATGGGAAATCATTATCCCATGAGCTGCAGCTGAACACCAGGAAGGCAGATGAAGAGTCTTTCATATCTCACTCTAGAGAGAAGTCTATGGCTTTCAAGGCTGAAAGCTCTAAGATAAGTAGAGAGGAATCCCCAACCCCAAAGGAGAAAAATGCTAAAGAAGAAGAATCTGAGACCAACACTTTAGGCTCAGAACTTTCAGATGGAGAACTGTCCTTGTTCTCCAAGCAATTTAAGAAGCTGCTGAGCAAGAGAAGGCAGTGGAAGAACTTACCATCATCCTCCTCTAGCTCAAGGAAATATCACAATAATTCTAATAGGGCAAAGCATAATCCCAAAAGGGACAGGTATGCCTCTAAATAAAATAAACAATTTTCTACTGATATTGTGTGTTATTACTGCAACAGGCTAGGACATGTCATAGTTGACTGCCCAGATAAAAGGAAGGAGGGAAAAATAGATGATAAGAAAAGATCTCACATAAGCAAGAAACCTGAAAAGAGCTTCATAAAAAGAAGTCCAAGACCTTGAGTGATAGTGACTCACATTCATCAGAATCCGAGGAAGAAGCCTATATTGGGCTCACTACAGTCTCAAAAGAAGAATGGGAGAATAACTATCCTACAGTTAGGGTGTGCATAAGGGCACCTTTATTACTGTCAGACAGTAATAGTGATTCAGAAGAAGATGAGATCAGTCATGGACTGATGGCTTTGACTGATGAAGAAGAGTAGGACAATCTTGTCCTAATAAGGTATATATCAAAGCCCCTTTTTCTATTTCAGGATCTAATAATGAGTCTGATGCTGAAATAGATGCAAACTCATTAGTTGATGATGAGAGTGATTCTGAATTAGCTGATCAATATAATGATCTTATTAGCAAGTATGATGCTCTTCTAAAAGCACTAAAGAAAAGCAAGGTCTTGGCCAAAGCTCAGGCTGAAGAAATAAGAATTCTCCAGCCATTGAAATTCCATGTGGATGAGAAAACCCGTGAAATAACAAGCTTGACTTATGAGCTTATGGTACTTCAAAAGAAGTATGAAGCTCATGGAAAGTTGTCAGCTCAATGGGAAAAAGCTATCAAGGTTGTGGAGGACAAGCTTCTTTTATAAAGAAAGCTTGTGGCAAGCTTCTCTAAGCCAAAAACTGTTCTCCTTATTATAGACAACTTCTCCTCTCCATATAGAGGAAGACTTGGCTATAATAAGGAAAAGGAAGATACCTCTCAAGCTAAAACTAACTTCCAAAAAGTTGTCATGCTCTCCAATACCTATGACCAAGATCTAACATAGGGATATCGCACCAATGGTTGCTCAACTAGTGGTACTAAGACACAAAACTCAAATAATCGAGCAAACATTAGACTGAGTGCTCTAAAGGCACTCCATGAGGAGATCCAGATGAAGGATCATGGGATATTTGCACTTTTCTCTACAACACCATCAACCAAAGGTAAGGGAAATGCTATTCCTTAAAAGCCTGCCCCTAAAGTGAAGCATATGACTGTGCAACCAATTTCCAATTTTGTGCACAACCACATGAATATCCCAGGAAATGCTTGTTGTGAAGCAGCCCGTGTTGGATCTGTAGGCGCCCTTAGAAGGGGGGGGGGGGGGGGGTGAATAAGGGTTTTAAAAACTATAAACTTTAATAGAAAACTTTTGATATTTTGATCGAAGTTAAATCAAAAGTAAAGAGATAATGAAATTAGAAATGAAATCAATTTTATTAAACAAGAAAAGACATGATTAACATTTATAAAATTGATTACCAAATCTGATTTCAATGATGCTAGAAATCGAAGTGAATAATATGAAAACCCTTTTTGTTTTCTATACCGACTCATATCCCCACGAACCGGTTGGCTTTAGCCGATCTCTCCCTAGATACAGCCTCAAGCCGCTCTAGCCAATCTATCACCAGAAAGGCCTCGAGCACCCCCTAGATCTACTCCCTAGACCCAGTCGTCGTGTGGCAAATTCCTCCCTAAGTCCTACCTAGACCTAGTCGCCGTGTGGCAAATTCCCCTAGTCCCTGCAAGGCCCTAGTTGCCGTGTGGCGAGATCCTCTACCGAACAAAAGATATAAAGGTTACAATTTGAAAGGAAAACAAAACACAAACTAAAGACTCCCTCAAAAGTAGAACTTGATGTCGATGTAGATGCGATCGTATTGGTCTTCAAGTTCTTTGTGTTCACGAATGTTGACGGAGTTCTTCGGGCTGCTTGGAGAAGGCTCTCACGAGTCCTCTAAATATATGGCTTCTATTCCTTCCGTATCAGCAAGCAACAACTGAGGAGGCACGCGTATTTTTATAGAATCAACCACTACCGCCTGCGGTAGTACTACCGCCCCGCGGTATCCACATTAGGCAATGAAGCACACAGATCGTGGAAGCTTAGGCAACATTTTGAGCGCCAAACACTAGCGCGTCGCGGTAACGCTATATAACAGTCCTGGCCCAGCCTGACCCGGGCCCCTAGCACCAGAACTGCCGGCACCTGAAGGGTCTAGCCTGACCCGGGCCCCTAGCCCCCTTCAGGTTAAGCCTGACCCCAACAACTGGTCAACAACAAGCCTGCAGGCCGTGCACCCCAACCCCTCTCTGGCCCACCACAGGGCCCAGCGGGTTGTTGGAGACATATAGTTTCCCTTCGGTGAGAAGTGAGCCAGTTAAGCGGCGACACGTGCACTTCCCAGGAGGTCACCCATCCCAGAATTGCTCCAGCCCGAGCACGCTTAACTATGGAGTACTTTCACTTCTCATCACCAATTGAGCTGCAGATCAATTGGTGATGAGAAGTGAAAGTACTCCATAGTTAAGCGTGCTCGGGCTGGAGCAATTCTGGGATGGGTGACCTCCTGGGAAGTTCACGTGTCGCCGCTTAACTGGCTCACTTCTCACCGAAGGGAAACTATATGTCTCCAACAACCCGCTGGGCCCTGTGGTGGGCCAGAGAGGGGTTGGGGTGCACGGCCTGCAGGCTTGTTGTTGACCAGTTGTTGGGGTCAGGCTTAACCTGAAGGGGGCTAGGGGCCCGGGTCAGGCTAGACCCTTCAGGTGCCGACAGTTCTGGTGCCAGGGGCCCGGGTCAGGCTGGGCCAGGACTGTTATAAAAAGTGCACTTTTTATTGTAACGACCCTGGCCCGACCTGACCGAAGTCCTAGGCTTTAACAGGACCCCACAGGCATCGCTACCGGGCTGCAGCCCAAGCACCCCAACCCTTCTCCACCCACTGGCGGGTTGTTGGTGGCCACAGCCTCCCTTTTGATGAGCTAAACTCGATAGTCAAGCATGCACCACGGGGACTTCCCAGGAGGTCACCCATCCTTGAATTGCTCCAGCCCGAGCACGCTTAACTATGGAGTTCTTTCACTTCTCATCACCAATTGATCTGCAGCTCAATTGGTGATGAGAAGTGAAAGAACTCCATAGTTAAGCGTGCTCGGGCTGGAGCAATTCAAGGATGGGTGACCTCCTGGGAAGTCCCCGTGGTGCATGCTTGACTATCGAGTTTAGCTCATCAAAAGGGAGGCTGTGGCCACCAACAACCCGCCAGTGGACGGAGAAGGGTTGGGGTGCTTGGGCTGCAACCCGGTAGCGATGCCTGTGGGGTCCTGTTAAAGCCTAGGACTTCGGTCAGGTCGGGCCAGGGTCGTTACAATAAAAAGTGCACTTTTTATAACAGTCCTGGCCCAGCCTGACCCGGGCCCCTGGCACCAGAACTGCCGGCACCTGAAGGGTCTAGCCTGACCCGGGCCCCTAGCCCCCTTCAGGTTAAGCCTGATCCCAACAACTGGTCAACAACAAGCCTGCAGGCCGTGCACCCCAACCCCTCTCTGGCCCACCACAGGGCCCAGCGGGTTGTTGGAGACATATAGTTTCCCTTCGGTGAGAAGTGAGCCAGTTAAGCGGCGACACGTGGACTTCCCAGGAGGTCACCCATCCCAGAATTGCTCCAGCCCGAGCACGCTTAACTATGGAGTACTTTCACTTCTCATCACCAATTGATCTGCATCTCAATTGGTGATGAGAAGTGAAAGTACTCCATAGTTAAGCGTGCTCGGGCTGGAGTAGTTCTGGGATGGGTGACCTCCTGGGAAGTCCACGCGCTGCCGCTTAACTTGCTCAATTCTTATCGAAGGGGGACTGCGGTCTCCAACAACCCGCTGTGCCCTGTGGTGGGCCAGAGAGGGGTTGGGGTGTACGGCCTGCAGGCTTGTTGTTGACCAGTTGTTGGGGTCAGGCTTAACCTGAAGGGGGCTAGGGGCCCGGGTCAGGCTAGACCCTTCAGGTGCCGGCAGTTCTGGTGCCAGGGGCCCGGGTCAGGCTGGGCCAGGACTGTTACAAAAAGTGCAGCTCAGTTGGTGATGAGAAGTGAAAGTACTCCGTAGTTAAGTGTGCTCGGGCTGGAGTAGTCATGGGATGGGTGACCTCCTGGGAAGTCCACGTGCCGCCGCTTAACTGGCTCACTTCTCACCGAAGGGAGACAGTATGTCTCCAACAACCCGCTGGGCCTAGTGGTGGGACAGAGAGGGGTTGGGGTGCATGGGCTGCAGCCCATTTGGTTAGGCTGAACCCTTTCGAGCTGGATGCTGGGGGTGCCGGCGGTCGTCCTTGCGAGCTGTATGCTGGGGAGACCGTTACACGCTAACACCCCGCGATAGCGAGATATCATTCCTTCAGCCACAATCTCCTTCCAAATCTGCTCCTCATTCAACTGCAGACGGGAAGTTTCCAAAAGGCTACCGCCGGGCGGTAAACATAACGAGCCGCGGTAGAGCACGTATTTCATCGAACAGGCATTAGATTTCGTCGATCGAATTTTTGTCGAACGGGATTCCGCTTTCGTCGATCGCAAATTCGTCGAACGCAGTGATAAGCATTTCGTTGAGTGCAGCCTTCATTTCCTCGAATGAACACTAGCTCTAGCGGTAGTTCTAACGCGCCCCGGTAAAGCATGCATTTCATCGAGCGCCGTGGTAGAGCATGCAGTTCTTCGAACGCAGGTTTCATTTCATCGAACGCCAGTTCGTCGAACGCAGCTTCCATTTCGTCGAATGAACACTAGCGCCAGCGGTAGTGCTAACGCGCCATGGTAGTGCATTTCGTTGGGCGCATCTTCGTTGAATCGGCCTCACATTTCGTCGAGCGCCAGTTCTGTTCTCAGCGGTTTTCTTCTCAGCGGTTTCTTCTCAGCGGTTGTTAGTGCGAGCGGTAGTTCTAACGCTATGCGGTAGAAACAACAAAACACATTTCCATGGAGATGTGAAAGCACGGAATCCTGCATACTATAAACAAAAATAAGTATGATCAAATACAATAGGATTTGTTATTGTCAAACCAAGAGATGCGGAAAGCATGTTCCAACAAACTCCCTCTTTTGATAATAACAAATCCCCTTAGAAAGAAATAATTCAATTGATAGGAATTTGTGTTTATTATAGAGAACTAAGATAGATAGCATGAAAATTATGCATGTTCAAATGCTCCCCCTAAATGAATTCTCCCCCTAAGTGAATGCTCCCCCTACAACAAAACTTCATATGAACTTGACTCCCCAAAACATGTTAATTTCTTTCAATTTTTTTCTCCCCCTTTTGGTATTATCAAAAGAGGGTGGAGAGGTAGTCCAACAAACAATGTGCAATAACTGTGTAGAGAGGGAATGATCATGATAAAGAGTTAAATGCTTTGGAAAAATACAATAGATAGGAGAGAAAAAGAAAGGAATGTGAAGAATTTTTCATAAAGAAACCACTTGTTGGGACAACGTATTCATGATCGAGCGTACAAGTAGTAAAGAGGTGGAAAGCATGACGAAATATTTTTGTGAAGTGAACATCTATATAGGAATTGTGAAGCATAATAGATGATTAAGAATTTTAGACATAACAAATTAGATGTTGTAGTATTTTAAGTACACAAAATAATTTCAGTTGTAACATAGTCATATACTAGCTTTGAAAGGTATACAATACAGAGTTCTCATGGCGTAGCGGAAAAAATATGTAAGCATGATACAAGATATCAAGTCAAGATGGAAGAATACAATGTTCTAAATTGAGAAAACCAAGTACACTTATACATTGTATTGATCATGCAAGGCTATCTAGTGCATTTACTTAAGAATTTAGAGAATACATGAGATATGCAATAGACTCCAATTCTCATGAGTAGAAGGCTTACAAGTGATAATGATGTGTACAAAATAGTGTTTTTGATAAAAGTATACATATGAGTTAATCAAAACACATGACATGTATAATGGAATAAATACAATATTATTGAAAATGCATTTTTAGAGTTACTTCTACCCACAAAGCTATATAAAATTTTCAATGCACATAGAAAAGTAGTACAACTACCAAGGTGCTCTGCACACACAATGCTTATTAAGACTTATCAAGGTGCAAAGTAGTGCTTGGGGAATCACAATTATTATTTTGACTTTTAGTTATTTGTGATCCGGTGTACAAGAAGTAGTAAAAAAAGTGTTTGCAACAAGACACTTTACAATTCTCTCCAAGGTGCTCAACCTCACAATGCTCATTGAGACTTATCAGGAGGGTGAGTAGTGCTTGGTGGAGTTATCTTTGCCAATTATTCATTTGAATTTTTTTTTGCTTAACGACAAAGGTCTCTGAATTCACTTGTATGTGCAAACAAAATATTTTGGAAAGACATACTTCTTCAAAAAATAGGTGCATGAAAAAGATTTTTGCATGTGGTGTAGGTAAAACTAAGCATGCCTAACAATAATATTAAGTTGTTACACTACACAATCATGAAGGAGAAGATTAAATTCATATGTAGTATATCAAAAGGTGTGAGTGAAAAAATCATTTGCAAATATAAGCCATTTACTCATACATATAGGCATGCTATGCAATACTACACATGATTTCAATAATCAATTTCAAAGCACTCATAAGATAATGATCAAGGCATGATAAAAAAACAATGTTATTAAGATACTTAAAACAGAGAATGAAACATTGTATACAGAACTTGGCAAGATAAACCATATCACCCTTGAAACATAGAAAATTACATCAGTTTTTATAAATTTTAAGTTTTTCAAAAACAAAAATAAAACAAAGAAAAAACATGTTTTTGTTGTTTTGATTGGTTTTTCAATTTTGTAGTTGGTTTTGATATATAGAAAAACAAAGCATGTTTATGGTGGGATTTTGATTTGTTTTATAGTTTTTTTTTGTTTCTTAGAATTTTAATAGAAAATAACAGGAACTGAAAAATAAAAAATGAAAGAGAAAATAAGAAATACAGAAATGACCCACTAACACCAGCGGTACCCAGCTATCGCCCGACGGTAGTGTCAGAACTAGAATTTTGGGGAAAACGTGAAATTTTTCAGAATTGTTCTTTTGAATATATTTGTGCAGATTTGTGACAATGCAGTTCAACAATGAAATCAGACATATGCATACACAAAAATGTGAATTTTCCAAGTTTAAGCTGATATGTCCAAAACCCCAAATTCTAACCTAAGGTGTCACAATACACTTTCAAAATACTTGTGTTTTTCACATGCATGAGAGTTCAGAAATAGATAATATTAAAAGCATAAGATAACATATTTTAGCACAAATATGCATGAGTGAAATGATAATATTCATGCAATGTATACACCATATGTATGTCTAAGATCAAGATACCCTAACAACATGTCTACACTCTAGCCCCATACTAAGTGACAGATGGGCATGAGGAGCTGCACGCATGCCGTAGGTTGGGGTGTTAATCCCACATGCATACAAGAGACAACGCTCACCCTAGCACTCTTTCCCCCCAGTGCCTCGCAAGGCCCCACGGGAACCCTTCCAGGTTAAGGACAAGGCATGACATAGTGGTTAGGTTTCTAATGCACACAATCATACACCCTCACTATAATGAGACACATAATGTGGTTGAATGATCATGGGCATACTAAGCACTTAATCTTATTGAACCAATTTTTTTAAACTATAGCTTTTATGCGAGATTAATTTCTTATTAGAATTGATTTTAAAGCAACATAGTTATTATGAATTTTAACTTTCAATTGTTTTTCTTTAAAATTGATTTATTATGGCATCATTAGATCACTAGCATGAAAGATAGTATTGATTAGTTGCTAATGCTAGAAAGAAGAGTTTCATCACAATTTTATGGCGTAAGATTTATTTCATTAATGTTGCATGTATTCAAACCTAGTCATTCAAATTTTGGACATAGAATGAAGTGATGATTCTAGTTAATTTATTATTTTAGATATAAAGATGATTATATGATCTTCATATAAATAAGATACATGCAAAACATGATTGATTCATATAATGGTCATGATCACAAACAATTTGATGAAATCAATAGGATCTTTTGTAGATTTTTAATATTTGAATTAAAAAGATCTATTGAATTGACAAGATTATTATACATGATCATGAATTTTAACACATAGGAATTATATACTCATAATTAATTGTTCATGATGATATAAATGAGATATTATTAAAGAACATTCATATTCATCCATTTGAATTATTAGAGAGAAATATTATAAGGTGAAAACTTAAGATAAATATAAAGAGAAAAATATTTTTGGTTATTTAGAAAGGTTTTATAAATTTTCTCTTTGATTTTTGAAATATTAAATAAATCACATATATATAGTTTTATAAAAGCATAGTGATAATAAAGGTAATACAATAATTTTTCAGAAAATAATAATTTAGATACATCAGGATTTAGGAAAATTATGCTACCGCCAACGTTAGAACCTAACGCCAGGCGCTAGAAATAGAGTTGAGATTCTTTATTTAAACACAAATGATTTTTGCAATTTTTCAATTTCGATTTGACATGATTATGATTAAACATACTAGGGTAATCAAAATGACAAAAATATATTAAATACCTAAGCAAAACTTGCGCATTTTATAAATCTAGCCTAATACCCCTAAAATACCTTTTAAATCCATTTTGACACTTATTTCATTTAGTCTTAATAATATCATATGACAAATTTAGTTTTTCAAATTTTATAAGACTTTTAGGAAATGGATCTAGAAGGAAAAAAAATAAAAGATAATTAGATCACTTGAAAATAATATGACTATTTATTCAATTGTGTTCAATTTGATTTATTAATGAATTTAGGTTTAATATGTGAAAATCATATCACAAGTTATATAAAGTGATCTTATCATGATGGCTCAAAGAAATAAAAGCAAAAACAAAAAGGAAATAAAGCATATCATGAAGTAGAGAATTGATATTTCATTTTTAATTGATTTCTATTTCATGCAAAGGATTGGATACTAATGAATGAGAGATTTTGGGGAGATATGATTGAATGGGCCCTTTTGATTTGAGTTTGTGTTTCATCTTTAACTTTGGGCCGCCATTCAAACCTTGGTTTAATATTGTTTTTATTTGTCAAATTTCCATGATGATTTTGTAAAACATTATTTATAGGAAATTTGTTTATCTTTATGTTGGGATAAAGATGATGTTGTAAATAATAATGATTTGGAATTTCATATTCACGCATTTGATATTTTTCATTTCCTTTGTTAGGCTTACACATATTATGAGAATTTATATCTAACTTGTTTTTGGAATTTGCTTGAAATTGTTGATTTATGTGTTGAGAATTTTTCTTTATGATTTTCTTAAGCAAGTTGATTTTAGTTTTTAATTCATTATTCTTAATCATTAAATTATGTCTAGCTTTATTATAAGCGATTGTGCTATTTTTAAGAGTGGAAACAATTGAATCAATATGACTTTGATAGTTATTTCTATATTCATCAAATGTTTCATCCATCTCTTTAATTTCAATTTTATAGTCCCTTACACTTAGCACAATCATTTTTCAAGGATGAATTTTCTAAACATAATCTTTCTTTTTGTTCTTTTATAAAAAGAAGTTCCTTTTCAAGTTCCTTATGTTTTTCTTTTAATTCATTATATTCTACAGAAGGTGTAGTGTTTTCAACTAAGGAGTCATGGATAGAACTAGATAAATTTGAATTTGATTGTTCATTAATTTTTGCCTTTAAATTTTTATATTCTAAGCGCAAATATTTATTAGCATTTTTTTATTTCTTAATTTTGCGCTTTGTAGTTTGAAGCAATTGTAATGTAGAGATAGAAGTACAAAAAATGGAATTTAATTTCCTTACATTGCTTTCAGGAGAGGCACGATTTGAACATATCGTTTCTTTGACATCTTTTTGGCACTCCTCTTCCGAAGATAGTATTTCTTCTTCTCTTTCACTTGATGTGCACTTCATAGATCCGTCATGAGAGGAGCATTCTTGAAGACTTGTGCAAGCTTGCATATTCTCCAGTTCTTGTGATTGTTCCATACTTGTAGAAGGAGAATCATACATTTCATCAAGAAATTTCCATACTTTGCATGCACTAGAAAAACAATATATTGATTTGAAGATATCTTGAGATAATGCACAGAAAATATAGTGCATAGCTTTTGCATTTAGGTGACGCTCTTGTTTATTTGATTCGTCCGCTGGTCTTATTATTGTTATATCCCATGCGTTGATATCTAATGTTTTAATAAACCTTTCCATTAACAATTTCCACCCTTTATAATTTCTTCCTTCGAATAAGGGTGGTGCAAGAGATTTTTCATCTTCATAAAAATTTCCCCCACTAATATAAGCGAGATCATGAGACGTCATTATTCCCGGTTGTTAAGCCGATTTGGAATAACCTAGCTCTGATACAACTTGTTGGATCTGTAGGCACCCTTAGAGGGGGGGGGGGGGTGAATAAGGGTTTTAAAAACTTTATACTTTAATAGAAAACTTTTGATATTTTGATCGAAGTTAAATCAAAAGTAAAGAGATAATGAAATTAGAGATGAAATCAATTTTATTAAACAAGAAAAGACATGATTAACATTTATAAAATTGATTACAAAATCTGATTTCAATGATGCTAGAAATCGAAGCGAATAATATGAAAACCCTTTTTGTTTTCTATACCGACTCGTATCCCCACGAACCGGGTGGCTTTAGCCGATCTCTCCCCAGATACGGCCTCAAGCCGCTCTAGCCAATCTATCACCAGAAAGGCCTCGAGCACCCCCTAGATCTACTCCCTAGACCCAGTCGCCGTGTGGCGAATTCCTCCCTAAGTCCTACCTAGACCTAGTCGCCGTGTCGTGAATTCCCCTAGTCCCCGCAAGGCCCTATTCGTCATGTGGCGAGTTCCTCTACCGAACAAAAGATATAAATGTTACAATTTGAAAGTAAAAAAAAACACAAACTAAAGACTCCCTCAAAAGTAGAACTTGATGTTGATGTAGATGCGATCGTATTGGTCTTCAAGTTCTTTGCGTTCACGAATGTTGACGGAGTTCTTCGGGCTGCTTGGAGAAGGCTCTCACGAGTCCTCTGAATATATGGCTTCTATTCCTTCCGTATCAGCAAGCAACAACTGAGGAGGCGCGTGTATTTTTATAGAATCAGCCACTACCACCTGCGGTAGTACTACCGCCCCGCGGTATCCACATTAGGCAATGAAGCACGCGTATCGTGATAGTTTAGGCAACATTTTGAGCGCCAAACACTAGCGCGCCGCGGTAACGCTAACGCCCCGTGATAGCGATATATCCTTCCTTCAGCCACAATCTCCTTCCAAATCTGCTCCTCAATCAACTGCAGACGGGAAGTTTCCAAAAGGCTACCGCCGGGCGGTAAACACAACGCGCCGCAGTAGAGCATGTATTTCGTCGAACAGGCATTAGATTTCGTAGATCGAGTTTTTGTCGAACGGGATTCCGCTTTCGTAGATCGCAAATTTGTCGAACGCAGTGATAAGCATTTCGTCGAGCGCAGCCTTCATTTCCTCGAACGAACACTAGCGCCAACGGTAGTTCTAACGCGCCCTGGTAAAGCATGCATTTCGTCGAGCGCCGTGGTAGAGCATGCAGTTCGTCGAACGCAGGTTTCATTTTGTCGAACGCCAGTTTGTCGAACGCAGCTTCCATTTTGTCGAACGAACACTAGCGCCAACGGTAGTGCTAACACGCCGCGGTAGTGCATTTCGTCGGGCGCATCTTCGTTGAACCAGCCTCACATTTTGTCGAGCGTCAGTTCCGTTCTCAGCGGTTTCCTTCTCAGCGGTTTCTTCTCAGCGGTTTCTTCTCAGCGGTTTCTTCTCAGCGGTTGTTAGCGCCATCGGTAGTTCTAACGCTACGCGGTAGCAACAACAAAACACATTTCCATGGAGATGTGAAAGCACAAAATCCTGCATACTATAAACACAAAATAAGTATGATCAAATACAATAGGATTTGTTATTGTCAAACCAAGAGATGCGGAAAGCATGTTCCAAAAGCCCGCTCTTCTGATCATCAACACCAACACTCCATTTGAAAGGTGACTCAAAAGGGGAGGTATAATAGATTTGATTGATTGTGGTGTGGAAAGATTGGCCACTTTACTATAGAATGTTGGTTCAACCCAACTGTGTCTAGAGTAAGGAATGTGAAGCTTGTTAGTAGTTTTGTAGTCAAGCATCATGCAGTCAAAGCTAACAGGAACCAAGGACCCAAATATTTTTGGGTTCCTAAGGTGAAATAGTTTGTTATTGCAGGTAAGTCCAAAGAACAACAACATGCCTATATGGTATTTGGACAGTGGATGTTCCAGGCACATGACTGGAACAAGAAGCCTTTTGAAGAAACTTACATCTGTGGAAGATGGATCCAAAGTCATATTTGGTTGATCTGACAGAGGCATCACCAAGGGCTATGGTATGATTACCAATGGAATAATCACCATCACAAAAGTAGCTTATGTGGAAGGGTTATAACATAACCTTATAAGCATAAGCCAACTATGTGATCTAGGCTATGTCATTGAGTTCCAAAAGGATAAGTGTCTGATTAAGAATTTTGTTGACCTTGAGAAAATTCTACCAGACACTAGGAGTGGTTGTTTAAACTTCTTATGCCTAGATTTTGCTACACATGTTTGCTTTGTAACAAATGAGAGAGAATCTCTTTGTGTGCAATGACACAAAGACTTGCTCACATGAACTACAAGACAATCAACAATTCTTTTCAGAAAATCTAGTTAGAAATGGACCTAACGTTAAATGCATTAAAGAGGGTATTTTTCTTACTTGTCAGATGGGCAAGCAGACTAAGACCTCCTTTAAGAGCATAGGCTCCAAAGAATAAAAAAGATGCCTTTATTTATTGCATATGGCCTTATTTGTTCCTATGCCAATTCATAGTTTAGGAAGAAAGTTGTATACCTTTGTGATAGTTGATGACTTCTCTAGGTATGCATGGGTGTTCTTCCTTAAGAAAAAGTCTGATAGCTTGGATATCTTTGCATTCTTTGTCAAGCAAATTCAGAATGAAAAGAGTTGTGCTGTGGTCAAAATCAGAATGACCATGACACAAAATTTCAGTCTGAACTCATGATAGATTTTTGCAAAGAACAAGGTATCCTTCAAGGATTTTCTTCTCCAAGAACACCACAGCAGAATGGAGTTGCTGAGAGGAAAAATATAACTCTCATAGATGCTGGGAGAACTATGCTAAGTGATTCTTCAATGTCAGAATATTTCTGGGCTGAAGCTATCAACACAACATGCCATGTGCAAAATAGAGCCTCTATCATCAAATGTCACAAGAAAACTACTTATGAACTCATGAAGGGAAGAAACCCAAATCTAACCTACTTTATAATCTTTAGATGTAAGTGTTATGTTCTAAATAATGGTAAATAATACCTAACTAATTTGCTGAAAAATACTGGAAGGGGATTCTTGCTGGATATAGTAGTCACAGCAAGACTTACAGAATATTCACAAGAAGTCTAATATGGTAGAAGAATCAATCCATGTTGTACTTGATGAGACAAACATGATTTATCAAGGCTTGTCAAGCTCTTTTAATGTTGCAGGAACATATTTGAAGCTGAAAGAGCTTAGCCTAGAAGAGTCTACATCTTCAGACTTGATCATTGAAGATGGAGAACATGTCCAAGGAGAAGCACAAGAAACAACACTTGGATAACAGCCAGTTGGTACAACAACTGCTTACACTCAAGGAATACTGCCACCAGCTTGTGTTGAAAATGTTGAAGTGGAAGTTGGAGGTCTGGGAGGTGTTCGTGCGGTCTGGTCTAACCACGCAATCTCGCGGTCTCCTTCTGCGGTCTGACCTATTCGGTCTAGCCGCTGGCTTATTCGGTCTGACCGCCAATCTCTGTCCAAGGCTGCTGAGGTGAGGCTGCGCGGTCTGATTTATGTGACCGCATGGCGAGCTGTTATTCTCTGTGCGGGTTAAGCTGTTGACCGCACAGGGTTGTTTTCTGGTATCGGGCAGTCCGGTCTGGTGACTGTCCGGGTTCTTGATGGTGCGCGTAGAATAAGGCTTTCTTAGTCACGCGGTCTCCCTTTTGTGTTCGCATAAGCCGATGTCTTGGCGATCTGCTGATGTATGCGGACACTGGTGGTGGTCGACTTGGCGGGTTGTTGCCTTAGTCGACTTGGCTGTGTTTGCGGCCTCTGGAGGAGGTCCCGTATATGTGAACACTGGTGGTGGGCGTCATGACCTTGTAGGCTGTCATGATCGCGCGGCTTCTTGGAGGAGTGGCGATCTCCTAGTCGTTTGAAGTCGGCGAGCTCATAAAGCATAGAGCGATCTTCTGCTGATCGCGCGGGTTGACCGGTCTTGGTCACGCAATCAGGGCAGTGACTCTATCTCATAGGGTGGTGACTGGATCTGATCCCACGCCTATAAATAGGAGTCACTGTAGCAACAAAATCAATCGCACCAAGTGTAAGCTGAACTCGCGCCTAGTTCTTGTGGTCTTTTTTTTTTGACCGACCGGTTTGCTGATTGAACTTGTCTTATGCAGCTTCTACGGATAGTGCGGACAGCAACAGTCACTTCTTCTTCTAAAGTGTCTGAGCGGTCTTGCGGCTTGCACGGCGGGTTGCTGGAGTTTGGGAGAATCAGTGGAGTTCGGGAGGTCGCGGAGTTTCAGTGGTGTGGATCAAGTCGCTGGTAGTCTGTTCGCGCGGTCTCCATTTCTAGTCGCGCGAACACCCTGACCACGCGGTCTAGTGGCTTCTATGTTCAAACCGCTAGTTATCTTTCTTCAGCCTTGTTTCTTTCTTTTTGGTTTTGTGTACTGGCGAAATCATGTCTCGCCATGTATACCTCGCTCTGTAATGAAGATTTCTACTGTTATCAATAAAGATTGCTTTGCTTCATGTGCTTCTGGTTGTTGGCTATAATTTTTGAGTTGTACGATTCCTGCTCACTCCTAGATCTACGGAAAATTTCACATGGTATCAGAGGGAGGTTGGAGTGGATAGAGCAGTGAACAACTTAAAGTTGCCATCGCCTTTGTGAAGAAGGAACAAGTGGTAGAGCCATGGAAGCAGGTTTTGCAAGAGGTCTTGGAATTGAGATGCTCGCGTCGACTAAGTTTAAGAAGTGGAAGTCGTGCATGCAGAGTTATCTTCTGGGAGAGGACCTTTGTGAGGTTGTTGGAGGAGATAACACGGAGGAAGTTGTCCCAGTTGGGGATAATGGTCATGAGGTGAGGAATTGGAGGAGGATTAATGCGAAAGCAGAGTTCACTCTGAAAAGGGCAATATCACCTGACCTATTCGATCACATCTTAGGGTGTGGATCAGCTGCCGAGATCTGTAGAGCCCTGGACGGGCTGTTTAACAAGAAGAATGTAGCGAGGCTACAATTTCTGGAAAATGAGCTGGCTAGGTCGGCTCAGGGAGATCTATCTATCTCTACGTTCTTCCTGAAGATGAAGAACCTGTGCGCTGAGATTTCAGCACTGGATCCTGATGAGCCAATTTCTGAGGCGAAGCTGAAGAGGCACATCATCCGTGGCTTGCATAAGGAGTATGTGGCCTTTGTGACGTCGGTGCATGGTTGGGCAAATCAGCCGTCTCTGCTGGAGCTTGAGAATCTGCTTGCATCGCAGGAGAGTCTGGCAAGGCAGATGGCGGGGTTGTCAGTGTCTGAGGGAGAAGGTGAGGTTCTCTTCACAGGGAAGAAGAAGAAATTGGATAAGAAGAAGAAGACCTCCGGAGGCAATGGGCCTTCAACTTCTGGACAGCAGGAGAGGGGCTATGCTCCCAAGGCTGAAGGGAAGAAGAAGGGAGAAGGACCCAAGTGCTTTAGGTGCGGAAAGCTTGGTCACATCAGGAAGGATTGCCGGGTGAATCTTCAGCCAGGGCATGCTGCTGCAGGGAAGGAGGAAGCTGAGGCCAGGACAAATGATGGAGTATGGGGAGGAGCCTTCTCAGCTTCGGTCGGAGTTGCGGCTCCTATCAACTATCAGGAGGACTGGATCGTGGACTCGGGGTGTGGTTATCACCTCACCGGGGATGAGTCAAAGCTTTCTTCAGCGCAGCCTTACTTAGGTAATGATGCCATCATAACTGCTGATAATACTGTGCATACTGTCGAGAAGGTGGGGGTTGTTTCCTTGGGCAGTGATAGAGGGCCACTAACTTTGAAGAGTGTCTATCATGTGCCCGGAATGAGGAAAAACCTCTTCTCCGTGACCAGCGCTGTAGACGATGGGTATCACGTTCTGTTCGGTCCAACAGAAGTGAGTTTCTACGAAACGTCGAGGCGGTAAAGGCCGATGTCGTTCATGTCGGGAGAAGAGCAAAAGACTTGTTCGTTTTATCGGCAAGTTCTTATGTTGACAAGATGAGGACAAATGATAGTGCCGTTATATGGCACGAGAGGTTGGGGCATGTAGGAATGGATAAGCTGAAGGCTATGGCGATAAAAGGTCTGGTCAAGGGCCTGCCTAGTCTATCTTCCTACGGTGACGGTCATGTTTGCGCGGGATGTTAGTTCGGCAAGTCTCATCGATTGCCGTTTGATAAGTCACAGACATGGAGTAGTGTGCCGTTGGAGTGTATCCACGGTGACTTGATGGGACCGACTGCTACCCCAAGCCTCGGAGGCAGCAGGTATATGCTGGTGTTGATCGACGATTACACCAGATATGTCTGGGTTTATTTCCTAAAGGAGAAGGCAGAGGCATTTGCCAAGTTTGTGGAGTTCAAGGAGCTAGTGGAGGGTCGGCTAGGCCTTCGGGTAAAGAAGCTGAGAACTGATAACTGGAGGGGGGGGGGGAGTTCACCTATGGTGAGTTCTCTAGTTTTTGCAGGAAGGCGGGCATCCGGAGGGAGCTTACTTGTGCGCATACTCCACAACAAAACGGAGTTGCAGAGCGTAAGATTCATCATCTGACGGAGACCTGCAAGTGTGGTTGCATGCCAAGAGTATCCCAAGGTCCTTCTGGGCGGAGGGAATGTCTTGTGCCGTCTACGTCATCAACAGGATACCTCTCAGTCCCATCAACATGTTGACCCCCATGAGATGATGTTCAAGGAAAAGCCAAGCGTGGTACACCTTCGGGTGTTTGGTTCCACCTGCTATGTGCATGTTCCAGATGCGCTTCGGACGAAGCTAGATGCAAAAGCAAGGAAGCTAGTCTTCGCGGGATATGATGATCAGAAGAAGGGCTGGAAGTGCATGGACCTGGATACGCGGAGATTTGTTGTATCTCGCGACATCGTGTTTGACGAGGTGACGTCTTACAAGGGAAGTTCTAGTGTTGAGTTACCAGAAAGCAGGTTGGAGGAGCCAGAGAGAGGTGTGGAAAATCTTCAGGTGGAGCTGCCTTTGTCACAAGGTGGTCCAACCATTTCTAGTTCTGAGACGGAGGCTTCTGGATCAGGGAGCAGGGGGAGCGATGCTCCTAGTACGTCTGGAAGGGGAGCTAGGGAGAAGCAGCTGAAGATAATGCGAGTCAGGGGAAGGTGTTGAGGAGATCGAAGCGAACGATCATTGCCCCTGATCGCTATACAGGAGGAAACATGGTGAGCTTTGTCTCGTGTTTCTTCGCTGGTCCCATGGATGAGCGGGAACTAGTGAGCTTTGAAAAGGCCAAAGGCGTGAAGCAGTGGGATTCAGCTATGGAAGAAGAGATGGCAACTCTTGAGAAGAATGAGACCGGGTCTCTGGTGCCCAGGCCCAAGGGTATCACCCCTGTGACATGCAAGTGGGTCTATAAGCTCAAGAAGAAGGCAGACAACAGTATCGAGCGATACAAGGCTCGCCTTGTGGCTTGTGGATTCTCACAGTAATACGATGAAGATTATGAAGAGACATTTAGTCCGGTGTCGAAGATGACTTCAGTACGGTTCATTATTGCCTTGGCGACATTTTGGGGGTGGGGATTTGGCAACTCAACGTAAATAATGCTTTCTTGTACGGCGGGATTGACAAGGACATCTTCATGGTCCAGCCGCCAGGCTTCGTATCTGAAGAATTTCCAGACTATGTCTGTAAGCTGAAGAAGGCCCTGTATGGGTTGAAGCAAGCGCCGAGGGCATGGTACGGGAAGATTGCAGAATATCTTCTATTATGTGGATTCGGTGCTTCTGACTCTGACTCAATCTTGTTTGTCAAGAAGAACGGGGAGCTTCAAGTCATCGTGCTGCTTTACGTCGACGATATGATCGTGATGGGGAATTTGAAGGAGGAAGTAGCAAAGCTTCGGGCTGAGCTATCTATCAGGTTTGAGATGAAGGACTTGGGTGAACTCCACCATTTCCTTGGACTCGAAGTGCAGAGGAAGGAAAGTGGAGTGCTGGTGTCCCAGGCTGGATATGCGGAGCAAATCGTGGAGCGATTCGGCATGAAGGAAGGGAAATGCATTTCTACACCTCTGGAGAGGGCCATGAAACTTCGGAAGGATGAGGGGAGGATTCTGGAAGATCCGATTGTGTTCCGAGCTCTGGTTGGGAGCTTGATTTATCTGACGATCACTAGGCCGGATATTGCATATGCAGTTGGCAGGGTGAGTCGTTATATGGCGGAACCACGGATGCTTAATCTACTAGCGGCCACGAATATTTTGAAGTATGTCAAAGTGACTTCGGATATGGGTCTCCTATACAGGAGGGATACGGGCTTCGAGGTGCATGGGTACATGGATGTTGATTACGGGGGAGGTTCGGATGATCAGAAGTCGACGTCTGGATTCATCTTTATGGCGGGCCCTACAACTATATCATGGTGCAGCAAGAAGAAGGATTCCGTGTCTGTCTCTAACACGGAAGCGGAATACAAGGCTTCGACCTTGGCAGCTCAAGAAGCCATCTAGCTTAGGAGGTTGGTGGGAGACGTCCATAAGGAGGTTCGGGGTCCGGCTCTGCTCCGCGGAGACAATGAGAGAGCACTCAAACTGGTTACTAATCCAGTTTGTCACGCAAGGACCAAACATATCGAGATCGAGCATCATTTCATTCGTGAGAAGGTGCTGGAGGGGTCTCTTTCGGTCGAGCATGTTCAGAGTCAGGACAACGTTGCTGACATATTCACAAAGGCGCTGGCGAAGGGGCCGTTCACTCGGCTGAGGAGTTTACTTGGGCTGTTTTCAACTTCCCACTTCAAGGGGGAGTGTTGAAAATGTTGAAGTGGAAGTTGGCGGTCTGGGAGGTGTTCACGCGGTCTAGTCTAACCGCGCGATCTCACGGTCTCCTTCTGCGGTCTGACCTATTCGGTCTAGCCGCTGGCTTATTCGGTCTGACCGCCATTCTCTGTCCAAGGCTGCTGAGGTGAGGCCGTGCGGTCTGGTTTGTGTGACCGCGTGGCGAGCTGTTATTCTCTGTGCGGGTTAAGCTGTTGACCGCACAGGGTTGTTTTCTGGTATCTGGCAGTCCGGTCTGGTGACTATCCGGGTTCTTGATGGTGCGCGCGGACTAAGGCTTTCTTAGTCGTGCGGTCTCCCTTTTTTGTTCGCATAAGCCGGTCTCTTGGCGATCTGCTGATGTATGCGGACACTAGTGGTGGTCGACTTGCCGGGCTGTTGCCTTAGTCTACTTGGCTATGTTCGCGGTCTCTGGAGGAGGTCTCGTATATGCGAACACTGGTGGTGGGCATCATGACCTTGCGGGATGTCATGATCATGCGGCTTCTTGGAGGAGTGGCGATCTCCTGGTTGTTTTAAGTCGGCGTGCTCACAAAGAGCATAGCGATCTTTTGCTGATCGCGCGGGGGTGACCGGTCTTGGTCGCGCGATCAGGGCAGTGACTCTATCTCATAGGGTGGTGAATGGATTTGATCTCACGCCTATAAATAGGAGTCACTGTAGCAGCAAAATCAATAGCACCAAGTGTAAGATGAACTCACGCCTAGTTCTTGTGGTCTCTTTTTTGTGACCAGCCGGTTTGCTGATTGAACTTGTCTTGTGCAGCTTCTGCAGATAGTGCGGACAACAACAGTCACTTCTTCTTCTAAAGTGTCCGGGCGGTCTTGCGGCTTGCAGTGCGGGTTGCTGGAGTTCGGGAGAATCAGTGGAGTTCGGGAGGTCGCGGAGTTTCAGTGGTGTGGATCAAGTCGCTGGTAGTTTGTTCGCGCGGTCTCCATTTCTAGTCGCGTGAACACCCTGACCGCGCGGTCTGGTGGTTTCTGTGTTCAGGCCGCCAGTTATCTTTCTTCAGCCTTGTTTCTTTCTTTTTGGTTTTGTGTACTGGCGAAATCATGTCTCGCCTTGTATACCTCGCTCTGTAATGAAGATTTCTGCTATTATCAATAAAGATTGCTTTGCTTCATGTGCTTCTGGTTGTTGGCTATAATTTTTGAGTTGTACGATTCCTGCTCACTCCTAGATCTACGGAAAATTTCACAGCTTGCAGGAACCTTAAAGACCATCAAAGTAGTCAAGTGATTGGATACTTAAGCTATAGAGATAAAATAAGAAGAAGTGCTCTGAATGAAGCACTATATATGATCTTTCTATCTCAAATTGAGCCAAAGAGATTTGAAGAAGCCAATTCAGATCCTTCTTGGATCATGGCTATGCAAGAAGAACTCAGTTTATTCAAAAGATGCAAAGTATGGAAGCTGGTTCCTATACCCCAACATCAGAATGTCATTGGAACAAAATGGGTCTATAGGAACAAGCTAGATGAGAATGGCATCATCATCAAGAACAAAGCAAGGCTGGTTGCAAAGGGATATAGACAAGAAGAAGGGATTGACTTTAATCAGACCTATGCACAAGTAGCAAGACTTGAGACAGTAAGGCTATTCATAGCCTATGCACCTCACAAAGGATTCAAGGTGTGCCAAATGGATATGAAGTTTGCTTTCCTCAATGGAGATCTCAAGGAAGAAGTGTATGTAGAGCATCCTCCAGGATTTGCTTTCCTAACCTTTTTGATAATGTTTACTTTTAAGAAAGACATTGTATGGTTTGAAACAAGCTCCTAGAGCATGATATGAAACCCTATCTAGCTTCCTCATTGAAAACAAGTTTTCAAGGGGGAAGATAGATGTGACCTTATTTCTAAGGGAAGTAAAGGGCAAAATTTTGCTAGTCCAAATTTATGTTGATGACATAATTTTTGGGTCTACTGATGCTAACCTTTGCAATAAGTTTACTAATTTAATGTAAGGGAAGTTTGAAATGAGCGGCATGGGGGAGCTAAAATACTTCATAGGCTCCACGTGAAGCAATCTGAGGATGGAATATTCATTTCCCAGACCAAGTTCACTAAAGAGCTCATAACGAAGTTTGGAATGGAGAGTGCAACCTCAATGAGGACTCCAATGGGCTCCAATGTGTCTCTGGACAAGGATGAGAGAGGAAAACCTTTTGATGAGAACTTATATAGATACATCATTGGATCTCTACTCTACCAAACTGCTAGTAGACCAAACCTTATGTTCGATACATGTGTATATGCTAGGTATCAATCTTCCCCTAAGGAATCTCATTATACCTCTGCTAAGAGAATATTGAGATACCTTAAGGGAACTCCTAATCTTGGCCTTTGGTACCCTAGAAGTAATGATTTTGAGCTAACATGGTATTCAAATGCAGATTTTGCAGGTTACAAAGAAGACAAGAAAAGCACACCTGGAACCCGTCAATTTCTAGGGAAGATGTTGATCTCATAAAGCAGTAAGAAGCAAATAAGTATGATGATCTCAATAGCTGAATCAAAATACATCTCAGCTGGGAGTTGCTGTGCCCAACTGTTATGGATACAACATCAGTTGGAAGACTACAATATCAAGACCAGCAAAACAGCCATGTACTGTGATTCTTTCAGTGCAATTTTAATTGCTAAGAACCCTATATCACATAACAGGACTAAGCCCATTGAAATCAGGTACCGCTTTATCAAGATGTGAAAGTGCACAGTGTGTCTCTGAGTATACTCTAGAGGGGGGTGGTGAATAGAGATTTAAAAATATTTTCTATCCTATTTGTGCACACACAATAAAAACACTAAGTGTTATGCTTCAACAATACCAAACACAGAATAAAATAAATGATGTTAAAGTAAAGCAGAAAAGTTGTGAGCTATATGGGACAACACAGAAAATTAACACACACAAAAGACACAAGATTTTAATAGAGGTTACCCAAAATGTGGGCAGTTCTCTCTTCTACCACCTGGTAGGATTGCACAACCTGTGCCTGAGTCTTTTGATAAGGAGACTCTTAGAACTATAGATCTTTTGATAAGGAGATCTTGAACCACTTAGATCTTTTGATAAGGAGATCTTGAACCACTTAGATCTTTTGATAAGGAGATCTTGAACCACTGAATCCTTTGGAAGAGGGATTCTTAAAACTCTTTTACAGTTGAAGAAATTGAAAGAAGAAAGAAGATGGAGAAAAAGAATTTTGTTCTCATAATTATGTAGAAGCTTTCAACTTTTATTTTTCCCTTCAATGGATCTGCTAATGACGAACCCTTGCTTATGATTGTGATGATTTACAAGGGTTATATTCTTCAGATCCTTTTGTATATCTTCTGCTTGCTATCTGACTGCTATATGATGTTGATGAAAGAGCAGCCTTCTATTTTTCTGTTCTGAGAGAGCACTTCTTTTGTTATGTCTTGTTAGGATCCCAGGAGGAGGAAGAAGAAGTGGGAACCCTAATCGACAAGTTGTAACATATTGTAATGAATGCTCTGTTGTTTTGTTCTCTTCTCAGCCTTCTTATTGTCCATCATTGAATTTGAATTTGTTTCTTGTTTTGGATAGTCCTGAGAAGGTATTCTTATTGGATACTTGATTTCTTTTCTTTTTTTGTTCCCGACCCATCTATCACATTCAATTTCATTCCAAGAATGCTTTTCTTCTTCTGGAATACTCCTTTCCTTTGTTGGCAACAAATTAGCTGCTAGACAACTGTCTTCAGTATGGTGGACCTTCTGAAAAGGTATTAGAAAGACAGCTGGAAAGAATTCCATTTTCTGACTGTATTCGACGCTGCGTCGACTTCATCTTCCTTCATGGCGATGCACCTCTGAGTTCTTATCGCCGCACAGGCTCAGATGACCAAGTGGGTAGGTGGGCCTAGGCAGCGAACATTGCTTTCCTCATGTGGTCATAAGAGCTGTACATATTTCGATAACTCAACTGCTCTCTAGCCTAGGGTTATAAGCCGAGTTGATCAATTGGGCAGGTGGGCCTAGGCGGTGAACATTGCTTTCCTCAGAGAGATCAACTCAATTGTGGGTCCCCTTTAGTCTCCGCTCGAGAGTTCCTTTAGGAGTATTCGATGGTCACAGACTAAGATGATCAGTTGGGCAGGTGGGCCTAGGCGGCGAACATTGCTTTCCTCAGAAAGATCATCAAAGCTGTAACTATATCCCTTTTGGGGCATGGTAGAGCTAACAATCACCTAGACCTACCTTGATGCAGGGGTGTGTTAGATACCGCCCGGGATCCAAAATTCTGAAGACCACCGCACGGGAATTGGCAAGCTATCACTACACGTGTGCGAAAACTCCCCGCTACACATGATCTTCGTGGTTTTACGCTAATGACTACAATCTGAGGGGGTTCGAGCAGAACTTGGCGATGTCTCCAAGGTCTAGTGAGGGATATAAGACATGTAAAAGAGTCACCAGACAAGGAAAAGTGTCAGTATGAGGCTTCTCATTGAATATCCAAAAATGCAAGAAATGAAAAACATTTAAGGATAAAATCGTTTGAGATCGTCACCACTCCAGGTGCGTGAGATGTCTTCTCCATCGCTTATCTGAAGACGATAAGCCCCATTTTTCAGTACCTCTTTGACGATGAATGGCCTCGCCCAGTTGGGATTTAGTTTTCCGACATTGCATGTCCTGGCTGTGACATCTATTTTCTTTAACATAACATCACCAACTACGAACTACTTAACTCTGACATTCTTATCAAAGTATTTCGCCATTCTCCTTTTCACTTCTTCTTGTCTGATAGCAGCTTCATCCTGGAGCTCTTCAATTAAATCTAGGCTACACTTGATTCCTTCATCATTGTAATGTATCAATGCCTCATCCCCTTGCTTTGCGTACATAACCCTGGGACTAACCACTTCAAATTCTATTGGAATGACTGCCTCTGAACCATGAGATAATTTGAATGGCGTTTCCCCTGTGGCTAAGGATGGTGTAGTTCAGAGAGTCCAGAGGATGGAAGGGAGTTGATCTGCCCAGTTTCCTTTTTGGTTCAAAATTCTCTTCATTAAAAGTTGTTGGATTTGTTTGTTTGCTGCCTCCACCTTGCCATTACTTCTGGGATGATGTACTGAAGAAAACCAAAGTTTGATTCCAGCCTGGCCACAGAAGTTGATCATCTCTGTCTTATTGAACTGCGGACCATTGTCAGTGATAATTTCCAACGGAATCCCATGCCGACAAACGATTTCTCCCCAGATAAAATTTTTAATAACTTGTGTTGTAGTTTTGGCCAATGCTTTCACCTCAATCCACTTGTTAAAGTAATCGATCATGAAGATTATGAAGCGACGCTGGCTGCTAGCCATTGGAAAAGGTCCAATAAGATCCATTCCCCAAACTGCAAATGGCCAAGGCGTCGTTATCGATTTAAGTGCCTGAGCTGGTAGATGTTGAAGCGGAGCAAACTTCTGACATTGTACACATCGTTTGGCGAATGCTTCGGCATATTTTCTCATTGTTGGCCAAAAAATACATCTGCCTTAGAATCCTCTTCTCCAAAGTCTTTGCCCCTGAATGGCTCCCGCATTCTCCTGAATGTATTTCCTGGAGTATTACTGGAACTTCTTCTGAAACACATCTTGCCAGAGGAGAGATGAGAGTATTTCAGTATAATACTCCTGCCATCAAGCAGTAATAAGCTGTCTTTCTTCTCAATCTCCTCCTATCCTTGATAGATGGATGGAACTACCCTTTTGATAAGAACAACTCGTATGGATCCTTCCAAGAGGGATGCTTATCAATTTTCATTAGCTCTCCTTCTTCCGTTACAGGATGGAAAAGTTCAAAGGTCACTCCCCCTGATGGAAGACTGGACTTTGATAACTCATCTGCTTCCTCATTCCGTGTTCTTGGGATATGCTCGATGATGAACGATTTGAATTTTCCAATTTCCTCTTTGGCTAGCATCAAATATTTCCTCAACATTGGCTCTCTCGTTTCGTAGTTCCCCAACACTTGTGAATCCATCACCAGAGAGTCAGTTTTAACATGTACGTGCTCTATTCCCAGGTACCTTGCAAGTCTCAAACCATCTAAGAGTGCTTCCTACTCTGCCTGATTGTTCGTGACCGGAAAGAAGAACTTGATAGCCTGTTCCAGTTTGATCCCATTTGGACTGATCAGAACAACTCCGGCTCCCAAGGAGTTTTTACCTGAAGCTCCATCCATATAGACAATCCAGTACAGAGGAGATCTTTCCACCTGTTCAGGACTAGACTCCGTTGTGTCTACTAGGAAATCTGCCAGCACCTGCGCCTTGATGGATGTTCTGGGAATATAAGATATCTCAAACTCACTCAGCTCGATAGCCCATTTGGCCAATCTTCCCGAGTGATCTGGCTTTTCCAGGATACTTCTTAGGGGATGATCTGAAACCACCTGAATAGGATGGGCTTGGAAGTAAGGGCAAAGTCTGCGAGCTGACATCACTAAAGCGAGGGCTAGTTTTTCCAGAATTGAATATCTAGTTTCCGCATCTTTGAGAATATGACTAACATAGTAGATCAGAAACTGATTCTTTTTCTCCTCCCGTACGAGGACAGAGCTTACCACATCCGGGCCAACCCCCAAATACAGAAATAGCAACCTTCACGAGGGCTTTGAAGTAGAGGGGTTGACGTTAATTGCAGCTTTAATTATTCAAAGGCACTGTTGCACTCCTCATTCCATTCAAATTTGGATCATCCCCGCAGTGTTTTAAAGAATGGAGCGCTTTTATCCCCTGACTTGGAAATGAATCGGCTTAGGTCTGCCAGCCTTCCTCCCAGCTGCTGAACTTCTTTTGGGCTTCGAGGAGGGGCCATATCAAGAATAGCCTTTACTTTATCTAGATTTGGCGCAAGGCCATCAAGAGTGAGGAGATGCCCAAGAAACTTTCCTTTATTTTATCCGAACACACATTTCAGTGGATTCAATTTTAACTTGAACCTTCGTAGAGTAGTGAACGTCTCTACAAGGTCTGCCAGGTGTATTGAGAAGGTTTTACTTGTTAAGAGGAGATCGTCGACATAGACTTCGAGATTCCTCCCTTTTTGATGCTTAAAAACCGTGTCCATCATTCTCTAGTACGTTGCATCCGCGTTCTTGAGGCCGAAAGGCATCACAAGATAGCAATAACAACCATCGTTTCTGATAAAAGACGTATGTGGGATATCGGGTTTGTGCATTTTGATTTGGTGGTACCCAGAGAATGCATCTAGAAAGCTCATAAAATTATACCCAACCGAGGAATCAACTAAAAGATCTATCCGAGGCAAAGAGTAATAATCTTTAGGACACGCTTTATTAAGTTTGGTGAAATCTACACACATTCGCCATTTTCCCCCTGACTTTTTTACCATCACAACATTCGATGTCCAGGTAGGATATTGGATTTCAGAAATGAAATTTGCTTTAAGAAGTTTTGCAACTTCTTCTTTGATAGGAATTGCCAGCTTGGTCGCCACTTCCCTCTTCTTTTGCTGGACTGGCTTGAAGTCAGGAGAGATGTTGAGGTGGTGGCAAGCAACATCCGGATCTACTCTGGGCATATCCTCCGCCGACCAAGCGAAGACATCTCGAGGCTTCAACCATCCTTTCAGAGATCTGAAATTCTAGGGAGTTGTCCTTTTCATATTGTATTTTCATTTACACACATTTCATTTTGTATTGGTAGAGAAATCGTCGTCTTGCGTGCAACGTCTAAGTCCTTGCGCGGCTTAGGGGAAAATCGCTTCCTTGTGCGGAGCGTCCAAGTCCTTGCGTGGCTTGGTGGGAAATCGTGGCCTTGTGTGCTACGTCTAGATCTTGGGAAGATCTAGAGGAGAGGCTTGGGCTTGGTCTTGGGAGAGACAAGTGATAGCCTTCCGATCCTTGGGAGAAGGATTGGTAAACCAAAAATTATTGTATTTTTTATTATCATAATTGTGCCTTGATCTTAAGCATTGTTAAGATCATTTTTTTTGTACACAAATTTCATGATAAATATAATTATGCTCTTTTCACTAATTGCAAATTTGTTTGCTTAAATCTTTATCTTAGAAATTTGTGTTTGGTTTAATACAAAAATTGTATTGGTTTAAAATTATTTATGAGTAACTTTTTAGTAAAGTAAAAATTGTCTAAAAATTATTAAGTAAAAATTATATATTTAAACACACCCTTATTCACCCCCCCTCTAAGGGTGTCACACAATCCAACAAGTGGTATCAGAGGGAGGTTACTCCAAAATGGTTTTACCACCGGGAGTAATGGCGCACAACGATCACGCGTTCGTTGAGGGGCAAGGTATAAGTAGACCACCTTTATTCACGGGCACAGACTATAATTATTGGAAAACACGTATGCGTTGTTTTCTAATTGCGCTAGATATAGAAGTCTGAAATATGGTAGAATCTAGTTACACTTCTCCAACAGTTGTTGTAGGAGATGTAACTATGGATAAGCCCAAAGACAAGTGGGATGACAATGATAAATTAAGATGTAAGAACAATGCAAAAGCCATGAATGCTTTATTTTGCGCACTAGATCGCACTGAATTTAATAGAGTTTGTGCTTGTAATTCTGCATTTGAAATTTGGAATTTGTTAGAAATCACTCATGAAGGCACTTCGCAGGTAAAAGATTCAAAGCTATTTCAACTGGAGTCTGAATTTGAAAGGTTCAAAATGGAGGTAGATGAAGAGATTGATACGATGTACACACGATTCACAAAAATCGTGAACGACTCAAAAGTGCTAGGAAAGGTGTTCTCAAATGGATATTTAGTAAGGAAAATCTTAAGATCACTTCCCCCGAAGTTCAATCCTAAAGTGACTGCAATTTCCGAGTCACATGATCTTAAGACCTTACAATTGGAGAGCCTCATTGGGAACTTGAAAACTCATGAAGTTGAATTGAAAATTCAACAACAAGAGTATATGGAGCCAAGGAAGAAGGGATTGGCTCTAAGATCTAAGAAGGAAGAAACTAGTGATTCTGAGGAGGATGAAGAAGATGAGGAAAGTTTATTTGTTAAAAAATTTAGAAAATTTATGAAAAATCCGGAGAGGAGGAATACGTTTAAGAAGTATTTTAAGAAGGAGAGTTTTAGGAAGAAAAAAGGAAAGAAAGGCAATGAGGAGGAAGAGAGACCGCCACCGGAGTGCTATCACTGCAAGAAGTTAGGACACATCCGAAGCAAGTGTCCAAAATACTTGAAAGAACTTAAAGAAAAGAAGCACAAAGGGTCGAAGAAGGTGTTGAAGGCGGAAACATGGGATGATACTACTTCTGAGGATGCAAGCAGTTCCGACTCAAGTAAAGAAAAGGAGGCCAACATGTGCTTAATGGGAAAGAGCGTCATATCTGATGACGAATGTAGTGTCCAAAGCGACACTGAGGTAACTCCTCCAACCTATGATGAATTATTTTCTGAATTTTTAAAGACTTGCAAATTTTTTGAAAAAAGTTTAAAAGATAATGATCTTCTTAAATCTGAAAATGAAATTTTACTTAAAGAAAACAAAAAATTGTTAAATGAAATTAAGACTATTGGAAAAAGAGATATTTCTTGCCAAGAGTGTGATCACACTTTGGGAAGAATTAAAGAACTTGAAGAATCTCTTTCCAAATCTCATTCTACAATAAAAGTTATTACTAAAAAGAATAAGATTTTAGAGAGAGATCTGAGATCTTCAATTTCCATAGTCCATGAGGGAAAGAAATCTTTTGAACGAAGATGCGTAAATCTAGTATCCGAGAATACAAAAATGAGACACCAGATTCATGACTTAACACTAGCCATGAAAAAATTTGGAATGGGCCGAAGATCACTGGATATGATCTTAGGATACCAACGCCATGGATCTGGAAGGTTTGGGCTCGGATACACATCTGGAAGCTGTCGCCCGGCGACAACCACTGTCGCCAGCGACAGTGAAAAGTCCAGAAAATTCACTTTTAAAAATTATAAAATTAATGAATTGCTAAATACTGCATCCTCATCCAGTAAAAGTCCAGAAAAGTTATACTCCTCTAAATACATTACATGTGCCAAATACAATAGATTTGGCCACACTACGGACTCTTGCTGGAAGGAAGGAAAAAGTAAAATTAAACAAATCTGGGTGCCTAAGGCTTCTACCTATACTATGGGTGGAGCCACTTGGGTAACCAGATCTTTACTCACCTCTTCTTTCTAGGTGTGTTGGCAGGCTAAGGACAAAGAAGACGTGTGGTACTTGGACTCGGGTTGTTCAAAGCACATGACGGGCAATAAAGAGAAGTTCTTTAGCCTGGAGATGAAGAAAGGAGGAGTTGTGACATTCGGAGACAATGGAAAAGGAAAATCATCGGCATCGGAGTTGTGGGTAACGAAAATTTTTCAATTTCAAATGTTTTATTTGTAGAAGGATTAAAGCATAATTTGATTTCTATTAGTCAATTATGTGATAAGGGTTTAAATGTTTTATTTGAATCTTCTACAAATTTGTGCAAAATTATTAATTCCAAAACAAATGAAATTGTTTTTACCGCACCTAGATGTCATAATGTATATATGATTAAATTTCTAGATTTTTCAAATTCTACTTTGAAAAGTCTGTTATCAAAAAATGATGAATTAAATTTATGGCATAGGCGACTTGGACATACTAGTGCCAAGTTAATTACAAAACTTTCAAAAGATAAATTAATTAAAGGTTTACCTTTGTTAAATGGAAATTTATCTTCTTCACTATGTGTGCCTTGCCAAAAAGGAAAATTTTCAAAATCATCTTTCAAAAGTAAAAACATTATTTCTACCACTAGGCCACTTCAATTAATACATATGGATTTATTTGGGCCAATTGGAATTTCTAGCTTAGGAGGCAGAAAATACACATTTGTATTGATTGATGATTATTCTCGTTTTTGTTGGACTTTATTTCTAACCTCCAAATCCGATGCATTTTCAGAATTTTCAAAATTATGTTTGCGTATTCAAAATGAATTTGAATTAAAAATTAAACGCATACGATCGGATCCTGGAGGAGAATTTGAAAATGAAAAGTTTATTTCTTTTTGTACGGAGTTAGGAATTAAACATGAATTTTCCGCTCCACGCACACCACAGCAAAATGGTGTAGTGGAGAGGAAAAATAGAACTCTTCAAGAGTTAGCCCGTACAATGTTATCTGAATTCAAATTACCAAAATCTTTTTGGGCTGAAGCAGTTAGCACGACATGTTATGTAATTAATAGAGTAATGCTTCGCCCTATTTTAAAATTAACTCCTTATGAATTAATTTTTAATAAACAACCAAATGTTTCTTATTTCAAAGTTTTTGGTTGTAAATGTTTTATTTTAAATTCTAAAGATTCCTTAGGAAAATTTGATGAAAAATGTGATGAAGGTATTTTTATTGGCTATTCTTCAACTAGTAAAGCTTATAGAATTTTTAATAAAAGAACAAAAATAGTTGAAGAATCTATTCATGTTAAGTTTGATGAGTTTGCTTCATGTGTAGAAAAGAAAATTACAGGAAAAGAAGATGAACTCCTTCCCACGGTGGAGAATGATGATGAAGAACTTGGAGAAAATGAAGAAGAAAAAGAAGAAGAAAGAGAAGGAGAAAGAGGAGAAGAAGATAGAGAAGAAGAAGAAAGAGAAGGATATGTGCCTCCAAGTGAATTGAGATTCTCAAAGGATCATCCAAAGGAGCTTATCATTGGAGATCCGCAAAAAGGGGTTAGTACTCGTTCATCGCTACATGTTTTATTTTCAAACCTTTGTTTTGTTTCTGAAATAGAACCAAAAGATGTTTCCACCGCTTTAAATGATGAATTTTGGTTTTTAGCTATGAATGAAGAACTTAATCAATTTGAACGTAATAAGGTTTGGAATCTTGTAGAACGACCCAAAAATCGTCCTGTAGTTGGTGTTAAGTGGATTTTTAAAAATAAAATGGATAATGAATCTAGAATTGTTAGAAATAAAGCCAGATTAGTTGCAAAAGGTTATGCACAAATTGAAGGGGTAGATTTTGATGAAACTTTTGCACCCGTAGCAAGATTAGAAGCGGTTAGGATATTTCTTGCATTTGCTTGTTTTAAAGGATTTAAATTATATCTAATGGATGTCAAAACCGCATTTTTAAACGGGTATATAAAAGAAGAGGTTTATGTAGAACAACCTCGTGGCTTTATAAATGAGAAATATCCAAATTATGTTTATAAATTAGATAAAGCGCTTTATGGATTAAAACAAGCGCCTCGTGCTTGGTATGATCGATTAACTCAATATTTGTTAAAGCACGATTATAAAATAGGAAGTGCTGATTCTACACTCTTCATTAAGCAAATTGATCATGATTTAGTTATTTTACAAATTTATGTTGATGATATTATTTTTGGAGCCACTAATGAAGAGTTGTGTAATGAAGTAGTTCAAATTATGAAAAATGAATTTGAAATGAGTATGGTTGGAGAACTTTCATATTTTTTAGGTTTTCAAATTACACAAAAACATGATGGAATTTTTATATGTCAAACCAAATATATTCATGATATGTTAAAAAGATTTGGATTTGAAAATCTTAAGCATGCAAACACTCCTATGAGTACTCCACTAAAATTAGAAAAAGATGAAAGTGGTGTTTCAATTAAACAAACCCTTTATAGAAGTATGATAGGATCTTTATTGTATTTAACCGCATCTAGACCTGATATTATGTTTGCCGTTTGTTTATGTGCTAGATTTCAAGCTAATCCTAAAGAGCCACATTTAAAAGCGGTGAAACGTATTTTTAGATATCTCATAGGAACATCAAAATTAGGTTTATGGTATCCTCATAATGATTCCTTTATTTTGCATGGTTTTTCGGATTCTGATTATGCGGGATGTTCTTTAGATAGGAAAAGCACTAGTGGCACTTATCACTTTATCGGCCCTTCACTTATTTCATGGTCGAGTAGGAAACAGAATTCTGTTGCCCTCTCTACTACCGAGGCCGAATATATTGCACTAGGTAGTTGTTGTGCCCAAGCTCTTTGGATGTCACAAACGTTAGAAGATTTTGGCATGCAACAAAGTAGTGTAGAATTAAAGTGTGACAGTAAAAGTGTTATAGACTTAACTAACAATCCCGTATTACATTCTAGATCTAAGCATATAGATGTCCGACATCATTTTATAAGGGATCATATTAAGAAGGGTAATATAAAAATCAACTTTATAGGCACGGAAAATCAACTAGCGGATATATTCACTAAGCCGTTACCGGATTCTCGTTTTTCTATGCTTAGGCTAGAATTGGGAATTCTAGACATTTCACAATGAATATATCACTATTTAAAGCCTATAAAATAAAAAATTAATTATCACAAAACCTAAACAATTTTTTAAAAAAAAAACCTAAATTTTAAAATCAAACCATAGAATTTCAAAAAACTTAAAAAAAATTCAAACATCATTAATATTACATCAATATTGTTCTAAAAATAATAGAAAACAACATAAGGATCAAGTTCATTAAACAGAAATAAAAATCTGAAGAAGTTCACTGTCGCCTAGGCGACAGTGGATGTCAGAAATTTCCGACATCAACCAGCAGCAGCAGCCTGATGAAACTACTCAGAATCTTCAAAACCAGCCCCGCTGCTCTCTGGACAGTCTTCTGGAGGTCCTCGTCTCACGGCTTTACCACGGTGAGTCTGCCTCACCGATTGGCGTGGTGGTTCTTCGTCCGGAACTTGCCATTCAGCCTCTTCCTCCGGAGTTGGCTTTAACTTCAGACCTTTGACGAGAAACTTCATAAACTTCTGCATTCGACTACGGTCCTTCTTCACTTCCTTCTTGTGATCCTCTAGTGAATCACGTAAATCATCAATGGATTCTCGTAGTGATCCTGCCCTAGGCATTGGCGGCTCTCGAATCTCAATTCCCGGATGGGCCTTTTTCTGCGTCTTCTTCACTTTCATCGAACCCGTATAATATATCTCCCGATAACAATCATCCAAATAAGAACCTTGCGCTATCCATCCGTACTTCTTATATAATATACGCTGAATTATCGCCCCCATTGGTAGCGTATGAACCTTCACCCATTTTGGATGCTTTAATCTAAACGCATACCGAATCTGGGAGAGTATAAAATCCGCCACATCAAAAAGCTCATCCTCCATAATGTAGTAAGTAATGAGGGTCAACTGAGCCGTAATACTTCTTGTATCTCCACTCTTCAACATGACTGAATTCCTTAAAATATCTTGAACTAAGAAAGCATCCAGAGTGAGTGACGTAACTTCAGTGGTTAGAGTCTTCTTTTGATTCCCATGTAAACTCATGTTTACAAGGGTCCAATCCCTATCTTTTCTATAACTCTCCACTATATCCGGCATATTTTCACTCATCACTAGTCCGAATTCCTCTCTTAGATCAACATGTGTTATTTCCACATGTTGACCCTGGACTCTTGATCTAAGTCCTCCATCCAACTCAGTATAATTTGGATCTTCCAAATGATTATAGAACTCTCGAATCAAAAAGGAAGAGAACGAATCTGGGGTGATTATTGAGAGTATACCTGCATTCGCAAGCCGATCATAAATATGATCGTGCTTCGGCGAATCAAATTCCACATATTTTGCTACTCCTATTATGGCTTTCTCAACCCCAGGATACACTTGATACGAACTATGCGCATCTTCAGAAGTGCTTCTTCGGGCTTTAGAACTGGAAGCCATTCTGCAAAAAAAAAACATATAAAAAACATGAATTAAAAATGTGTTGTGCACTGGAACACTGTTGCCCAGGCGACATTGACTGTCGGAAATTTCCGACAGTACTTCAGTAAACTTCTCTTGAAATTTTGTACATACACTTCCAGATCTACTCAAAATCAAGTTTATTTCAACATCAAGTTTACAAAAGCAAACCATCAACCACAAGAACCACAAAATCAAAAAATTTTAACAAAGATCCAACAAGATCCACTTGCTTTAAACTAGATCTACACTTTTCAAACAAAAAACTTCAAAAACCTCCACCATTCATCAAAAATCAAAATGAAAACTACATTTTCCTTCTTCTCTACTTTCAAAATCACAAATCCCAAAAAATTTAGAGTCAAAAACATAAAAATCAAAAATCCATACCTTAGATCTAGAGTTGTCGCCGACCTCCGACAGCCTTCTCTCGCTCTACAGTCCAGCAAAATGAAGCACAATAGGGTTTGACTCGGTCTCAAGCCCTATTTATATTTTTGGCTGTCGCCCAGGCGACAGTGACTGTCGAAAATTTCTGACAGCTCCCAATTTAATAAATCTTCAATTTTTGGTCCCTTTGATGCTTTACAATAGTTATTGTTGAAATTATTGAAGTGGAAGTGGAGGAGGCTTTTGGACCTGGGCGGTCTGGGAGGAGACCGGGCGGTCTGGCGTGACCGCACGGTCTGGCGGTCTGACAATGGCGATCTGATCTATTGGTCAGCTGCGGCTTCCAGGGTTGACCGCTGGTCTGGTCCAAGGGCTGCTGGAGGTGGAGGTCGTGCGGTCTGGCTGTGACCGCATGACGGGTGATCTTCCTCAGGGTCACGCGGTCTGTCTCTGACCGCGTGACAAGTTGTTCTCTTCAAGGACGTGTCGGTCTGGCGTGACCGCACGGGTTAGCTCTTGAATCCGGTCTGGTGGCTTTCCAGAGGGTTCTGGAGGAGTTCGCGGACTAAGTCATCTTAGTCGCGCGGTCTCAGTTCGCGGTCTCAGGAGGAGACCAGGAGGGCGAGCTGGTTGTGTTTGCGGTCTCAGGCGAACACAGGTGGTGGGTGACTTCTAGGCGGTCTGGCGATCTCTGTGTGGAGTCGTGTTCAGACCAAGGGAGTAGCGATCTCCCGCGGTCTGGAGTGAAGTCGGCGCTCACCAAAATGAAGCAGGAGGGTTGCAGTGGTGGCGCGGGTTGACCGGTAAGGTCGCGCGATCTGATGGGTGGTGACTCTATCTCATAGGGTGGTGACTGGATCAGGTCTCACGCCTATAAATAGGGAGCCACTGTTGCAACAAAAAAACAACTCACCAAGTGTAAGCCGAGTTCGCCTAGTTCCTGCGGTCTTGTTTATCTGACCGAGCGGTCTCTGATTGAATTCTTCTTTGTGCAGCTTCTGCGGATAGTGCAGGCAGCAGCGATCACCTCTTCCTCTGAAAGTGTTCGGGCGGTTTGCGGCTTGGAGTTGTGGTGTTGGAGTTCGGGAATCAGGAGGTCGGCAAAGGAGCGGTCTGGTGCAGCGGTTTGGTGGTGTTTCGAGATCGGGAGCGGTTGCGGTCTGGCAGCAGCGGTCTGGCGAGCTGCTGAGTTCGGCAAGAGACCGTGCGGTCTCAGTTATCTTCAGTTTCTGTTCTTTCTCCTTGAAGTTTTTTTTTGTGCTGACGAAATCATGTCTCGTCGAGCATGTCTTGCCCTGTAATTGAAGTGTTGCTATCAATAAAGATCGTTTTGTTTGCCTAAGATTGTCTCTGGTTGTTTGGCTTGCATCTCTAGTTGTTATTCCTGCTTGCTCTCACAAGGTCCTTAGAAAAATTTTCACATGGTATCAGAGCTAGGTTGGAGTTGAAAGAGCAGTGAATAACTTAGAGTAGCCATCGCCTTTGTGAAGAAGGAACCAGAGGAAGTGCAATGGAAGGTGGTTTTGCAAGAGGTCTTGGTATTGAGATGCTTACATCGACTAACTTCAAGAAGTGGAAGTCGTGTATGCAGAGCTATCTTCTGGGTGAGGACCTCTGGGAGGTGGTAGGAGGAGATGAAACAGAAGAGGTGAAGGCAGTAGTAGGAGGTGATAATGGACCGGCCGTGAGGGCATGGAGGAAGACCAACGCCAAGGCCGAGTTCACCTTGAAGCGTGCCATTTCACCTGATCTCTTTGATCACATCTTGGGGTGTGGATCAGCTGCTGAGATCTGGAGAGCCCTGGATGGGCTGTTTAACAAAAAGAATATAGCAAGGCTACAGTTCTTAGAGAATGAGTTGGCGAGGTCAGCTCAAGGTGATCTTTCTATCTCGAACTTCTTTTTGAAGATGAAGAATCTCTGCGCTGAGATATCAGCACTGGATCCTGATGAGCCAATTTCTGAGGCAAAGCTGAAGAGGCACATCATCCGCGGCTTGCGGAAGGAATATGTGGCCTTTGTGACGTCGGTGCAGGGATGGGCAAATCAGCCGTCTCTGTTGGAGCTGGAGAACTTGCTTTCTTCGCAGGAAAGTTTGGCAAGACAGATGGCGGGGTTGTCAGTGACTGGGGGAGATGGCGAAGTTCTCTTCTCAGGGAAGAAGAAGTGGGACAAGAAGAAGAAAACCACTGAAGGCCATGGACCTTCAACTTCTGGGCAGCAGGAAAGGGGGTATGCTCCCAAGGCTGACGGGAAGAAGAAGAAGGAAGGTCTCAAATGCTTTAAGTGCGGAAAGGTTGGGCACTTCAGGAAGGACTGCAGGCTGAACACTCAGCCAGGGCATGCTGCTGAGAAGGAGGAAGCACCGGCCAGGCACTTTGATGGAGGATGGGGAGGAGCCTTCTCGGCTTCTATTGGAGCTTCGGCTCCCATCAATTATCAGGAGGACTGGATCGTGGACTCGGGGTGTGGTCATCATCTCACCGGGGACGAGTCGAAGCTTTCTTCAGCGGAGCCCTACACAGGTAACAATGCAATCATTACTGCTGATAATACCGTGCATCCAGTAGAGAAGGTGGGGGTTGTTTCTTTGGGCAGTGATAGAGGGCCACTTACTTTGAAGAGTGTCTATCATGTGCCCGGAATGAAGAAAAACCTCTTCTCTGTGACCAACGCTGTTGACGCTGGGTATCACGTTCTGTTTGGCCCGACAGAAGTGAAATTTCTACGAAATGTAGAGGCCGAGGTCGTCCATGTCGGGAGACGGGCAAAGGACTTGTTCGTTTTGTCGACAAGTTCCTACGTTGACAAGATGAAGACGAATGATGATGCCGTGATATGGCATGAGAGGTTGGGGCATGTAGGGATGGACAAGCTGAAAGCTATGGCGGTGAGAGGTCTGGTCAAGGGCCTGCCAAGTCTATCTTCCTACGGAGAAGGTCATGTTTGCGCGGGATGTCAGTTCGGCAAGTCTCATCGACTACCGTTTGACAAGTCGCAGACAAGGAGTAGTGTGCCGTTGGAGTGCATCCACGGTGACTTGATGGGACCTACTGCTACCCCAAGCCTCGGAGGCAGCAGATATATGCTGGTGTTGATCGATGATTACACCAGATATGTCTGGGTTTATTTCCTGAAGGAGAAGGCGGAGGCGTTTGCCAAATTTGTGGAGTTCAAGGAGCTCGTAGAAGGTCGGCTGGGACTGCGGGTGAAGAAGCTGAGGACTGACAACGGAGGGGAGTTCACCTCCAGTGAGTTCTCTACTATTTGCAGGAAGGCGGGCATCCGGAGAGAGCTCACTTGTGCTCATACTCCACAACAGAACGGAGTTGCAGAACGGAAGATCCGTCATCTGACGGAGACCTGCAAGTGTTGGCTGCATGCCAAGAATATCCCAAAGTCCTTCTGGGCGGAAGGAATGTCTTGTGCTGCCTACGTCATCAACAGGATGCCTCTGAGCCCCATCAACATGTTAACTCCGCATGAGTTGATGTTCAAGGAAAAGCCAAGTGTGGCACACCTTAGGGTGTTTGGCTCCACCTGCTACGTGCATGTTCCAGATGCTCTTCGGACGAAGCTAGATGCGAAAGCAAGGAAGCTAGTCTTCGTGGGATACGATGAGCGGAAGAAAGGTTGGAAGTGCATGGACTCGGAGACACGGAGATTTGTTGTATCTCGCGACGTCGTGTTCGATGAGGTGACATCTTACAAGGGGTCTTCTGATGTGGAATTACCAGAGAGCAGGGTGGAGATGCCAGAGAAAGCTGTGGAGAATCTTCAGGTGGAGCTACCTGTGTCACCAGGTGGTCCATCTCCTTCTAGTTCCAAGACGGGGGCTTCTGGTTCAGGGAGCAGGGGGAGCAATGCTCCTAGCACGTTTGGAAGAGGAGCTAGGGAAGAAGCAGCTGAAGACAATGCGGTTCAGGGGAAGGAGCTGAGGAGGTCGAAGCGAGCAATTGTTGCCCCTGATCGCTATACAGGAGGAAACGCAGTGAGCTTCGTCTCATGTTTCTTCGCTGGTCCCTTGGATGAGAGGGAGCCGTCCAGCTTTGAGAAGGCCCAAGGCGTGAAGGAGTGGGATGTTGCAATGCAAGAAGAGATGGCAGCTCTCGAGAAGAATGAGACCTGGTCTCTTGTGCCCAAGCCTAAGGGCATCGCTCCTGTGACATGCAAGTGGGTTTACAAGCTGAAGAAGAAAGCTGACGGCAGTATCGAGCGTTACAAGGCTCGTCTTGTAGCTCGGGGGTTCTCGCAGCAATACGGTGAAGACTATGATGAGACATTCAGTCCGGTGGCAAAAATAACTTCAGTTCGGTTCATCATTGCCTTGGCGGCGTTCAGTGGATGGGAGATTTGGCAGCTCGACGTCAAGAACGCTTTCTTGTACGGCGAGATTGACAAGGACATCTTCATGGTCCAGCCACCAGGTTTTGTATTTGAGGATTTTCCGGAGCATGTCTGCAAGCTGAAGAAGGCCCTGTATGGGTTGAAGCAAGCGCCGAGGGCGTGGTACGGGAAGATCGCAGAATATCTCCTATTCTGTGGATTTGTTGCTTCACACTCAGACTCAAGCTTGTTCGTCAAGAAGAGCGGGGAGCTTCAGGTCATCGTGCTGCTATACGTTGACGATATGATCGTGACGGGAAACTCGAAGGAGGAGGTAGCGCAGCTTCGGGCCGAGCTGGCCATCAGGTTCGAGATGAAGGACCTAGGTGAGCTTCACCATTTCCTTGGACTTGAGGTGCAGAGGAAGGAAGGTGGAGTGCTGGTGACCCAAGCCGGATATGCGGAGCGGATCGTGGAGCGGTTCGGCATGAAGGAAGGGAAGTGCACTTCCACACCTCTGGAGAAAGCTATGAAGCTGCGGAAGGATGAGGGAAGGATCATGCAAGATCCGTTGGTGTTCCGAGCTCTGGTTGGGAGCTTAATCTATCTGACGATCACGAGGCCGGACATTGCATATGCAGTGGGCCGGGTGAGTCGATTTATGGCGGAGCCACGGGTACCTCATCTGCTAGCGGCCAAGAACATTCTGAAGTATGTCAAGGCAACCTCGGACATGGGTCTCCTATACAGGAGGGATGCGGGCTTCAAAGTGCATGGATACATGGATGCTGATTACGGGGGAGATTCGGATGATCGGAAGTCAACATCTGGATTCGTCTTCATGGCGGGCCCTACGGCTATATCATGGTGCAGCAAGAAGCAGGATTCCGTGTCAGTCTCTACCACGGAAGCAGAATACAAGGCTTCGGCCTTGGCAGCTCAGGAAGCCATCTGGCTTAGGAGGTTGGTAGGAGACGTCCACAAAGAGGTTCGGGAGCCGACTCTGCTACGCGGTGACAACGAGAGTGCTCTCAAACTGGTGACCAATCCAGTTTGTCACGCGAGGACCAAGCATATCGAGATCGAGCATCACTTCATACGGGAGAAGGTGCTGGAGGGATCTCTTTCGGTCGAGCATGTGCGGAGTGCGGACAATGTCGCAGACATCTTCACAAAGGCGCTGGCAAAGGGGCCGTTAACACGGCTAAGGGAGCTACTTGGGCTAGTTTCCACTTCCCACTTCAAGGGGGAGTGTTGAAATTATTGAAGTGGAAGTGGAGGAGGCTTTTGGACCTGGGCGGTCTGGGAGGAGACCGGGCGGTCTGGCGTGACCGCACGGTCTGGCGGTCTGACAATGGCGATCTGATCTATTGGTCAGCTGCGGCTTCCAGGGTTGACCGCTGGTCTGGTCCAAGGGCTGCTGGAGGTGGAGGTCGTGCGGTCTGGCTGTGACCGCATGACGGGTGATCTTCCTCAGGGTCGCGCGGTCTGTCTCTGACCGCGTGACAAGTTGTTCTCTTCAAGGACGTGTCGGTCTGGTGTGACCGCACGGGTTAGCTCTTGAATCCGGTCTGGTGGCTTTCCAGAGGGTTCTGGAGGAGTTCGCGGACTAAGTCATCTTAGTCGCGCGGTCTCAGTTCGCGGTCTCAGGAGGAGACCAGGAGGGCGAGCTGGCTGTGTTTGCGGTCTCAGGCGAACACAGGTGGTGGGTGACTTCTAGGCGGTCTGGCGATCTCTGTGTGGAGTCGTGTTCAGACCAAGGGAGTAGCGATCTCCCGCGGTCTGGAGTGAAGTCGGCGCTCACCAAAATGAAGCAGGAGGGTTGCAGTGGTGGCGCGGGTTGACCGGTAAGGTCGCGCGATCTGATGGGTGGTGACTCTATCTCATAGGGTGGTGACTGGATCAGGTCTCACGCCTATAAATAGGGAGCCACTGTTGCAACAAAAAAACAACTCACCAAGTGTAAGCCGAGTTCGCCTAGTTCCTGCGGTCTTGTTTATCTGACTGAGCGGTCTCTGATTGAATTCTTCTTTGTGCAGCTTCTGCGGATAGTGCAGGCAGCAGCGATCACCTCTTCCTCTGAAAGTGTTCGGGCGGTTTGCGGCTTGGAGTTGTGGTGTTGGAGTTCGGGAATCAGGAGGTCGGCAAAGGAGCGGTCTGGTGCAGCGGTTTGGTGGTGTTTCGAGATCGGGAGCGGTTGCGGTCTGGCAGCAGCGGTCTGGCGAGCTGCTGAGTTCGGCAAGAGACCGTGCGGTCTCAGTTATCTTCAGTTTCTGTTCTTTCTCCTTGAAGTTTTTTTTTGTGCTGACGAAATCATGTCTCGTCGAGCATGTCTTGCCCTGTAATTGAAGTGTTGCTATCAATAAAGATCGTTTTGTTTGCTTAAGATTGTCTCTGGTTGTTTGGCTTGCATCTCTAGTTGTTATTCCTGCTTGCTCTCACAAGGTCCTTAGAAAAATTTTCACAGTTATATGTCATTATTACTGCTTCACCTCATGACTTGATGACAAACCATGTGCTTTTTATTTTTAAAAAAAAATGACTCTTACATGATTATATGATTTCATTTCCAAGCTATCATCGTATTGACACTCCTACTTAGTTGTTTAGACCATTGGTAATTGTTTTCGCATGCCTCTAAGTATGAGAAATTGCTTATCTATCATAATGAACTATCACGTTCACTTCTTTTGATCAATACGTATGTCTTTTTATTTAATATATACATGGATCATATTTGCTTTAACATAATAAAATAGCACTTCATAAATACAACTTTCAACCTTGATTTGTTAGCACAACAAAATATACACCATCTTTTGCGATTCAAGTGAATTCGGAGATCCTTGGTCAATTAAAAAAAAACTCAATATCTCAAAATTAAGATATCACAACATCTGTGATCAAATTTTTTTTTAAAATAAAGACAAGGATACTCCACCAAGCACTACTTACCCTCCTGATAAGTCTTAATGAGCATTGTGAGGTTAAGCACCTTGGAAAGAATTGTAAAGTATCTTGTGCAAAAGAAAAATGGTTTTCTATTCATCTTGTGCTATATCTTCAAAGTCAAAGTTAACTTTATATGCTTATATTATGTTCTACATTTCAATGATCATGTAAATTAAATAACTTCATATGTTTGATCTAAGTATCACATGTACACATCATTATGTTATATAAACATTAATCTCATGAGAATTGGACCGAAAATATTCCATAATTCTATACACTATTGTGTCTTTCTATGATACTTTCAAATGACCTTACTCATGTTTAAGTTATTTTCTTTCATTACTTCATATGACTTTACCGTCACTTCATGAGTTTATTCATACTATGGCATATTCCTATTATTTCGTGGACTTCAATCATTTCCAACAAAGTGCTTCCGCTTACTCTTCATTTCTATATCCTATATCCTTTCCCTTAAGAACTACTCTTTTATCTAATATTAATTTTTGCTAATACCAAAAGGGGGAGAATTAAAAGTATAAAAAGAAAAATCACAAATCTATTACACCTAAATATTCCACCTACACAATACATCATATATTTAGGGGGAGCATATATTTAGGGGGAGCATTCATTTAGGGGGAGCTTTCATCTAAAGGGAGATTGTATATTTTAAGAGAAATATATCATGTTATTTTTGTGCACACACCAAATGTTAAAATCAACAATCTAAATAGACATGATTTCTTTTTATACGGATTTGTTATTATCAAAAGGGGGAGATTGTTGGAGCATGCGTTTCGCACTCCTCCGGTTTGATAATAACAAAGTCCCGTTTGTATTTGATTCTATTTTTCTTTATGGTGTGCAGGTAACAGGTATGAGATGTTCACATTTCTGTTGGAGCTAAATCTGAATATGGGAAATTTCACTGTCGGAAAATTCTGACAGCCGCTGTCGCCCAGGCGACAGCAGAGAAGTTACAACTACTTCCCTCCACGGCAGCACGACGAAAGGCAGTTTTGAGCTGTCAGAATTCCGACAGCGATGTCGCCTAGGCGACAGCTCGGAGGTTACAACAACTGCCCACGACACCACCCACGATCGGCAGTTTTGCGCTGTCGGAAATCCGACATCGATGTCGCCCAGGCGACAGCTCGGCGGTTATAACAACTTCCCGCACGACGGCACTCCAGCGGCAGTTTAGCGCTGTCGGAAAATTCCGATAGTGGATGTCGCCCAGGCGACATCGATTTTCTATAAATTGACTCCTTGTGTTCGTGCATTCCAAGCTTTGAGAATTCCAAGTCCCTTCCTGAGTGCATACGAACCAGAGAGCTCCAGAACCTCTTCAACTCCCATTTGTGCAAAGAAGGATTGAAGATTGAAGACGAGATCGGGCGCGCTTCTTCATCAACGATCATCTCGAGGCTTCAACCATCCTTTCAGAGATCTGAAATTCTAGGGAGTTGTCCTTTTCATATTGTATTTTCATTTACACACATTTCATTTTGTATTGGTAGAGAAATCGTCGTCTTGCGTGCAACGTCTAAGTCCTTGCGCGGCTTAGGGGAAAATCGCTTCCTTGTGCGGAGCGTCCAAGTCCTTGCATGGCTTGGTGGGAAATCGTGGCCTTGTGTGCTACGTCTAGATCTTGGGAAGATCTAGAGGAGAGGCTTGGGCTTGGTCTTGGGAGAGACAAGTGATAGCCTTCCGATCCTTGGGAGAAGGATTGGTAAACCAAAAATTATTGTATTTTTTATTATCATAATTGTGCCTTGATCTTAAGCATTGTTAAGATCATTTTTTTTGTACACAAATTTCATGATAAATATAATTATGCTCTTTTCACTAATTGCAAATTTGTTTGCTTAAATCTTTATCTTAGAAATTTGTGTTTGGTTTAATACAAAAATTGTATTGGTTTAAAATTATTTATAAGTAACTTTTTAGTAAAGTAAAATTTGTCTAAAAATTATTAAGTAAAAATTATATATTTAAACACACCCTTATTCACCCCCACCCCCTCTAAGGGCGTCACACAATCCAACAATGATATTCACATAATAAGTTCGGATTTTGATTTTGAATATCCGACTTTAGGGGAGCAGGCCTCTTGAAGTCTGGCCTCTGCTGGAGAATCTGGATGACTTCGTCCATGGTGACATTGAGATGGGTGAATGATTCTTGCGAATCATCGTATTGAATGGTTGAAGTAGTTGGAGGTGGCTGCGCGGTATATTGCAGCATATATACCGGCAATGCTTGCGGAATTACCATAGATGGAGCGGGCGAGATGGCCAACGATAGTTTCTGATCTTGAAACCGTTGATGGCCGAAGAAAGGTTGTTTATGCTTGTAATTCCTTCCCCTCTGGGCACGGGGTTCGAATTGACGATGGTATGATTGCTGATGAGCTCGAGAAGATGAGTTGGGTTGATCCTTGTCACTGATCAGCTTTGCGACATACCCGGGGTTACTCTTTTCACCCCTTATGAATATGTTTGCTAAACTTATCATCTGCTGATAAGTTTTTTGTTTCTCTGATATTCGCTTCGAACTTCAATGGGCCTTCCCTCAGGCCATGAATCAGAGCAACCCTGTATAATTCAGGATCCACATTTTGGATCTCCATGATCTCTTTTTGAAAATGGTCGACGAAATGAGCCCAAGTCTCATCTTCTCGTTGCCTTATCTCAAAAAGGGCCGCATGGCCACTTTTACTCTTCTTGGAGATAGAGAATCTAAGTAGAAATTCTCTGCGCAACTCGGAGAAGCAGCTGATTGATCTAGGGTGCAACCCGTAGAACCACTCCCTTGCTTGTCCATCGAAGGATGTTACAAGGAGTTTGAACTTGGTTGCATCCGTAAGAGTTCTTAGGGCGATGGCCGACTCAAAGGCCTGAATATGGATAGCTGGATCAGCTTCCCCATTATATGCCGGCAGACGCGGCTCTCTGAAGTTTTTTGGAACTGGCTCTCCTCTAACTTCATCCACAAATGGAGAAGAATCTTCAGCATCTTCATAGAGAAGAGGAACGGAAAAACAAGCCGCCGGATCTGCGGCTACTCACGGGCAGGCCGCCTGGTAAGGGAGACTGGCTGCGGCTTCTGAGGGATAAGCTGTCGGATAGGAGAAGCAGGCTGCATGAGATGTTGCGGCCTGAATGTCAAGAACCCGCGCCAGCATACTCTGGGCGGCCTCTTGGTAGAAGATTTGCCGGGCTACAAAACCTTCCTGAGGAGGTTGGAAGTTGGTGGCTTGCGGCAGCAGATACGGAGGAGGAGGAACCGGAATCACCTCCTGATTAACCGCGGCTTGTTGAGGAACTAGCCGCTCAGTTAACAAAGCCAAGGCCTGGCTGATCGCTTCTAGCCGCTGGTCTGTTGCTTTCTGAGCCCGCTCGGCTTCTCGCTTGGACTGCTCCAAGGCCTCCCACAGAGAATCATCACTGTGGTTGGAGCGGTCCCTTTGAGGGAACTGGCAGTCTGACATCTCGTCAAGGAAGTTGCTGATAACTCGCAGATCTGAAGTTCGCGTATTTCTATTGATACCGAATTTGCACCTCCACGATTGACGCTAAGGAAGCGAGTAGAAAAGAGGAGGCCGCGAGCTATCAGTTACTATTGACAGAGAAAAGTTAGACAGCTGGCAGAGGTCGGGAATGAACTTCGCTCGTCACGACGAATGCCACTCTTGTGACGGGCTTTCCCTTGATTTATGAAAAGTGGTTACAATGGGTTACAATGCAGTGAAAAGAGAAGCCGTTCGGTTAGACAAACTGCAAGACAGTGAACTCGAGACCGCAACTCTAACAGGCGAGCTCCAGGATTCGAGTGTGCATGTCTTTGGAATGTCGCCCGCCCCTATTTATAGGCTCGGGGACCTGCCCAAACGGTCAGGTGCTAAAATAACCGTCTGCCCAGGTATAGGAGAATCAGGTAGGGGGTGACGAGATATAAGAGGAGAAAGAAGGGAAGCCTCGTGGTCTGGCAGCTTGCTTTGTCGATTCGAGTCAAACTTAGATTGAGATGCCTTGACTTGAAGAGAGTGGAGGCCTACTCTGCTTAAGGCCGGGACTTGTCCTCTAGGCGAGCCCTTGTATTCAATTCATGATGACGGCCTGGCCATGTGCAAATCGAACGGCTCAAGCCTTGGTCTGCATTGAGTTTGGGTTGAGGGGCTACAGGATTAAGTTGAGACAACCCGAGCGGTCTCTAATTAAAGGCCGCACAGACTGGAGGCTTGACTGACGATTTGTGCTAAGCTTGAACTGAGATATCTCGGCTTCGAGAAAATTGGCAACCCGTGCGGTCTTATTAGTTGAGACCGCAGCTTGCCCCTTGGGACTTGAGCATTAGTAATCTTCAATCCTCGGCGGCGGTCTAGACTGTTGAGGTCGCCCGACTTGTTCTGGTTGAGCCAAGAGACTTGTGTATTTAACTTCGATTGTCGAACCAGGCGGCTAGATATGTCAAACCACCCGGTCTAAGAAAGATATCACCTAGGTAGCGGTCTTCTGGGTAAACAGGCTTGATTTTGTTAGCCGGTCGGTCAGAATTGTAAGACCCCAAATCAGAAAATTCAGAATTCTGGAATCCAGAGCTGTCGCCGGCGACAGTGGCTGTCACCCGGGCGATAGCACTCTGTTGAGAAGGTTCTGCCGTGAGCTGTCGGACGGCGTTGACTGGTCAATGTCGGTTCTTATCGCTGTCGCCAGGGCGACAGCGGCTGTCGCCGGGCGACAGCTCAAAGTTGGACTTTGTGGCCGAAATCAAGGGCATTGATTGCACTTTGACTTTGGGGGCTGGTTTTGGCTTGGGAGGCTCGGTGGCAGCATAAAAGGCCGAAATCCTCTTCTTCTTCATTATTTTCCTTAAGGGTTCTTAAGAGAGAGAGAGAGAAGAGCTTGGAGAAGAAGGAGAAATAGTAAACCCTAGCTTGGAGCTTGGGTTTGGAGGAGCTACACTCATCCAATCCCTTCAACATTGGTGGCTACGTGTAGAGGAGGGCAAGGCGCTCCTTTCCATCCGTGCCAAAAGTCGAGCCATGGGCTCAAAGCGGCGTTTAAGGGTAACGAACTCTTCTAACCCCATTTGGACATGTTCTAGTCCTTTCCCATGCATCGTTGAGGCACCTACCCAAAAGGGTGAGGTCGTGGCCTCCGACGGGTCGATTTGTGCTATCCCCGTCAAAGCTTGCATTCATGTAGATTCCACGCGTGAGATGGACGTAGGCGCGCTGTGTGAAGTCCACCCGAGACGGTTCGTCCGGATTGGTGATACTTTTTAGGTATTGTGCGTGCCGGGGAAAAACCCTGTGTTGTTATACTTGCCTCGTAGGGCTAGAGGGTGCTACTGCATGCGCAGCAACGCCCGGGGGTGTGCCCCGGGGAGCACCCGAAGTTAAAAGGTAGAAATGGAGTTCTGTCCAGCTGTCGCTGGCGCGACAGTGACTGTCGCCTGGGCGACAGCTTCCCGGAATTGGGTTCTGGTGAATTTGGGTGTTCTGAGGTAGTGGGAGTGCTACTGCATGTGCAACAACGCCTGGGGGTGTGCCCCGGGAAGCACCCACAGCTAGAAGCCAAAGTTGGGTTTTGTGACTATCGCTGGCGACAGTGAATGTCGCCCGGGTGACAGCTTCCCAAACTGAGTTCTGGTGATGTTGTTGTGCCCACCTGTTGAGGGGACCTGAGGCCGGTGTACCCGACCTGTGGGGGTGTCCTGGTGGATGACTTAGTGGCCCGTGGAGCCGGCTAATTGAGAATACCTGGGCTGAAGGGACGCCATACCCACTTTTCGTGTTGTACAACGAGAGTTGTGAACAACGGGCATTTGGCAAACCTGAAACCGCACCATTGCAGCACCTGATTAGTAAGCCTCGGACAGCATGTCGGGAGGCAATGGGACAGAGTCTTCGGACTACGTTATGTTCACAATTAAAGCACGGGGGAGCCCTTGTATTCGGGCCGCCGACTTTAGCCTCGAAGGGCAAAGCCATCAAGAGTGGATGGTGGTGGAAGGCGGAGTACACCAAAGAGTGCCTGAGAGCACGGGACGTGGGGGCCATTCCCACGTTTGTGTTGTTGCATATGTATGAAATGCTGTGGGCTCGTCTAGTCGCACTCTTATTTATATATATGCTGTTGAGACTGTTTTGCAGGGACGTTTAGAACTGCCACCCCCTCGAAGGGGTGGGGTCGTTATAACTTGGTCAGCTTTAGCTGACCGTTGCCCTGTTTTGCCACCGTCTTTGGTGGGCTTGTTGTACAGGAGCTGGACCGAGCGGGACCTTGGCGGGCTGAAGCCCCTGCGCTGTTGCGGCCCTTGAAGGCCTTTTGTCCTTTCTTCTGTTTTCATGTATGGCCGGCCTGCGCGCCGATGTTGGTAAACTGTAAGGCCGTCGTGCCTATTTTGTGTGTTGTAAAACATTTTATTCCAAGTTAATAGAAGTGGACATACCCGAGTTCGGGTCTTGTGGTTTATAATTCTGTCTCTCTCTCTTTTACTTCCGCATAGAATGCTCTGAGTTAGGCTTCGTGGTATAGTGTCGTTGCATATTCAATTAAGTGACATTTCCGTTTGTTTTGTAGTATATGGCGTGGGGCCCCGACCGGACCTTCTGCTGTATGCTTCTTAACGGTCGGGGGTGTTACAAATTGGTATCTGCTTCTAGGGTTCCGTATCCTTCTAAGGAATTCGTGGGCGAATTCTTTTAAGGGGTGGTGAGCACGTGTGTGCGCTACCGTTGAGACGTAAAATAACCCCAAAAATGTCCACTTAGGAATAAAATGTAACAACAAACCAACAATAATTGCATGATTTTGGAACCTGAGTGTCCCTTTTGTTGTTAGTTGCGACTGTGTTGTCGCCTAACTGTGTGTTGCACTTGTGTAGGGCACTCGAAGTGCAGCGGGACCATCGCATCCCCGTGAGGTGCATGAGAGTAGTGGGTCTGTTGAGGCCCCTACAGCTCCGTCTGCTGAGTTGGTTCGGCTAGTTACTGAAGCCGTTCTAGCTGCGTTGAATGACCAGCCTGAAAGGCAAGGCCAACCGCCAGTGCAAGAGGTGGCCCCTGAGCCACTAAGAGTGGAGCAAGTCCCAGTGAGGCGTGCTCCTGAGCAACAGCTGAAGCACTTTCTGGGATTTCGACCTCCTCCGTTTACCGGGGTTGAATCCCCAGCTGAGGCCGAAGACTGGTTGTCGCATGTGAAGCGAATTCTGACAGCGACACAGTCGCTAGAAAAGGAAGCTAGGCGGTGGTGGGATGAGGTTGAGAGGCGCTAGTTTGCGGGAAGGCGACTGGTTGATGTGACGATGGAAGAGTTCTCGAGAATCATCCTCGCAAGGTATGTGCTTCAGTCGCAGCAGATCGCGATGGAGAACCAGTTCTTGGCTCTAACACAGGGTGGTAGACTGGTTGATGACTACTTGCATGAGTTCACCCGCCTCGGGCGCTATGCTGGGACTTCTTTCGATGATGAGGATAGAAGGGTGAACAGGTTTTATGGAGGTTTGTGTACTGAGTTGCGGCATCTTCTGACAGGGCCGTTGACGCAGGGTTTTACGACCCTCGTTGGTTCAGCCCGAGCCCTTGAGCAGGCCATGCTCAGGGAAAAGGGCAAGGCGGTTGTGGTCGAGGCAGTGCCGGAGGGCAAAGCGCCGAGTGCGACGAAGTTGCGGAGGTTGAGTCGCTGGAAGAAGGCTCGAGTATCTGGGCCAGCTCCCTCTGCTTCGGGCGCGTCATCTGGACGTGGCCCTCTTATTTGTTTCACTTGTGGCAAGCCTGGCCATTTCTCTCGGGATTGCCGCAGTGGGCTTCCAAGGCCAGAGAAGAAGGCGGGGCCAGCTTATTATGAGAAGGGGAAGGCAGCTGAGTCCACTACTTCCCGTATGGCTCCCCCGCAGCCCAGAGTTTTTAGTCTCGATCAGCAGGAGGCTATCAAAGCCAAGGACGTCATGACAGGATATGTAAATGTTTTAGGCGTCCCTGCGAGAGCGCTTTTCGATACTGGGGCTTCGCACTCCTTCTTATCGTCGGACTTCATCCAATGTATTGGTGCGCCGTCGATTGCTTCTGCAGATGGACTGGAGGTCCTACTGCCGAATGGATATTCGATGCGTGGGGAGAGGAGTTACTGCGTAAAGGTTCTAGTTGATAGTCGGGAGTATGACCTGAAGGCATCGTTACTCCCCCTGGTTGAGTTCGATGTTATCTTCGGTATGGACTGGCTGTCGGAACAGCATGCATGTATCGATTGCACCACCAAGGAGGTGAGGTTTGGGCAGGGTGCCGATCAGGAGACGGTCTTTGCGGGCATGCGTGGATCGAGCAAGACGCTGATGTCTGCTCTCCAGGTGTCCAAGGCAGTGCGACAGGGAGCAGAGTTATTCTTTGCTCTTGTGGAGGCTTCAACGCCGAGGCCCAGCCTAGCGGATGTTCGGGTAGTAGCAGAGTTCCCCAATGTGTTCCCGAGCGAGCTCCCCGGTGCTCCACCATAGCGGGAGATAGATTTCACGATTGAGTTGGTGCCAGGCGCTAAGCCTGTGGCCCGCTCGCCATATCGTATGGCTCCGAAAGAGTTGGCGGAGTTGAAGCTGCAGTTGCAGGAGCTGCTTGAGCAGGGCTACGTGCGTCCTAGTTCCTCACCTTGGAGTGCACCGGTCCTCTTTGTCAAAAAGAAGGACGGTAGCCTGCGGCTTTGCATCGACTATCGGGAGCTGAACAAGCTGACGGAGAAGAACAAGTATCCTCTTCCGAGGATAGATGATTTGTTCGACCAGCTCGTTGGTTCGACAGTATACTCGAAGCTGGACTTGAAGTCTGGCTATTATCAGGTGTGGATCAGGGAGTGCGATATCCCGAAGACTGCCTTCAGTACGAGGTACGGGCAGTATGAGTTCACCGTGATGCCGTTTGGGTTGTCTAATGCGCCTTCGGTGTTTATGGACTTGATGCACCGGACTTTCCGAGAGTACCTCGACCGGTTTGTGGTCGTCTTCCTGGATGACATACTAGTCTACTCTCAGTCTGAGGAGGAGCACAGTGATCACCTGCGAGTAGTTTTGGAGGTTCTGAGGAGGAACCGGTTGTATGCCAAGTTCTCGAAGTGCGAGTTCTGGCTTCCTTCCGTGGCGTTCTTGGGCCATGTGGTTAGTGGTTCGGGTGTGGCGGTAGATCCGGTGAAGGTTTCGTCCATCAGGGAGTGGCCTGTCCTTTCTTCTGTAGCGGAGGTCCGTAGCTTCCTCGGGCTGGCCGGTTATTACAGGCGCTTCGTGGAGAACTTCTCCCGGATTGCGCTGCCTCTTACGACGCTGACACGGAAGATGCAGGAGTTTATTTGGACGCCCGCGTGTGCGCAGGCTTTCAAGGAGTTGAAGCGGCGGCTTACGACGGCTCCGATCTTATGTTTGCCTTGCGGCACGGAGGGCTACGAGATCTACACCGACGCTTCTGGGAGCGGCCTTGGCTGCGTTCTGCAGCAGCATGGCAAGGTTATGGCGTATGGCTCTCGCCACCTGAAGGTGCACGAGCGGAACTATCCGGTCCACGACTTGGAGTTGGCGGCCGTGATATTTTCCCTGAAGCTTTGGCGGCATTATGTGTATGGCTTGAAGATCAACATCTTCACGGACCATAAGAGCCTGAGGTACCTTCTGACGCAGAAAGGGCTGAATATGCGGCAGCAGAGGTGGATGGAGTTCCTAAGGGACTTCACCTTCGAGATCCACTACACTCCCGGGAAGGGGAATGTTGTTGCGGATGCACTCAGTCGCAAGGCTCCAGCGCAGGCCAACTGGATTCAGATGCATGATGAGCACCTGATACGTGACCTGGAGGCCTTGGGTATTTCTTGCGTAGAGAAGAGGGGCGGTGCCGGTGCCTGTTTGAGTTGGACTGAGGTGCAGTACGACCTCGCAGATAGAGTCCGCCGGGCTTTTGAACTCGATCCGAGTTTAAAGCGCTACGCGGAGGATGCTGGTGGTGGGCCGGATGCCCAGTTTCAGGTTCGAGAAGGGTTGCTGTGGAGAGGTGACCGTTTGTGCGTCCCCAAGGTGGGTAAGCTGCGCGATGAGTTGATGTACGAGGCGCATCGTACCAGATATTCAGTTCATCCGGGGAGCACGAAGATGTACAAGGACATGAAGGTCCTTTTCTGGTGGCCGGGTATGAAGAGGGACATCGCTCACTACGTGGCCAAGTGCCACACTTGTGCGCTAGTGAAGGCGGAATGTCAGAAGCCCGGTGGCTTTTTGCAGTCATTGCCTGTTCCGGAGTGGAAGTTTGATGACATTTCCATGGATTTTGTGCATGGGCTGCCGAGATCGCAGTGCGGGAACGATGCCATCTGGGTAGTTGTAGACCGGCTGACATAGGTGGCGCACTTTATCCCCAACCGGAGGGATGACTCAGTGGAGAAATTGGCGAAGTTGTATGTTGATACTATAGTGCGACTGCACAGTGTGCCCCGTAGCATCGTCAGTGATCGTGATGGATGCTTTACTTCGAGCGACTGGAGGCTAGTCAACCGTCTTTTGGGTACGAAGCTGCAGTTTAGCACAGCCGTTCATCCTCAGACGGATGGCCAAACTGAGCGTACCAACAGGACGATGGAAGACATGCTCCGGATGTGCGTCCTGGATTTTGGCAAGGGGTGGGAAGATCACCTCTTTCTTGTTGAGTTCGCGTACAACAACAGCTATCAGGTGAGTATTCAGATGGCGCCTTTCGAGTCCCTCTATGGCAGGAAGTGCCGCACTCCGTTAGCTTGGGCGGAAACGGGCGAGACGAAGCTCTTCAAGAGGAAAGACGTCGAAGAGGCGACTTCGACGGTGCGTTTGATCCGGGAGAGGCTTTTGGTTGCGCAGGATAGGCAGGCGAAGTACTATAATGCGAAGCACCGTGACGTCCAGTTCGCCGTTGGCGATTGGGTTTACTTGAAGATCAGGCCATTCAAGGGCGTGTCCAGGATTCGGCGCTTGAAAAAGCTGAGTCCGAGATACCTTGGACCTTTTGAGATCATCGAGCGCGTCGGCGAGGCGGCTTATAGGCTTGCGCCATCGGCGGAACTGAGCGGGCTACACGATGTATTCCACATCTCCGTGTTGCGGAAGGCAGTGCAGGAGCCTACGCAGGTGGTCGCGGCGGATCAGGTGCCCGTGGATAGTGGGCTTAATACGGCGGTCAGGCCCGTTAGCATCGAGGATGCTGAGGTGCGTCAGTTGCGGAACAGGGCGATCCGTATGGTAAAGGTCCGTTGGGACAACTGCGGTCGCGAGGTGCTCTCATGGGAGCGTGAGCAGACCATGATGGAGGAGTTCCCCGAGCTGTTTCGGTGACGTTTATCTCTTTTTCCCCTTTGTGTAAAGACTTTTTGATATATATTTGTATATGCGTGTTTTTACAAATTTTGGGACGAAATTTTTTTAAGGAGGGGAGGGTTGTAAGACCCCAAATCAGAAAATTCAGAATTCTGGAATCCAGAGCTGTCGCCAGCGACAGTGGCTGTCGCCCGGGCGATAGCACTCTGTTGAGAAGGTTCTGCCGTGAGTTGTCGGATGGCGTTGACTGGTCAATGTCGGTTCTTATCGCTGTCGCCAGGGCGACAGCGGCTGTCGCCGGGCGACAGCTCAAAGTTGGACTTTGTGGCCGAAATCAAGGGCATTGATTGCACTTTGACTTTGGGGGCTGGTTTTGGCTTGGGAGGCTCGGTGGCAGCATAGAAGGCCGAAATCCTCTTCTTCTTCATTATTTTCCTTAAGGGTTCTTGAGAGAGAGAGAGAGAGAGAAGAGCTTGGAGAAGAAGGAGAAATAGTAAACCCTAGCTTGGAGCTTGGGTTTGGAGGAGCTACACTCATCCAATCCCTTCAACGTTGGTGGCTACGCGTAGAGGAGGGCAAGATGCTCCTTTCCATCCGTGCCAAAAGTTGAGCCATGGGCTCAAAGCGGCGTTTAAGGGTAACGAACTCTTCTAACCCCATTTGGACATGTTCTAGTCCTTTCCCATGCATCGTTGAGGCACCTACCCAAAAGGGTGAGGTCGTGGCCTCCGACGGGTTGATTTGTGCTATCCCCATCAAAGCTTGCATTCATGTAGAGTCCACGTGTGAGATGGACGTAGGCGCGCTGTGTGAAGCCCACCCGAGATGGTTCGTCCGGATTGGTGATACTTTTTAGGTATTGTGCATGTCGGGGAAAAACCCCGTGTTGTTATACTTGCCTCGTATGGCTAGAGGGTGCTACTGCATGCGCAGCAATGCCCGGGGGTGTGCCCCGGGGAGCACCCGAAGTTAAAAGGCAGAAATGGAGTTCTGTCCAGCTGTTGCTGGCGCGACAGTGACTGTCGCCTGGGCGACAGCTTCCCAGAATTGGGTTCTGGTGAATTTGGGTGTTCTGAGGCAGTGGGAGTGCTACTGCATGTGCAGCAACGCCTGGGGGTGTACCCCGGGAAGCACCCAAAGCTGGAAGCCAAATTAGGGTTTTGTGACTGTCGCTGGCGACAGTGAATGTCGCCAGGGCGACAGCTTCCCAGACTGAGTTCTGGTGATGTTGTTGTGCCCACCTGTTGAGGGGACCTGAGGCCGGTGTACCCGACCTGTGGGGGTGTCTTGGTGGAAACTTAGCCGCCCGTGGAGCCGGCTAATTGAGAATACCTGGGCTGAAGGGACGCGATACCCGCTTTTCGTGTTGTACAACGAGAGCTGTGAACAACGGGCATTTGGCAAACCTGAAACCGCACCATTGCAGCACCTGGTTAGTAAGCTTCGGACAGCATGTCGGGAGGCAATGGGACAGAGTCTTCGGACTACGTTATGTTCACAATTAAAGCACGGGGGAGCCCTGGTATTCGGGCCGCCGACTTTAGCCTCGAAGGGCAAAGCCATCAAGAGTGGATGGTGGTGGAAGGCGGAGTACAGCAAAGAGTGCCTGAGAGCACGGGACGTGGGGGCCATTCCCACGTTTGTGTTGTTGCATATGTATGAAATGCTGTGGGCTCGTCTAGTCGCACTCTTATATATATATATATGCTGTTGAGACTGTTTTGCAGGGACGTTTAGAACTGCCACCCCCTCGAAGGGGTGAGGTCGTTATAACTTGGTCAGCTTTAGCTGACCGTTGCCCTGTTTTGCCACCGTCTTTGGTGGGCTTGTTGTACAGGAGCTGGACCGAGCGGGACCTTGGCGGGCTGAAGCCCCTGCGCTGCTGCGGCCCTTGAAGACCTTTTGTCCTTTCTTCTGTTTTCATGTATGGCCGTCCTGCGCGCCGATGTTGGTAAACTGTAAGGCCGTCGTGCCTCTTTTGTGTGTTGTAAATCATTTTATTCCAAGTTAATAGAAGTGGACATACCCAAGTTCGGGTCTTGTGGTTTATAATTCTGTCTCTCTCTCTTTTACTTCCGCATAGAATGCTCTGAGTTAGGCTTCGTGGTATAATGTCGTTGCATATTCAATTAAGTGACGTTTCCGTTTGTTTTGTAGTATATGGCGTGGGGCCCCGGCCGGACCTTCTGCTATATGCTTCTTAACGGACGGGGGTGTTACAAGAATGATGTAAATATACATTTTGAAAATGAATGAAAGTCATTACCTATTCGGCTGTCTATCTTTTGCGACTTACTTGTGATTGTTGTGATCTCTCATTTCTTTTAAACTGCAAGTTCTTTGGAATTTGGTTGTGCGGTTTATTATCAACCCGAGCGGTCAGAAGTTTGAGCTCTTAGAATCCCAAGTAGATAGCTGCCTGAATATTATGAATGCTACTCGGACGGTTTATCTCTGAATTCAATCCTGACCCAGTGAGTTAATCATAGCCAAAAACCACAAGTCATAATAAATCTCGATCATCAGTTGTGCGGTTTAAGATATAATCCGAGCGAATAGAAGTTCAGGCTCTTAAGAATTTCAAATGAATAGACCCAGCGAGTTAATCGTAAGCTGACCACAACTCTAAGCCGCTAATCATAGTAGATGAATCCCAATCGCGAGTTGTGCGGTTTGAACACATCCTAGGCGATTAATAACTCATGTTCCTTAGGGAATTGAGATAGAAATATCAAGTCGCGCGATTACATCTTAACTCGCGCGACTACTTATAAGATAATGAATATCCACAAGCTATAAGTAAAGAGAATAGTCAATAAGTCGCACGGTCAGTATACAATCTGGGCGACCAATAATTTGAATTCCTTTTCTGAAATTTTAAATATTCTCGTAAGTATAAGCAACAATCGGTAAGCTCGCATGGTCAGTATACAATCCGGGCAACCAATAATTAGTACTTGAGTAATATTCATTCTTGCGAGAATAACCCATGGTCGATTCCTAGTGGACGACTTGATTCCAACTGAGCGAATAGTATGAATGTCCACAAGGCTGATAGAATTAATTATAAACCGGTTGAGCAATCCGGTCGGTCAATATTATGATCAACAACCTGTTAGAAACACTACCTTACGGTATCCTGTAATAACCTGCTTTCTAGCATTTACGGCTAGATTTATTCTAACCGATCGGTTAGTATATTAAGCTGCTGTTTATTCAAGCCGAGCGGCTTAATGAGTTAGACCGGCTGGTCTTAACACCCATATTATGTTGCTGTTACACCTGCTTATCCCAAGCTGGTCGGTTTAATAGGTCAAACCGCCCGATCTTTAAGATACCTGTTAAATCCTACTTTTCTCCTGAATGGTCTTACAGGACCATAAGAGAAGGAATAACATCCTGTAAAGAAGTAAAATGATTGCAGGCTCAGATGACCAAGTGGGCATGTGCTCTTAGGTAGCAGTATTGCTTTCCTCAAGTGGTCATAAGAGCTGTAGAGATTTTGATAACTCAACTGCTCTCTAGCCTAGGATTACAAGCTGAGTTGATCAATTGGGCAGGTGGGCCTAGGCGGCGAACATTGCTTTCCTCAGAGAGATCAACTCAGTTGTGGGTCCCCTGTAGGCTCCGCTCGAGAGTTCCTTTAGGAGTATTCGATGGTCACATGCTAAGATGATCAGTTGGGCAGGTGTGGTTATGTCGCGGGGGCTTTGCCGACATTACTTTCCTGAGAAAGATCATCAAAGCTGTAAATATATCCCTTTCGGGGCACGATAGAGCTAACAGTCACCTGGACCTCCCTTGATGCAGAGGTGTGTTAGATACCGGTCGGGATCCAAGATTCTGAAGACCATCGCACGAGAATTGGCAAGCTTCCACTACACGTGTGCGAAAACTCCCCGCTACACGTGATCTTCATGGTTTTACACTAATGACTACAATCCAAGGGGTTCGAGAAGAACTTGGCGATGTCTCCAAGGTCCAGTGAGCGATATAAGAAATGTAAAAAAGTCACCAGACAAGGAAAAGTGTTAGTATAGGGCTTCTCATTGAATATCCAAAAACTGCAAATAATGAAGAAACATTTAAGGATAGAAACGTTTAAGATCATCACCGCTCCAGGTGCGTGAGATGTCTTCTCCATCACTCTTCTGAAGGTGGTAAGCCCCATTTTCAATACTTCTTTGATAATGAACGGCCCTGCCCAGTTGGGATTCAGTTTTCCAACCATGCCTATCCTGGCTGCAACATCTACTTTCTTTAACACAATATCCCCAACTGCGAATTGCTTAACTTTGACATTCTTGTCAAAATATTTTGCCATTCTTCTTTTCACCTCTTCCTGTCTGATAGTAGCTTCATCTTGAAGCTCTTCAATTAGATCCAGGCTATATCTAATCCCTTCATCATTGGATTCTATCCACGCTTCACCTCCTTGCTTGGCAAACATAACTCTGGGACTGACCATTTCAAATTCTATAGGAACGACTGCCTCCGAGCCATGAGTTAATTTGAACGGTGTTTCCCCCGTGGCTGAAGATGGTGTAGTCCGGAGAGTCTAGAGGATGGAAGGAAGTTGTTCTGCCCAGTTCCCTTTTTGATTCAAAACACTCTTCCTCAGATGATATTGGATTTGTTTATTTGCTGTTTCCACCTGATCATTACTCCTGGGATGATGTACCGAAGAGAACCGAAGTTCAATGCCAACCTGGTCGCAGAAGTTGATCATTTCTGAGTTGTTGAACTGGGGACCATTGTCGGAAATGATTGCCAATGGAACTCCATGCCGACAGACGATTTCTCCCCAGATAAAATTTTTAATAACCTGTGTTGTAGTTTTTGCTAATGCTTTCGCCTCAATCCACTTGCTGAAATAATCGATCATGGCGATTATGAAGCGACGCTGGCCGCTAGCCATCAGAAAAGGTCTGATGAGATCCATTCCCCAAACTGCAAACAGCCAAGGCGTTGTTATTGATCTAAGTGTCTGAGCAGGTAGATGTTGAAGCGGAGCAAACTTCTGACACTGAACACATCGCTTAGCGAATGCCTCAGCATCTTCCTCATGGTTGGCCAAAAATATCCCTGCCTCAGGATTCTCTTCTGCAAAGTCTTTGCCCTAGAATGGCTACCGCATTCTCCTGAATGTACCTTCTGGAGTATGATTGGAACTTCTTCTTCCGAAACACATCGTGCTAAAGGAGAATGAGAGTCTTCCTGTACAAGGCTCCCGCCACCAAGCAATAGTAAGCTGCCTTTCTTCTGAATCTTCTTCTATCCTTGATGGATGGATGGAATTCCCCTTTTGATAAGTACAACTCGTAGGGATCCTTCCAAGAAGGATGCTGATCAATCTGCGTTAGTTCTCCTTCTTCCGTTGCTGGATGGAAAAGTTAAGAGATCACTCCCCCTGATGGAAGGCCGAAATTTGATAATTCATCCGCTTCTTCATTCTGCATTCTCGGAATATGTTCAATGATGAAAGATTTGAACTTCCCAATTTCTTCTTTGGCTAGCAACAGATATTTTCTCAACATTGGCTCTCTTTTTTTGAAGCTCCCCTAAACTTGTGATGCCATTACCAGAGAGTCAGTTTTGACATGCACATGCTCTATTCCCAGCTCCCTTGTAAGTCTCAGACCGGCCAAGAGTGCTTCATACTCCGCCTGATTGTTTGTGACCGGAAAGAAGAACTTAATATCCTGTTCAAGTTTGATATCGTTTAGACTGATTAGAACGACTCTGGCTCCCATGAAGTTTTTATCCGAAGCTCCATCTACATAGATAATCCAGGCCAAAGGGGATCTCTCCACCTGTTTGGGACTGGACTCCATTGTATCAACCAGGAAATCCGCCAAAACTTGCGCTTTGATTGTTGTTCTGGGAACATAAGACATTTCAAAATCGCTCAGCACGATAGCCCATTTAGCCAATCTCCCCGAATGATCTGGCTTTTCCAGGATACTTCTTAGCGGATGATTTGAAACTACTTGAATAGGATGGGCTTGAAAGTACGGGAAAAGCCTTCGTGATGACATGACCAAAGCTAGAGCTAGCTTTCCAGAATTGAATATCTAGTTTCCGCATCCTTGAGAACATGGCAGACATAATAAATTGGAAACTGTTTCTTCTTCTCCTCCCGGACGAGGACAGAACTCACTGCATCCGGACCAACCCCCAAATACAAGAACAATATTTCCCCTTCGCGAAGACTTTGGAGCAGGGGGTTGATGTTAACTGTATCTTTAGTTGTTCGAATGCGTTGTTGCATTCTTCGTTCCATTCAAATTTAGATCCGACCCGAAGCATTTTAAAGAATGGAGCACTTTTATCCCCTGATTTGGAAATGAATCGGCTTAATCCTGCCAACTTTCCTCCAGGTTGTTGGACCTCTTTCGGATTACGAGGAGGGGTCATATCTAGAATAGCCTTCACCTTATCTGGATTTGGTGCAAGGCCATCTGGAGTGAGGAGATGCCCAAGAAACATCCCTTTATTCGCTCCAAATACACATTTCAATGGATTCAATTTTAACTTGAACCTACGTAGAGTAGCGAATGTCTCTATGAGGTCTTTCAAATGTATTGAGAAGGTTTTGCTTTTTAAGAGGAGATCATCGACGTAGACTTCGAGATTTCTCCCTTTCTGATGCTTAAAAACCGTATCCATCATTCTCTGATACGTTGCGCCCGCATTTTTAAGTCCGAAAGGCATCACAAGATAACAATAACACCCATTGTTCGTAATGAAAGACGTATGCGGGATGTCGGGCTTATGCATTTTGATTTGGTGGTACCCAGTAAATGCATCTAAAAAGCTCATGAATTTGCACCCAACCGCGGAATCTACTAAAACATCTATCCTAGGCAGAGAGTAGCAATCTTTACGGAATGCTTTATTGAGCTTTGTAAAGTCTACACATATACGCCCCCCCCCCCCCCCCCCCCCCCCCCCCCCCCCGTTTTTTTCACCATTACAACATTAGACATCCAGGTGGGGTATTGTATTTCAGAAATAAAATTGGCTTTAAGAAGCTTGGCAACTTCTTCTCTGATCAGCACCGCCATCTTAATTGCTGCCTCCCTTTTCTTCTGCTGGATTGGATTGAAATTGGGGGAGACATTGAGATGATGGCAAGCGACATCCAGATCCACTCCGGGCATATCTTCCACCGACCAGGCGAAGACGTCTAAGTTCTCCAAAAGATAGGAGATTAATTGAACTTTCTCCTCTTCTGATAGCTCCGCATTAACGATCAGCTTCTTTTCATCCCCTTCAGCAATGGGGACCTCTTGGGTTACCTGGGCAGGTTCCAAGTGAGCCCCTTCTTGATACTTACTCTCTTCCGTAGATTCTGGAGGCTTAACAACTTCAAGGATTTCAACTGGAACTTCATGCATTCCCGAGCTAATTTCGGATTACTCCGAATCCGATATTGTCTTCCTTTGGCTGCAAACTTGAGGGCTAAATGGAAGGTAGACACTACCTCTCTGTAAGCATTCAGAATAGGCCTTCCGAAGATGTCACAGTAACTGCTCGGGGCATCCACCACCACAAAATTGATCAACTTCGTTATTCCCCCCAGAGATACCAGAAGCTTTACACAACCCTCCACTTCCTTCTTCTCTCCCGAGAAGCCATAGAGGGGCCCTTCGGTGGAAAGCATAGGCTTTCCAGTCTTCAGGGATTCAAAAGTTGGGCGGAAGAGAAGGTTGACTGAACTGCCCGTGTCAATCAAAATCTTGTGTATTGTGTAATTCCGATGATGGCATTGATCACCACGGCGTCATCAAAAGGATTTGCATTTGGAGGAAAGTCCTCTTGGACAAAAGTAACGATCGAGCTTTCGGGAGCAGAAGTTGAGGTGGCCGCCACTTCTTGCTTGAAGACCCTGCAATGCTTGATTTCCGAGAGGACTTGGGTCCAGCTCCCCCATGAATACAGTAGATGTTGACGAGAGGACCTTCATCGTTCACCTCAATGCATTCTGTTGTAGGATGAATATCCCCATAACAGCCGACATCTTCCACATCGGCACATTCTCAAGTAACCTCAGCTACTTCTTTTCCCTTTTCAGCCGGTGGTTCAACAGGCACATCCTTCTGGATCAGGCCTCAGAGTTTTCCCTCTCCCAAGAGCCTTTATATCAGCAAGCGAAGGGCCCGACAATTCTCGGTCAGATGCACTCCCTCATTATGGTATTCACGGAATAGGTTCAGATTTCGATTTCGAATAACCGACCTCAAGGGAGCAGGCCTCTTGAAATCTGGGCTCTTCTGAAGAATTTGGACGACTTCGTCCATAATGACGTTAAGGGGGGTGAATGATTCTTGCGAATCATCATATTGGATGGATGGAGCAGCTGGAGGTGGCTTCGCAATATATTGTTGCAGATATACTGGCATTATTTGCGGAATAGTTATGGATGGAGCGGTTGCGGCGGCCAACGACGGTTTCTGATCTTGAAACCATTGATGACCAAAGGAAGGTTGTTTGTGCTTGAAGTTTCTCCCCCTCTGAGCACGGGGTTCGAAATCGGGCCGAGGTGGATGATGGTATGGTTGTTGATGAGCGGAAGAAGAGTTGGGTAGATCCTTGTCATTAAGCAACTTCGCGACATACCCGCGGTTACTCTTTTCACCCCTTATAAACATATTCGCCAAACTTATCATCTCGTGGTAAGTTTTCGGCTCTCTGATGTTGGCTTCGAATTTCAATGGGCCTTCCCTCAGGCCATGAATCAGAGCAACCCGATATAGTTCATGATCCACATTCTGGATTTCCATGATCTCCTTCTAGAAACGGTCAATGAAACGAGCCCAAGTCTCGTCTTCACGTTGCCTAATTTTGAAAAGGGCCGTCGGGCCACTTTTCATTTTCTTCGAGGTAGAAAATCGAAGCAGAAATTCTCTACGTAGCTCTGCAAAGCAACCGATGGATCGAGGGTGCAACCCATAGAACCACTCCCTTGCTTGTCCATCAAAGAACGTTACAAGGTGCTTGCACTAAGTGGCATCGGTGAGAGTTCTCAAGGCAATGGCCGACTCAAATGCCTGAAGGTGAATAGCTGGATAAGCTTTCCCGTTGTATGCTAGTAGACGCGGCTTCCTGAAGTTATTTGGGGCTGGCTCCCCTCGAACTTCATCCGCAAACAGAGAAGTCTCTTCGACGTCTTCATAGAGAAGAGGGACAGAATAACAAGCCGCTGGGGCTGCGACTACCCGCAGACAGGCCGCTTGGTAGGAAGAACGGACCGCGGCTTCTGGAGGACAGGTCGTCGGGTAAGAGAGGCGGGTTGCATGAGAAGCCACCCCCTGAAAATATAGAACCCGGGCTAGCATGTCTTGAGTGGCCTCTTGATAAAAGGTTTGCCGAGCTACAAAACCTTCTTTAATTGGTTGGAAGTTGGCGAGTTGCGGTAGCGGGTATGGAAGAGGAGGAGGAGGAGGAACCAGATTCACTGCCTGGTTAACCGCGGCTTGCTGAGGAACCAGCCGCTCGGTTAACAGAGCCAAGGCCTGACTGATCGCCTCTAGTTGTTGATCAGTCGCCTTCTGAGTTCGCTTGGCTTACCGCTTAGACTGCTCCAAGGATTCCCATAAAGAATCATCACTATGGTCGGAGCGGTCTCTTTGAGGGAACTGGCGGTATGACATCTTATCAAGGATTTCACCGATAACCCGCAATCTGAAGGTCGCGTGTTTCTGTTGAATCCAAAATTGCGCCTCCACGATCGACGCTAGAGAAGTGAAGGAAAAATTCAGGCCGCAAGTTGTCGGTTACTATTGATTAGGAGAAATTAGACTGCTGGCAGCGGTCGAGACCGGACTTTGCCCGTCACGGCGAATACCACTCTTGTGACGGGCTTTCCCTTGATTTAAGTAAAGTGATTACAGCATGTTACAGGGCGAGGAAATGAGAAGCCGGCCGGTCAGATAAACCGCAAGATAGTGAACTCAAGACCGCAACTCTAACAGGCGAGCTCCAGGATTTGAGTGTGCATATCTTGGGAACATCGCCGTCCCTTATTTATAGGCGCGGGGGCCTGCCCAAATGGGCAGGGATAAAATAAGTGCCTGCCCGGATACAGGAGAATTGGGCAGGGGGTGACGGGATACAGAAGGAAAAAGAAAGAAGCCGAGCGGCTTTGGCGGCTTGAGCTCCTGATCTGCATTGGCCGGGGTTGAAATGTGCTACGATCAAGACAAGGAAACAACCCGAACGGCCTCTGACCTGAGACCGCGGCCTGCCTTCTGGACTTGGTCTTAATTGTAGATGTTCCTGATGATGGCCTAACGTCGAGCAGACCGCTCGGCTTGATCTGGTGAGCCGAGAGACGTGTAAGTTACTGAGGAAGAGCCAGGCGGTCAATGTTGGAGACCACCCGATCAGAATCGGTCATCATACTGGTAGCGGTCAGATTCAATGTCCGGTCTGGATCGTTCATCATACTGGTCGTTCATCATACTGGCCGCCCGGTCTGAATCGTTCATCATACTAGTATCGTTCATCATACCAGTCTGAATCTTCTGGGTAAACAAGCTCAGTGCGCTACATCCAATGGAGAACAAGTTTTACCCATTCCAGTTTGTTTAGTGGTCAATACACAGGAGGTTTTAATAGTAATGCTGGATTTAGCTCCAAATGGCACCAATATTTCAAACAGTCATAACTTTTGATCTGATTGTCCGATTTTTGCCCACTACACCTTTTTAGAATATGCTTAGAGCCCTACATCTAATGGAGAACAAGTTTTACCCATTCCACTTAGTTTAGTGGTCAGTATACACCGGGTTGTGTGGTGATGCAGGATTTAGCTGCAAATGACACCTAAACTTCAAGCAACCATACTTTTGATTTGGTTGTCCGATTTTTGCCCACAATACCTTTCTGGAATTATCTCGGAGCCCTACAACCAATGGAGAATAAGTTTTACCCATTCCAGTTTATTTAGTGGTCAGTATACAGTGGGTTGCAGTAGTAATGTCAGATTTAGCTCCAAATGACACCTAAACTTTAAACATCAATAACTTTTGATCCCGTTGTCCGATTTTTGCCAACAACACATTTTCGAAATGAGCTTAGAGCCCAACATACAATGGTGAACAAAGTTTTACCAGTTCTTGTTCGCTAAGTTATCAATATACAGTGGGTTGTAGTGGTAATGCGAGATTTTGCTCTAAATGATATCTAAACTTCAAGCAGCCATAAATTTTGATCTGCTTGTCCGAGTTTTTCCTACAACACCTTTTCGGAATGGCTCATAGCCATATATTTAATGGAGAACAAGTTGTAACCATTTTAGTTCATTTTGTGGTTAATTTACCACGGGTTATAGTGGTAATGTAGAATTTTGCTCCACATGATACTTAAACTTCATGCATCCATAAATTTTGATCCAGTTGTTCGATTTTTGCTCAAAACACTTTTTTTGAGATATGAGCCCTATGTACATTCGAGCATAAGTTTTAACAATTCCAGTTCATTTAGTGGTCTATATACAGCAGGTTACAGTGATAATGCAGGATTTAGCTCCAAATGACATCTAAAATTCAAACAGTCATTACTTTTGAAACGGTTTGTCCGATTTTTTCCCTTTACACCTTTTCAGAATGAGTTTGTAGCCCTAAATCCAATGGAGAATAGGATTTATCCATTCGAGTTTGTTTAGTGGTCGATGGATAGCGGGTTGTAGTGGAAATGGGGGATTTACCTGCAAATGATCCATAAACTTCAAACAATCAAAAATTTTGATTCGGTTGTCCAATGTTTGCCCACAAAATCTTTTGGAATGAGATCGGAGCCCTACATACAATGGATCTAGTTTATATAGTTGTTAATATATAGCGGGTTGTAGTGGTAATACGAGATTTAACTCGAGACACATAAATTGAAACATTCATAACTTTTGATCAGGTTATTTGATTTTTGCCCACAACACCTTTTCAGAATAAGCTCGGAGCCCTACATTCAATGTAGAACATGTTTACCCGTTCCAATTCTTTTAGTGGTCAATATATAACGGGTAGTAGTAGTAGTAATGCATGATTTTGCTCCAAATGACACCTAAACTTCAAACATCCATATCTTTTGATCCAGTTGCCCGATTTTTGCCCACAACACCTTTTTAGAATAAGATTGGAGCCCTACATCCAATGGAGAATAATTTTACCCATTCCAGTTCATTTAGATGTCGATATACAGCTGGTTGAAGTGGTAAAGCTAGAGTTAGCTCCAAATGACACAAACTTCAAAATCCATAACTTTTGATCAGGTCGTCCGATTTTTGCCCTTAATATTTTTTTAGAATCAGATCGAAGCCCTACTATCAATGGAGAACATGTTTTAGTCGTTCCAATTCTTTTAGTGGTCAATATACCGCGGGTTGCAGTAGTAATGGCGAATTTAGCTCCAAATGACACCTAAACTTCAAACATCCATAACTTTTGATTCGGTTGCCTGATTTTTGCCCACAACACTTTTTTGGAATGAGATCAGGTCCTTACATCCAATGGAGAACAAGTTTTACCCACTCCAGTTCACTTAGTCATCGATATACATCGGTTTGCATTGGTAATGCGGGATTTAGCTCCAAATGATACAAAAACTTCAAATAACCATAACTTTTGATCCGGTTGTCTGATTTTTTCCCACAACACCTTTTTGGAATAAGCTCGGAGTAGTACTTCAAATAGAGCACATGTTTAACCGGTTTTAGATCATTTAGTGGTCAATATACAGTGAGTTGTAGTGGAAATGCAGAATTGAGCTCCAAATGACACATAAACTTCAAACAACCATAACTTTGGATCGTATTGTCCGATTGTTTCCCGACAACACCTCTTCAGAAAGAGCTCGGATCCCTACATCCAATAGAGAATAAGTTTTACCCATTCTAGTGCGCTTAGCACTCAATATACATCAGGTTGCAAGGGTAATGTGGGATTTAGCTTGAAATGACACATAAACATCAAAGAGTCACAACTTTTGATCCCGTGTTCCAATTTTTGCCCACAACACCTTTTCAGAATTGTTGGAGCACTACATCCAATGGAGAACAAGTTTCACCAGTTTCAGTTCGTTTAGTGGTCGATATATAGCGGATTGCAAAAGTAATGTGAGGTTTAGCTCTAAATGACACCTAAACTTCAAATATCCATAATTTTTGATCCGGTTGTCTGATATTTACCCATAATACCTTTTTGGAAAGAGCTCGGAGCCATATATCCAATGAAGAATAAGATTTACATGTTCCTGCATATTTTTTGGTCGATATTCAGCGGTTTGTAGTGGTAATGTGAAATTTAGCTCCAAATGACTTCAAACAGCCATAACTATTGACTTGATTTTCTGATTACTGCCCATAACACTTTTTTGGAATGGCTCAGAGCCCTACATCCAATGGAGAATATGTTTTACACATTTTAGTTTATTTATGGGTCAATATACTGTGGGTTGTAGTGGTAATGCAGGATTTAGCTATAAATCACACAAACTTCAAAAATCCATAACTTTTGATCTGGTTGTACAATTTTTGCGCACAAAACATTTTCAGAATGAGCTCGGAGCACTACATCAAATGAAGCACACGTTTTACCCGTTCCAGTTGATTTAGTGGTCGATATACTACCAGTTGCAGTGGTAATGCGGAATTTAGCTCCAAATGACTCCTAAACTTCAAACGACCATAACTTTTGATCAGGTTGTCCAATTTTTGCCCACAACAACTTTCAGAATGTGATTAGAGTCATGGAATGTTCTTGCAGTGTTAAAATTTGTTCAACTCAGGTTATTAGTCACCCAGATTATACGTTGGCTACGTAACTTATTGATAATTATCTATACTTATGAGTGCTTCCCTGACTTCAGAAAAGGGAACTCGCATTGGTTAAACCGCTCAAACAATATTTCATAGCCGTTCTTATGGATGTTGTTAGCCATTCGGGCTGAAAAGTGACCGCATATCTTGATGAACATTATCCAGACATGTCTCATTACATCAAGATAAATCGTTCTTATTAAAATTCCTTAGTATTTGGAATTTACATCAACAGTCGCCAGAGTTAATGTTTTATGACATCAAGACGATCACTCATCTCAAAATTCTTGAATATACGGAATATGGATTATTAGTCATCCAAGATATATCCTAACCGCACGACTTGTTGCTTACGATCAGGACTTGTAAAGATATTATCTCTGGCGGTTTCGGGTTGTGATTCATCTTCACTTAATCAGGATCAATCTTAGAACTAAAGTGATAAACCGTCCGAGCATCATTCCATGATATTCAGGCAATTATTTATTTGAAACTCGCATAATGAGCTCGAACTTCTAGCCGCTCGGACTAAATCCTGACCACACGACTTAATATATTCTCTGGCAGATTCAAGAAAGACCTTGCAGTTTAAAGGGAATAATGATCAAACAAAAGGTTGCTAATAAACATCCACAGGTAAGTTAAGCCGCAAAGACAAACAGTTGAACAAGTAATAGTGTTTTCCATTAAAATTCTCAAAAAATTCATTTGTAATAGTTCAAGCCGACCGGCTAACATAATTATGCCGTCGGGCATAAAAGTAAATACATACAAAAAACAACTAACTGCCGGATCTAAGTCTTTTAGCCGCTGGAGAACATGAGTCTCCGCCGCCTTCAATATCCACATCGGGCGAATAATTTCCACTATCTGATGACGAACTTGTTGATCCGATGCTGGAGCAGCTCGAGCCTCCAGTCTCCTAGCTCTCAACCTGGTCGGTCTCTCCTTTGGTAGCATCGGCTTCCGAAGCCGTATTATCTCCATCCTCACAATCAACAGCGGCTTCATCTCCCTCATCAGTGGCTTCATCTTCATCATCGTCTTCTTCCTCCGAGCTGCTCCCATTAACTTTGTTCTTACCTTTGGCTTTGCGGTTAATGTCATCTGACTTTTTCTTCAAAGATGGATAGACATCTGAGAAGTTAAAATATTTGAAACCCGGAGCCAAGCCGTCAAGCTCCCTCAAGCGGTTTAGGGTTGCATCAATCCCTTTGGCAACATGGGGAAAGACCTCATCTTGGAAGACCGGGTTGTCAATGTCATATTTTTTCTGTAAAAGAGAAAAAGGTTAGACCGCACGGTTTAAGAAACTCGGATATCACAAATCTTCATCAGGTGATAACTTACCAACTCGGCCTCCTTTAACCGCGCGATCTACTACGCCTGCTCAGCGTATTCCTTTTCTAAATGACTATGTGCTGATATTAACCACCTGTATGATATCCCCATGAAGTGATTGGTTGCGATGCTCCTTGCACTAACCTGTGCGGATAGCTTGGAGAGCTCCTCCTCGGGAACTTCTTTGAGTTTCTTCAAAGTATTCCAGCCATATAGTGCAGCACCGGTGGCTACTGCATGGCGGCTTAATTTCTCGCTCCCCCAATACGGGAGCGCGGTTGACACCTGCAAACAGCCACCGTCTGGGTGCCAGCATAAGGTCGAATCACCGCGCAGATCTTTAGGGTTGCCACAGAAGCGGAGGAGATCGAACTCACCAGAAGAAGTTGAGTCTTCCTATGCAGAAGCCAAGTCTTCCTCTGCTTCTTTTCTGCCTTTTTTCTCTTTGCGTCAGAACTAGGCCGCTCGGGCTCATCGGTTTGTTCTTTGGAACTATGACATCAGCTGTAAAACAAGGTCAAAGAGTTAATAAACAGGTCGCGCGGTCAGATGTGGCAGGTTATGGAAAGCTTACTGTCTTCAGGCCGAATTTGCTCTAATTCAGCAAGCAACGGAACGTAGTAGTTCACATCAAGCCGCTGGTCCTTGATGAATTTGTAGATATTCAGCTCCACACCTTCAACATCGCGCTGTTGGAATACCTCCTCTGCTCGCACCTGCGGGTTAACCTGTAGTAATCCTAGCTGGCCCTCGAAGATCAAGTACCTCTCCGACCAGTTTGGGATCTTGTTTGCCAGATTGACGACTTTAAATCCCCTGCAGCCAAAATACAAATGGTCTCTGAATACCTTCGTCCCGGTATGAAGGATAAATCGCACCGAGAAGAATTTTTTGAAGAGGCTAATAGAGAACCGGACTCACTCAGACCGCGGCTAAGAAATGAAACTATAGATGTCGGCTATGGAGTTCGGCGGGAGTTGCCCGAGAACAACTCCGCCATGGTCAAAAATCATAATAACTTCAAGCGGAAGTGGAAACTTGAAACCATTATCAAAGTGGTCAATAGGGATGGCGATTTGGGTAGGAGTTGAGGAGTTGATTTGCTCATCGCGCAAAGGAAGCCGCGCGAGTAGGTGGCTGAATGAGTCAGACAGCATTCCTTATGGTCGACCGAATGGAATGATAATGTTGCTTCAGTTCGGACGGCTACTACTTTCTCAGACCGCATTGATTTTCTCTTAGCCCGCATCTTGAAAGTTTTTGAATAAGTCTCCGGAATGTCTACTACTTATAGACTACCATGATCTACATATAGTAAAATCAAATCGCGGCTAATTATAATAGCCGCGCGGCCAGCGACCTTCATGGTTAGTTTTATAGCAGGAAGCCGCAAGCATATAACTCAAGTCTCACAACTTACAGGATAATTCAAAGATATCACATTCAAAGATATTCAAAAACAGAAGCCGCAAAGTTTGCGGCACAAGCCGCACGAACTATAAAATAATTCAGAGATTGAGAGTTTGCAGCATCAAGCAAGCAAGCAATGTTTGAGGGATTGTCCCAAAGACCGAATAAAAAAAATATTACAGACATTATTCATGAAAATGAATCATTCATAGATGATCGGGAGAATGGTCTTCATGGTGAAGGCGCACAACCTGATCACCGGTTTGAAGAAGAAGCGTGTACATCTGACTCACGCTGTGATGGAGGTGGTTGATTGTACTGTGAAGCCGCGCGGCATCCCGCTCTACTCGCGCAGCAGGAATCATGCGAGCAGGTAATTCCGCGGCGGTCTCTACAACAGAAACAACAGGATCTGCCGCCCTGACTGGTGGGGGATTTGAGGTCTCCCCAACAGTCGGGCAGCTCAATGGGCGCAACCTCTCATCATTCATGCTAGCAGGATGCCGGCTCCCACCGACTTCCCTAGTCAGATGTAGATACTTTTCTCGATAATACTTGCAGTCGTCCTTGAGCTTTAGATTTGCTCTCTGCTCCTTATTAAGCCGCGCGATCAGATTGGCATTCTGCTCCTGCAACATCTTCACTTTCTCTACCCGCTCTTTCTTTTCGGACTCCAGCACAGCTCGCATATCTCGCTCCATCGCTCGCGCGATCTCGGCCTGGTCTTCAAGGTATTTTACTCTTTCCTTCAAGGTAATAAGAAGACCCCCGAAGTCGGCCAGCTCCTCCTCTCCAGTATTTAAGTTTTGCGAAAAACTTGGCACTGGTGGAAGCAGTGGAGGAAGGCTAGCCGTCAGGTCGCCCGACTTCATGGCTTGCCCTGCGACATCTACAATAATGAAAATGCGGTTAACATAATCAGAAGCGAATAACCTAATACAGAGAATACTATAAGATTAATGCCTGAATATACAGGCCGCTTCGATTGCTCGGGGTCCATTCTCCGGCGCTGCTGATGCGCGTCGGCAAGTGCACCGGTCGCTGTCAAGTAATAATTGTGGAGAATAAATTCCCCGGATGTCGGTCTCTTGAGGAATGCAGGATGGGTGATCGAATCGTGCAGTGAATATTGTTACACAAGCGTTTCACAAACACAACAAGGGGTTTTTGGTTGGTTTTCCTAATTTTAACAACAATAAAAGAGATGCGGGTCGAGAACACCGCTTCGCAACGTGAGGTGGATGCAACGGCCGCGATGCCGTGCTTCGTGAGGCGAATGAAGTGGACTCAGGCGCGAGAGAGTGAGGGTCGCAAACACCTCTTCACAACCGTCGTTAGCTCTTGCCAACACGGAGCAAACACCTTGCGTGCGTGTGTGAGTGAGTGCGCTTGAACGTGGTGAATCACAACCAACCCATGAATAAGAACACAGAAACGTTCATTCTCATCAAATAAATATCACAATATTCATTTAGTAAAAGATTCAAAGGGGTACAATCAAGGAAAGAGGAAGGAGATAACCGGTGGTGAAGACTAGCGGCCGTTCACGGCCGGAATGGTAGGTTGTCGGGCTACCTCCGGACTCGGGCGGACGATGCTTCCGGCGTAGAGGGCTGTCACAATCTCCCTACGTGCTCCGTCGTCTTCGACTCAAGGTCTCTTCTTCTTCTCACCGGGCGGAAAGCGAAAATGATTGCTTGGAGGCTTGCGGATGATGGAGAACACTCACGGACGATGGAGGATGTCCAGGAATGGACCGAGGAAGCTTCCCCTTGCGTAGGAGATGAAGTAGGGGCGATCCAAGGGGGCGGTCGGCGGCATACGGAACAGAAATCCCGCTCCCGGAATGAATAATCCGCCCTAAAATCGCAACAGGCGCTTAAATAGGCGCTGGATTAAACACTGCGCACGATCATTGGCGCACGACCAGTGGTCGTGCGCACTGGAATCCTGCGATCATGCGCACTGCCTGGACAGAACCTGCACGAGATGAAATCATGAAATACAATGTTCGCACGACCAGTGGCGCACGACCGGTGGTCGTGCGCACTGGAGTTGATGGTCGTGCGCACTACAGCAAACAGAACTCAGAAATTTAATGGTCAATGCGCACGAGCAGTGGCGCACGACCGATGGTCGTGCGCACTGGAGTCGATGGTCGTGCGCACTACACCAGACAGAACTCGTGAAAAAGGGTTAAGTGCGCACGATTAGTGGCGCACGACCGGTGGTCGTGCGCACTAGAACAAGTGATCGTGCGCAGTGTTCCTGTGCAGAATTGCACCGGAAACACTTGCACGCCTCCTATTCCAGCACAAACACAGATCTAGCCACCAAAAGTGGCACTTAACAACATATGAGTACTATGAAAGGAAATAAACACGAAAACACACCAAAGTGGGCCAAAATGTGCACCTAGCATGGGTTATCAATTATAAACTATAATAAGGCTAAAGTGCGTGATATTGACTAAATAATGGCCCGGATGAGTCCATGAAGGTGTATATAATCAGGACTCATCACACCCCCAGACTTAACTGTTTGCGCGTCCCGAGCAAACTAATCCGGCGGAAGTTGAAAGAGATAATTAAAATAGCGAATTACGCAGGGGAGTACAGTGCGAAGTAAAATACGCATGCGAGTAGGAATTCTAGTAGAAGAAGATTCTAGCTATGCTAACTAATTTACGTAAGTACTAAAGCGTAATCAAAGATTTAATTGTACTCAGTGGGTGAATTATGAAGAATTTGACGATCATGCCCGGTATGAAAGTGACGAGACGCTGAGGCGGGTGTTGCAAAAGATCGGGGCTTAGGAATAACTCCGCTGAAATCCATCAACGTCGTGAACCATACGCTTGCCCGGTCACACTCTCTCCACGACGCTAGCAAACTCGCAAGTCAAATCAGTAGGACTTATAGGATTAAAACGGGGCTTAGGTTACGGAATGATATGCAAAGATAAACATGACGGCTACGCAACCCAAATGAGCCAACGGCACACTGCACCTTGCAAAACCAAACAACTATGCTCGTGTGACACACCCCCAGACTTATCATGAAAACCAGGTGTGCACACAGCCTACTTTACAAATACCAACAGATTTTTCTCTTTAGCTTGGGAGGATTATTTTCAGGATACTCTTTTTTTTTTTTCCTTTTATATATTTTTCTTCTTTCAAGCAACCTCCAGTTGGTTCAAAATCAGCGGATAGACATTATTTTCTCTTCAAAACACAATGATACCACACACCACACAAGTTGGAAATTATGAGCACAGTTAAAACATTTTTTTGGTTGCGGGCGTAGGATAGGCTTCAGGCTTTGGTGGATGAGGAGGAGCTGAACATAAAAATGGTAGGCACAAATTTGGCTTGCAAAGGTGAATGAAAGGGGCATGGAATAGCAAAGCTCAAACTAGCCAAATGGTGGCCTACATCATGCTTGACTCAACAAGTAGCTCTCACCCATGCTTCAAGAGTCGCTTGGGGCAAGTTCTTAGCCCACGAGAAAGATAAACCTTCCTCCCGACTCGAGCAACACACGTTTAGCGACCGCACACACACAACACCGGGTTATCATCAATTTCATTCGAATTCACCACTTGAGTACATTAAATCTAAATTTACGCAGAGATACTACACATAGATTAAATGCATAAAGAAAATCTAATTCTACTCAGGTTCTACTATAGCATGCGAAGCGACTAGAACACTACATGAGTCGACACCGCGCTCCAAATAATAATTCCTGTGTTAACAGCCTATTTCACATTCCAACCAAACTAGTTTAAACGGAACAACACAACAAGATAAGCACACACTCAAGTGGGTGAAGTGGTGCGTGAAGATGAACGATACTAAATAACTGAAATTAAAATACTTCTAGTATGCAAATGAGATGAGCATGTGCAGTGGGTGACAAAGAAACGGCTCTCCCCCAGACTTAATCAAAACCATACAACATAATGATATGACAGTGAAAATCAAAATTGAAAGCTAGGGAAGAAGTTACCCAATGCTCAGCACGTGAGCATACCAGAAGAATGGCGTTTAAAATCAAAAATAGTCCGCAACATCCACCATCGAACACAAAACCTGCAAGCAAAACTCAAAACAACAAAAGCAAAAACAAAAACTGAACTAGGAAATGTTAGATAAAAGGAAATATATAAAAAAAACGGAAATCTGGGTTGTCTCCCAGTAGCGCTTTCATTTAACGTCCTTAAGCTGGACCAAATACCTGTATTAGCATTGTTTATAAAGAGTGCAGGAATTAAGAAGACATACTCAAAAATAGTTCATTACAGCAATTAAAAACACGCATCAACTAAAAGCGCTCTTGTGGTGCGCATCTCCTGTAGCATGTAGGCGGGAGGTGAAGGCTTTAGGGCCAGCATTGGTATTACCCAATGCTCCCCTAACCTCCGCCATCTTGCTACGAAGAGCGGCAGCACGAGCGTCACGCAGAAGTTTTTCTTTTTTCAGTTTGGTGACGGTTGGAGATTGCCACCGTTGTGAACTCTCAGATTTTTCCTCCTTAGAATCAGGTGGCGTCACTTCCGGTGTCACTGTGACCACCGGATCGGCCCAAGAGACGGAACGCTTAAACAGTTTATTACACGATTCATCACAAGAAGAAAAATAATCAGCATTCTTGACTAAATCCACATCATCATTTCCCGGACAGCCGTCATCCTCCTTCTCGGCGTCGAATTCTTTCCGAAAGTCAATCACTTCCTCCTCATCAGATTTGAGCTCCTCCATTTCCCCTTCACCTGTTTCTTGGAAATGCGTCTTCCCTGCACAACTCAGAAGTTCATCAGAAATAACAAGAGGGGGAGGAGTGGATGTGTCGGCTCTAGCTTCGAGATGAATGGGCTGCAGCGCCGTGTTAGGTAAGATGACACACCCCGTGGCAAAGTCAAGGGTGGCGCCGCTCTCTTTCAAGAACGGCACCCCCAAGATAGGGATGGATTGATTTTCCCGGGGGCCCAACACCTGAAAGTCCGCGACCACAGTTGTCCCCTCAACTATTACTTCCACGTTTCTCACCTCTCCCTCGGATTGAATAATGGTGCCGTTAGCGAGAATCAGCGACTTCTTTTCCTCTGTGTTAATCTCCAATTGAAGTTTCGCAACATCTTGCAGCGCAATAACATTGCGAGAGGAACCGGAATCGCATAGAGCCTTTGTTTCAACCTGATTGATGGAACACGAGATTGTCAGCTCACTCGGATTGGCATCCACCACATCCCCCAGACTTTTCCCTTGATCAATGGGATTCTTTTCCGTATTACTGGGAAGGGACCCCTGCGAACGCTCAGTTAGCGCTTGGGCCAATTGGCCCAAATGCGTCTCCAAGTTTCGCATAGATGCAGTTTGGTTTGCCATATTCGAGTTAGCTACAAGCATGAATTTTTCCATCATTTCTTCTAAATTACTCTTCTTTTGAGTAGGGGGTGCTTGGTTGTAATCCGGGTGCGGCGGCCTCGGTTGGCTCCCGGAGGCGTAAGCATCATTTTGATGCTGCCCCGGTGACCATCGTTGGCCGGGCGTGTTGGGATTCCACGAGAAGTTCGGATGACTTCGCGCTCCCGGATTATAAGTGTTATTATACGGCGCCCCCTTGGACTGATTTCCAACATAATTCACAGATTCATTTAAAGATAAGTGCACGAAATCACCTACCACTTGGTTCCCCGAGCATTCGTAAGCATGGTGGCCTCCACCTCCACATCCTTCACAAGTAATGATGGCAGCAGATGGAGACGGAGAAGGAAGAGAATCAACCATGAAGAGTCCTCGGCTGATTCTTGGAGCGTTTCTCCCTGCAGTCCAGAAGGTACTGTGGGAGGCAGTGTCACGCAAAATCCGCAGGGCATCTTCAGGGGTGTGGTTCATCAAGGTACCACCGGCCGCAGCATCGATCATTGCCCTATAATTGGGCTCGATCGCGAAGTAGAACAATTCAACCACGTTCCATGGCTGGAGCTCGTGGCCAGGGCAACGACGAAGGAGTTCATTGAGGCGCTCCCAAGCTTCCGCAAGAGTCTCTTGATCCAACTGCCGAAATGTGGCGATTTCACGCCGCAAGCTTACAATCTTATCCACCGGGTGGAATTTAGCCAGGAATTTGGATGCAAGGGCATCCCATGTTGCAGCAGTCCCGGGCGGGATGGAATGAAGCCATACTTTTGCTTTATCACGGAGGGAGAAGGGGAACAGTCTCAGTTTGACTGTGTCATCAGCAATGCCCGCATAGCGGAAAGTTCCGCAAATATCAGAGAATTCTGCCAGATGCAGATGCGGGTCTTCGCTAGCCATCCCCAAAAACTGAGCATGGTTTCGGATAATGTTTAAGATCGCCGGCTTTATCTCAAACTGATTGTTCATGATATTGGGCCCAAAGCCCGGATACACGCTTCCAGCGGTGGGGGTGGTATAATCTCTCATAGTACGAGGCCGAGGTCTCTCCGCCTCCTGTTCATCAGTGGCCGGATTTTGCCCCTCATCGTGCACTCGCGCATCAGCATCATTCGGGTTCACATGATCACCCATGGCTGCTTGCAGAGCCGCAGCACGCCTTCGCGCGCGAGCGGTTCGTTCGATTTCTGGGTCAAAAGGTGCAAGTTCACCTGCAATCTGCCTCTGCATGCACTGTCAACAACAAGAAGAAAATGAAAAGATCAAAAACAACTGCTCGTGTAACGAGAGTCACGACACAAGACGATACACGCCTGCGTTCCCCGGCAACGGCGCCAAAAACTTGATGCGCGTCGGCAAGTGCACCGGTCGCTGTCAAGTAATAATTGTGGAGAATAAATTCCCCGGATGTCGGTCTCTTGAGGAATGCAGGATGGGTGATCGAATCGTGCAGTGAATATTGTTACACAAGCGTTTCACAAACACAACAAGGGGTTTTTGGTTGGTTTTCCTAATTTTAACAACAATAAAAGAGATGCGGGTCGAGAACACCGCTTCGCAACGTGAGGTGGATGCAACGGCCGCGATGCCGTGCTTCGTGAGGCGAATGAAGTGGACTCAGGCGCGAGAGAGTGAGGGTCGCAAACACCTCTTCACAACCGTCGTTAGCTCTTGCCAACACGGAGCAAACACCTTGCGTGCGTGTGTGAGTGAGTGCGCTTGAACGTGGTGAATCACAACCAACCCATGAATAAGAACACAGAAACGTTCATTCTCATCAAATAAATATCACAATATTCATTTAGTAAAAGATTCAAAGGGGTACAATCAAGGAAAGAGGAAGGAGATAACCGGTGGTGAAGACTAGCGGCCGTTCACGGCCGGAATGGTAGGTTGTCGGGCTACCTCCGGACTCGGGCGGACGATGCTTCCGGCGTAGAGGGCTGTCACAATCTCCCTACGTGCTCCGTCGTCTTCGACTCAAGGTCTCTTCTTCTTCTCACCGGGCGGAAAGCGAAAATGATTGCTTGGAGGCTTGCGGATGATGGAGAACACTCACGGACGATGGAGGATGTCCAGGAATGGACCGAGGAAGCTTCCCCTTGCGTAGGAGATGAAGTAGGGGCGATCCAAGGGGGCGGTCGGCGGCGTACGGAACAGAAATCCCGCTCCCGGAATGAATAATCCGCCCTAAAATCGCAACAGGCGCTTAAATAGGCGCTGGATTAAACACTGCGCACGATCATTGGCGCACGACCAGTGGTCGTGCGCACTGGAATCCTGCGATCGTGCGCACTGCCTGGACAGAACCTGCACGAGATGAAATCATGAAATACAATGTTCGCACGACCAGTGGCGCACGACCGGTGGTCGTGCGCACTGGAGTTGATGGTCGTGCGCACTACAGCAAACAGAACTCAGAAATTTAATGGTCAATGCGCACGAGCAGTGGCGCACGACCGATGGTCGTGCGCACTGGAGTCGATGGTCGTGCGCACTACACCAGACAGAACTCGTGAAAAAGGGTTAAGTGCGCACGATTAGTGGCGCACGACCGGTGGTCGTGCGCACTAGAACAAGTGATCGTGCGCAGTGTTCCTGTGCAGAATTGCACCGGAAACACTTGCACGCCTCCTATTCCAGCACAAACACAGATCTAGCCACCAAAAGTGGCACTTAACAACATATGAGTACTATGAAAGGAAATAAACACGAAAACACACCAAAGTGGGCCAAAATGTGCACCTAGCATGGGTTATCAATTATAAACTATAATAAGGCTAAAGTGCGTGATATTGACTAAATAATGGCCCGGATGAGTCCATGAAGGTGTATATAATCAGGACTCATCAGCTGCTCTCTCCAAAGTCTTTCATTATGTGTTCGTTTAATAGCAGAGGTTTGAACCGTAGATGGGAAAAAGCTCAATGGTTGTATTATGTTTACCCAGAAATCGGCGATCACCTCGAGCTGGCTTTTTTCAGGTGACTAAAGCAATCCACACACTCTCGCAGTCCTCGGACGACCTCTCCCGGTAATCCAGGTATATTTTTTCGGGTATCCGAGCCCTGGCGGTCTCCCATCACCCGGGTGGTATCGCCTGTTGAAAATATTAAAGTGGGAGGATTTTGGGAGTTGGCGGTCCGGGGGGGGGGGGGGGGGGGGGGGGGGGGGGGACCGCGCGGTCTGTTCTGACCGCACGGTCTTGCGGTCTCCTCCGGCGGTCTGACCTTTCTGGTCTAGCCGCGGGCTAGTCGGCGTGACCCCGGTCTGTGTCCAAGGTGCTGAGGTAAGGCCGCGCGGTCTGGTCTGTGACCGCGTGGCGGGCTGTCTACCTCAGGGCTGTGCCGGTCTGGTGTGACCGCACAGGTTGGTTCAGGTTTCCAGAAGCCGGTCTTATGGCTGTCCGGAATCCTTGTGGTGCGCACTGACTATGGTCGTCTTAGTCGCGTGGTCTCCGGGCTATGTTCGCATGGCTGGTCCTTCGGCGATCAGCTGGCATATGCGATCACAGGTGTTTGATCGACTTGGCGGACTGTGCCCTAGTCGGTCTGGTCTGTTCGCGGTCTCAGGAGGAGGCTGGCAGGCGAACAGGTTGTGTTCGCGGTCTTGTGGCAAACACTGGTGGTGGGCAGCTTCATGGTGGGAGTGGCGATCTCCCGCGGTTTGTTGTTGAAGCCGACGAGTTCACCTAAGCAGGAGGATCTGTTGTTGATCGCGCGGGTTGACCATTTCTGGTCGCGCGATCTGGAGGGTGGTGATCCTATCTCATATGGTGGTGACTGGATCAGGTTGCTTGCCTATAAATAGAAGCCACTGTAGCAGCATTAAATAATCGCACCAAGTGTAAGCTGAGCTCGCTACCTGTTCTTGCGGTCTCTTGTTTGTGACCGGCCGGTTTAGCTGATCGAACTTGTTTTGTGCAGCTTCTGCGGATTGTGCGGGCAGCAACGGTCACCTCCTCTTCTGAAGGTGTTCGGGCGGTCTCGCGGCTTGCAGTGCGGGTTGCTGGAGTTCGGGAGGATCAGTGGAGTTCGGGAGGTCGCGTGGTTCTCAGTTGGTGTGGCTCAAGTCGCAGGTCGGCAGTTCGGGCAATCTGATTTTCTAGCCGGGCGGACTGTCAGGTCGGGCGGTCTCAAGTTGGCAGACAGCTTGTTTTCTTTCAGCTGTTTTCTCTTCTATTTTTTGTGTACTGGCGAAATCATGTCTCGCCATGTATACCTTGCCCTATAATGAAGAATTTTGCTTATCAATAAAGATCATATTTGCTTCATGTGCTTCTGGTTGTTTGGCTTGAACTCTAAGTTGTACAATTCCTGCTCACTCCATAAAGATTCGGAAAATTTAACATGGTATCAGAGCCAGGTTGGAGTGGATAGAGCAGTGAACAACTTAGAGTAGCCATCGCCTTTGTGAAGAAGGAACCAGTGGTAGAGCCATGGAAGCGAGAGGTCTTGGAATTGAGATGCTCAACTCGACCAACTTTAAGAAGTGGAGGTCTTGTATGCAGAGTTATCTTCTGGGTGAGGAACTCTGGGAGGTAGTTGGAGGAGAGAGCGCGGAGGAAGTTATTCTGATTGGGGATAACCATCATGAGGTGAGGAACTGGAGGCGGATTAATGCCAAAGCTGAGTTCGCCCTGAAGAGGGCAATATCACTGGATTTGTTTGATCATATCTTGGGTTGTACATCAGCTGCAGAGATCTGGAGAGCCCTAGATGGGCTGTTAAACAAAAAGAATGTGGCAAGACTTCAATTCCTGGAGAATGAGCTGGCTAGATTGGCTCAAGGTGACCTTTCCATCTCTACGTTCTTCTTGAAGATGAAGAACTTGTGCGCCGAGATTTCAGCGCTGTATCCTGATGAGCCAATTTCTGAGGTGAAGCTGAAGAGGCACATCATCCGTGGCTTGCGGAAGGAATATGTTGCCTTTGTGACGTCGGTGCAGGGTTGGGCAAATCATCCATCTCTGCTGGAGCTGGAAAACCTGCTTTCTTCGCAGGAGAGTCTAGCAAGGCAGATGGCGGGGGTGTTAGTGTCTGTGGGAGATGGCGAAGTTCTCTTCACAGGGAAGAAGAAGAAGTGGGATAAGAAGAAGACCGCTGGAGGAGGCAATGGGCCTTCAACTTCTGGACAGCAGGAGAGGGGCTATGCTCCTAAGGCTGAAGGGAAGAAGAAGGGGGAAGGTCCCAAGTGCTTCAGGTCAGAAAGGTTGGTCACATCAGGAAGGATTGCAGGGTAAATCTTCAGCCGGAGCATGCTGCTGCGGGAAAGGGGGAAGCTGAAGCCAGGCAGGTTGATGGAGGATGGGGAGGAGCCTTCTCGGCTTCTATTAGAGTTGCGACTCCTATCAACTCTCAGGAGGACTGGATCGTGGACTCGGGGTGTGGTCATCACCTCACCAGGGACGAGTCGAAGCTTTCTTCAGCTCAGCCTTACTCAGGTAATGATGTCATTATTACTGCTGATAATACTGTGCATGCTGTGGAGAAGGTGCGGGTTGTTTCCTTGGACAGTGATAGAGGGCCGCTTACGTTGAAGAGTGTCTATCATGTAACACCCTGCCAGTACGAATAATATAACAGTAGGTCCGGTCGGGACCCCACGCCATACTAACCACACTAGCTAGGAGTTAAAAGGTGATAAACAGAAAGAAACTACAACAGAGTATACTAAACACTAGCGGAAGCATAAAGATTTAACATTTCCATTAGAATTGTCCACTATCATAGGAATGAAACCAAGAAAGAGAGTTATGGCCTTAAGGCCTTACATTTAGCAAATGTACCAAAAACTCCAAAACATACATCGGCACGCAGGCTGGCAATACATGAGAAAGCTAAAAAGGAGGCTGGCCTTCAAGGGCCAACTCAGCAAAAGGGCCACCGCCCGCTATTTCCCGCTAGGCTCACCTGCACCTGCATAAGAACATTCCACCAAGCGGTGGCAAACAAGGTAACGGTCAGCACAGCTGACCAAATTATAACGACCCCACCCCTTTCCCGGGGTGGCGGAGATTCTAACCTGCAAGCAAGCCATACCAGCACAAGTACTAACATAAAGAAAGTGCAACTATACAAGGTGAGGTTTCAAGCACATTCAATCATCTAGGTTGAGCATCAAAAAGGAGGGAACCTAGGTATGCACATGATGTTGGTTGGGTTCACCCGAAGGTTCCCCGCAACCTCCTAAACAACCGCATGAGGCTAACAACATCAATTCCAACAAACACTCCACCGTAAGGGCCATCGCCTTCTGTGGGAAAAAGAGCTTTTGGTCGGTCTAGGTAAAACACCTTCCACGACCTCTCCCATGATCACACGGCTACATGAGGTAGGGACCTCTTACCGATCTGCATGGAAACGGGTTCGGTTTAGCTTTGCCCGTGCTCTAATCGTCGCGATCTGTCGCACGACGCGGGTACGGCTTCGCCTCGGCCCGTAAGGGTTTAGCACCTTCAAGTGCTACACAAATATAAGCTACGCACCTAATACCTTCACAAGGATCTAGGCTTCACAAATACTCAAAAAGGGGAGGTATAATACGCTCCGCATCAATTTCGCGGTGAAGGTTTGCCTTCATCCAATCTCAAAGCATGGGGCTTTCGTTAGGATCTTCACAAGACGCCTACACTTAAATCCCGCACTACTATAGATGATTTCACGGAGTCATTCTCCGGCACGCATTATAGGCTTAACCTAAATGCAACGTCGCAATCCAAGCATCACCGATTCGGGCTCACGGCCACGAATAGGCTTCACACAAAATGCCTAAATCCGCACGACTACCGGATTTTCTACATGCAATATGCCAGGGACGGACACAATCGACCCGGAGTTCCGGAGAACTTGAGGGAATCCTACACTTCACCCATTTGGTGAAAGGGATCCCTCATGCAAGCATAGAGAAACGAAGGAGAGGACAAAAGACGAGTCCAAACAACGGGAGAAGAAATTGTTACCCTAGGAGCGTTCTTTTTCGCCATGGATCCGAGATTCTAGACGGAGGGAAATGACCGCACCGGGCTGCACTCTCCAGATCTGGAAACGATTCGCGAAACGGAGCTCCGGAGCTCCGTCAATGGCGGAATCTCCCTTCTTCTTCCTTGGCTCCTCCTTCTTTCTCTAGGGTTTGGAGAGAGAATGACTTAGAGAATATGAGGTTTAACCCCCTCTCATCAGCACTAAAGGTCTCCCGCAACTAAACCTAGCCGTTGGATCAAATCCCAAAAGATTTGGACGGTCCGATCTTCTTCTCCGCTCAAAATCGCGGAACAGAATAAATAGGGCGCACGATCGCTGGCGCACGATCACTGGTCGTGCGCGAAGAGGGAAATGGTCGTGCGCACTGTCTGAGACAGAACTCGATTCTCTTCTGAATTAACGCACGATCGCTGACGCACGATCACTGGTCGTGCGCGAAGAGGACAAAGGTCGTGCGCATACGCCGAGACAAAACTCCGATTCTTTGCGGGTTGCGCACGATCGTTGGCGCACGATCACTGGTCGTGCGCGAAGAGGACAATGGTCGTGCGCATTGACCTGATCTGGAATCTTGAGCCTATCCCGAGCGCAACACTACCATTTTGCCTACCTCGCTGAACCACGATCTTTGGGGTGTTACAACTCCACCCCCCTTAAAAGAATTTCGTCCGGAAATTTCGAAAACAGTAATAGCAGGAAATTACAGTTTTTAAAGAAAATTTACCTGAGGGAAATAGCTCGGGGTACTCCGCAAGCATCGCTTGCTCTCTCTCCCAAGTTAGCTCCTCTCGGCCGCAATTATCCCACCGGACTTTTACCATCCGAATGGACTTGTTCCGCAACTGCTTTACCTCGGTATCCTCGATGCGTAAGGGTTTGACTTTCGTCGACAACCCACTATCCACCGACACTCTGCCGACTGCAACGATATGAGTAGGCTCTTGCACTGCCTTCCTCAGAACTGAAATGTGAAACACGTCGTGCAGACCGCTCAGCTCTGCAGATAGTGCAAGCCGATAAGCCGCATCACCAACACGTTCCACAATCTCAAACGGTCCTAAGTACCTTGGACTGAGCTTTTTCAAGCGTCGGATCCTTGATACCCCTTTGAACGGTTTGATCTTCAAGTAAACCCGGTCGCCGACGGCGAACTCTAGGTTCCTATGCTTGGCGTTGTAATACTTTGCTTGCCTATCCTGGGCGATCAATAGCCTTTCCCGAATAGTTCGGATCGTCGAAGTTGCTTCCTCAACATCCTTTCGCTTTAATAGCTTAGTATCGCCCGTTTCTGCCCAAGACAACGGCGTATGACACTTCTTACCATAGAGGGCCTCGAAAGGAGCCATCTTTATACTGGCTTGGTAGCTATTATTGTAGGCGAATTCGATCATATAGAGATGATCTTCCCACTTCTTTCCAAAATCTAGAGCGCACATTCGGAGCATATCCTCCATAGTCCTGTTGGTTCTCTCGGTCTGTCCATCCGTTTGCGGGTGGAAGGTCGTGCTGAACTTCAATTTCGTGCCCAACAGTTCATGGATAAGCCTCCAATCTTTCGATGTGAAACGCCCATCACGATCGCTGACGATGCTACGAGGGACACCGTGCAGCCGCACAATACTATCGACATAGAGCTTCGCTAGCTTTTCTACAGAATCATCCTTCCGGTTCGGAATAAAATGCGATACTTTTGTCAGTCTGTCCACGATCACCCAGATGGCGTCGTTTCCATGCTGCGATCTCGGCAATCCGTGCACAAAATCCATCGAAATGTCGTCAAAGTTCCATTCCGGAATCGGCAAGGACTTCAAAAATCCACCGGGACGTTGACATTCCACCTTCACCAACGCGCAAGTGTTGCACTTGGCCACGTAGAGGGCAATGTCCTTCTTCATACCCGGCCACCAGAAAAGTTTCTTCATGTCCATGTACATTTTCGTGCTCCCCGGGTGGATAGAGTACTTGGTATGATGAGCCTCGTACATCAATTCCTCCCGTAGAGTACCAACGTTTGGGACGCACAATCTGCCATTCTTCCACATAAGGCCATCTTCGAAAGAGAAATCAGCGTTCAACCCGTCAACGGTTTCCGCTTTGTAGCGTTTCATGCTCTCATCCAGCTCCAATGCCTGTCGAACTCGGTCGGCAAGGTGGTATTGAACCTCCGTCCAGTTCAAGCATGCTGAAGTAGACGCTCTTCGATCAACGCAAAAGATCTCCATTTCTTCCAGCTCGCGGATCAGACGCTCATCGTGCATCAAAATCCAATTTGCTTGAGCGGGAGCCCGACGACTCAACGCGTCCGCAACTACATTTCCCTTTCCAGGAGTATATTTGATGTCGAAGGTGTAGTCCCCAAGGAACTCCAACCACCTCCTCTGTCGCATATTCAACTCCCTTTGATCTAGCAAGTACTTGAGGCTCTTGTGGTCGGTAAAGATGTCGATCTTCACGCCATACAAATAATGCCTCCAAAGCTTAAGAGCAAATACCACGGCCGCTAGCTCCAAATCATGGACCGGGTAATTCCTCTCATGAACTTTCAACTGACGGGAGCCGTAGGCAATTACCTTACCGAACTGCACTAGGACACAACCCAAACCACTCCCTGAGGCGTCGCTGTAAATTTCGTAGCCTTCCGTACCATATGGCGAGCATAGAATGGGCGCCGTGGTCAGACGGCTCTTCAGTTCTTCAAAAGCTCGTGCGCACTCGGGCGACCAAACAAACTTATGATCCTTCCTAGTCAGTTTTGTGAGAGGAAGTGCGATCCTCGAGAAGTTTTCCACAAAGCGCCTATAATAGCCGGCAAGTCCTAAGAAACTTCGGACTTTCGCTACGTTTTTCAACAAAGGCCACGCTCGGATCGCTTCTATCTTCGACGGATCTACCGCAATTCCATCTCCACTAACGATGTGACCAAGGAATGCTACTGACGGTAGCCAAAACTCGCACTTGGAGAACTTGGCATATAGCTGACTCTTCCTCAAGGTGCCCAGAACTGCGTGCAGATGTCCTACATGCTCCTCTTCTGATTGAGAGTATACCAAATGTCGTCGATAAAGACGATCACAAATTGATCCAAATACTCACGGAACGTCCTGTTCATTAAGTCCATGAATACCGACGGTGCATTGGACAGACCGAACGGCATCACCGTGAACTCATAGTGCCCAAAGCGGGTACTGAAAGCTGTTTTTGGAATGTCACATTCCCTAATTCGCAGTTGGTAATAGCCGGACCTTAGGTCCAGTTTGGAGTATACCGTCGACCCAACCAGCTGGTCGAAGAGATCATCGATTCTTGGAATCGGATATCGGTTCTTCTCAGTCAACTTATTTAGCTCTCGATAATCGATACATAGATGCAAGCTCCCGTCCTTCTTTTTCACAAAGAGGACCGGTGCACTCCAAGGCGAAGAACTTGGACGTACGTAGCCTTGCTCTAGCAGCTCTTGCAATTGAACCTTCAGCTCTGCCAATTCCTTTGGCGCTATCCGGTACGGTGAGCGGGCCACAGGTTTGGCACCTGGCACCAACTCGATACAGAAATCGATCTCTCGCTGAGGCGGAGCCCCAGGGAGTTCGTTAGGAAACACGTCGGCGTACTCCGCTACAACTGGAACATCACATAACCTGGGCTTTGGCTCCGAAGCCTCCAACAAGGTGAAGAACAACTTGGCGCCTTTTCTAACCGCCTTAACCACTTGGAGAGCAGACATCAGCGTCTTGCTCGCTCCTCGCATACCGGCAAACGTGGTTTCACCATCGGCGTTCCTTCCCAGGGTGATCTCCTTAGAATTGCAATCTATGCATGCACGCTGCTCCGAGAGCCAGTCCATGCCGAAGATCACATCGAATTCAGCTAACGGCAACAACGATGCTTCCAAATCGAAATCTTGATTTCCGATCCGCACCTTCACACGGCTCTTCCTATCCGCAGACATGCGAGATCCATTGGGTAGCACTACTTCTAATCTATCCTCTACGAAGGTAGATGGCACTCCGATTCGCACCACGAAGTCCTCAGACAGAAAAGGGTGCGATGCACCCGTATCAAATAGAGCTCTCGCCGGATAGTTGAAAATTAGGACGAAACCTAATTGCACACAAATAAAGCATAAAGTCGTACCACAGTATGAATTATATATATAGCTGTAAAAGCTAACTTCTAATTCGTACCTGTGACGACATCAGTTTGTCGTATAGCTTCTTGCTGGCCAAGCGAAAAGACTCTCGGCTGAGTCGGAATGTGCTGGGAAGCCGAAGACTCCGCAGCTTTACCCTTTTTCGCAGTACGAGCATAATCCACTGCTCGATTACCAGTCTTCGGGGGACCACTTCGACACACCGTAGCTTTGTGTCCCACCTTCCCGCAGGTGAAACACGTAATAGGAGTCCGCGCGGTCGTGGCTCCCGAAACATTTGAAGGAGCTGGTTCCGCCTGTTTGAACTTCCTTTTGTTCCTTCCGAAAACCGACTTGGACTGAGAGGCCGGCGCATAAAACTCAGGTTTCTTTACAACACCCTTTGCTTGTACCCTCTTCATGTCCAACTCCAAAGATCTGGCAGTTTGCACCATCACTTGGAAGCCGAACATCATAGGGCCTGCAAGGAGCAGCCTCAACTCGTCCCGAAGCCCTTCATAGAACTTATTTGTCTTTGTCTCCTCATCCTCCACCAAGGACCCCGCATAGCGACTCAGTCTGGTAAACTCATGCAAGTAATCGTCAACGGAGCGATCACCTTGTGTCAACCTCAAGAACTGGTTTTGTAACGCAATGCGCTGGGCAGAGGGGATAAACCTTTGGAGGAACGACTTTGAAAACTCAGCCATTGTGATTTCAGTAATATCTCTACCGCAGAACTTATGCAGCTCCTGCTCTTCCCACCACAGCACAGCCTCTCCATCAAGAAGGAAGGTGGCTAAGGTGACCATCATGGCTTCGTCCGTCGCTGTCGCCCTCAGAGTTCTTCTAACTCTTGACAACCAGTCTTCTGCCTCCGTTGGGGACTCAGATCCCGAGAAGGTAGGAGGATTAAAGCTCAGGAAATGCTTTAATTGCTGGTCACGCGCTCGCCCCGCAACTACTTGCGCAACTTGAGGTTCCACCCTCGGCGCTACCGCAGGTTCCACTGCAGCAACAGCCTCAGGGGCCACATCCGGAGTAGGAGTAGCAGGCTGGACCAGCCTTTGGGGTTGAGCGTTGATCATCGCGAAGACCGCTTCTGCGACTAATTTGATCATTTCAGCAGAAGGAGTGGTCGCTGGCACTTCAGCCGACCCACTACTTTCAGCGGTGTTACGGGGTCGAGACTACCTCGCAGCACTTCTAGTCACCTATAATCATGCAAAGCACAATTTAGTGACCCAAAACATATCAAACATCAATCATGGAACGCTCAGGTTCCGCAAACAAGTATGTTTTCTTTTCATTCCTAAGTGGACATTCTTATTAGTTTTTGTCGTTTTAGGTGAATGCACAACCCGTGCGCACCACCCCTTAAAAGGAATTCGTCCCGAATTCGCTAAACTACGGATCGACGCCTTAAGTCCGATACCAAATTGCAACACCCTGCCAGTACGAATAATATAACAGTAGGTCCGGCCGGGACCCCACGCCATACTAACCACACTAGCTAGGAGTTAAAAGGTGATAAACAGAAAGAAACTACAACAGAGTATACTAAACACTAGCGGAAGCATAAAGATTTAACATTTCCATTAGAATTGTCCACTATCATAGGAATGAAACCAAGAAAGAGAGTTATGGCCTTAAGGCCTTACATTTAGCAAATGTACCAAAAACTCCAAAACATACATCGGCACGCAGGCCGGCAATACATGAGAAAGCTAAAAAGGAGGCTGGCCTTCAAGGGCCAACTCAGCAAAAGGGCCACCGCCCGCTATTTCCCGCTAGGCTCACCTGCACCTGCATAAGAACATTCCACCAAGCGGTGGCAAACAAGGTAATGGTCAGCACAGCTGACCAAATTATAACGACCCCACCCCTTTCCCGGGGTGGCGGAGATTCTACCCTGCAAGCAAGCCATACCAGCACAAGTACTAACATAAAGAAAGTGCAACTACACAAGGTGAGGTTTCAAGCACATTCAATCATCTAGGTTGAGCATCAAAAAGGAGGGAACCTAGGTATGCACATGATGTTGGTTGGGTTCACCCGAAGGTTCCCCGCAACCTCCTAAATAACCGCATGAGGCTAACAACATCAATTCCAACAAACACTCCACCGTAAGGGCCATCGCCTTATGTGGGAAAAAGAGCTTTTGGTCGGTCTAGGTAAAACACCTTCCACGACCTCTCCCATGATCACACGGCTACATGAGGTAGGGACCTCTTACCGATCTGCATGGAAACGGGTTCGGTTTAGCTTTGCCCGTGCTCTAATCGTCGCGATCTGTCGCACGACGCGGGTACGGCTTCGCCTCGGCCCGTAAGGGTTTAGCACCTTCAAGTGCTACACAAATATAAGCTACGCACCTAATCCCTTCACAAGGATCTAGGCTTCACAAATACTCAAAAAGGGGAGGTATAATACGCTCCGCATCAATTTCGCGGTGAAGGTTTGCCTTCATCCAATCTCAAAGCATGGGGCTTTCGTTAGGATCTTCACAAGACGCCTACACTTAAATCCCGCACTACTATAGATGATTTCACGGAGTCATTCTCCGGCACGCATTCTAGGCTTAACCTAAATGCAACGTCGCAATCCAAGCATCACCGATTCGGGCTCACGGCCACGAATAGGCTTCACACAAAATGCCTAAATCCGCACGACTACCGGATTTTCTACATGCAATATGCCGGGGACGGACACAATCGACCCGGAGTTCCGGAGAACTTGAGGGAATCCTACACTTCACCCATTTGGTGAAAGGGATCCCTCATGCAAGCATAGAGAAACGAAGGAGAGGACAAAAGACAAGTCCAAACAACGGGAGAAGAAATCGTTACCCTAGGAGCGTTCTTTTTCGCCATGGATCCGAGATTCTAGACGGAGGGAAATGACCGCACCGGGCTGCACTCTCCAGATCTGGAAATGGTTCGCGAAACGGAGCTCCGGAGCTCCGTCAATGGCGGAATCTCCCTTCTTCTTCCTTGGCTCCTCCTTCTTTCTCTAGGGTTTGGAGAGAGAATGACTTAGAGAATATGAGGTTTAACCCCCTCTCATCAGCACTAAAGGTCTCCCGCAACTAAACCTAGCCGTTGGATCAAATCCCAAAAGATTTGGACGGTCCGATCTTCTTCTCCGCTCAAAATCGCGGAACAGAATAAACAGGGCGCACGATCGCTGGCGCACGATCACTGGTCGTGCGCGAAGAGGGAAATGGTCGTGCGCACTGTCCGAGAGAGAACTCGATTCTCTTCTGAATTAACGCACGATCGCTGGCGCACGATCACTGGTCGTGCGCGAAGAGGACAAAGGTCGTGCTCATACGCCGAGACAGAACCCCGATTCTTTGCGGGTTGCGCACGATCGTTGGCGCACGATCACTGGTCGTGCGCGAAGAGGACAATGGTCGTGCGCATTGACCTGATCTGGAATCTTGAGCCTATCCCGAGCGCAACACTACCATTTCGCCTACCTCGCTGAACCACGATCTTTGGGGTGTTACATATCATGTGCCTGGAATGAGGAAAAACCTCTTCTCCGTGACCAACGCTGTAAACGCTGGGTATCACGTTCTGTTTGGCCCAACAGAAGTGAGGTTTCTTCGGAATGTTGAAGCAGTGAAGGCGGAGGTCATTCATGTTGGGAGGAGAGCTAAAAACTTGTTCGTTTTATCGACAAGCTCTTATGTTGACAAGATGCGGACGAATGATAGTGCTGTCATATGGCACGAGAGGTTGGGGCACGTAGGAATGGATAAGCTGAAAGCTATGGCGGTGAAAGGTCTGGTCAAGGGCCTGCCTAGTCTATCCTCCTATGGTGACGGTCATGTTTGCGCTGGATGTCAGTTCGGCAAGTCTCATCGGCTTCCGTTTGATAAGTCGCAGACAAGGAGTAGTGTGCCATTGGAGTGCATCCACGGTGACTTGATGGGACCGACTGCTACCCCAAGCCTCAGAGGCAGCAGATATATACTGGTGTTGATCGATGATTACACCAGATATGTCTGAGTATATTTCTTGAAGGAGAAGGCGGAGGCGTTTGCCAAGTTTGTGGAGTTCAAGGAGCTCGTGGAGGGTTGGCTTGGTCTGCGGGTTAAGAAGTTGAGGACTGACAACGGCGGGGAGTTCACCTCTGGTGAGTTCTCTACTTTTTGCAGGAAGGCGGGCATCCGGAGGGAGCTTACTTGTGCACATACTCCACAACAAAATGGAGTTGCAGAACGGAAGATCCATCATCTGACGGAGTCCTGCAAGTGTTGGTTGCATGCCAAGAGTATCCCAAAGTCCTTCTGGGCGGAGGGAATGTCTTGTGCTGCATACGTCATCAATCGAATGCCTCTTAGTCCCATCAATATGAAGACACCGCATGAACTGATGTTCAAGGAAAAGACAAGTGTGGCACACCTTTGGGGGTTTGGTTCCACCTGCTATGTGCACATTCCAGATGCGCTTCGTACGAAGCTAGATGCGAAGGTAAGGAAGCTAGTCATCGTGGGTTATGATGACCGGAAGAAGGGCTGGAAGTGCATGGACCCAGAGACGCGGAGATTTGTTGTATCTCGCGACGTCGTGTTCGACGAGGTGACGTCGTACAAGGGAAGTTCTGGTGTCGAGCTACCAGAAAGCATGGTGGAGGAGCCGGAGAAAACTGTGGAAAATCTTCAGGTGGAGCTACCCGTGTCACCAGGTGGTCCATCTATATCTAGTTCTTAGGAGGAGGCTTCTGGATCAGGAAGCAGGGGGAGCGATGCTCTGAGTACGTCTGGAAGGGGAGCTAGGGAAGAAGCAGCTGAGGATACTGCGAGTCAGGGGAAGGCGTTGCGGAGATCGAAGCGAACTATTATTGCCCCTGATCGTTATACAGGAGGAAACATGGTGAGCTTTGTCTCGTGTTTCTTTGCTGGTCCCTTGGATGAGAGGGAGCCACCGAGTTTTGAAAAGGCCAAAGGCGTGGAACAGTGGGATTCAAGTCCAAATGAGCTCGGAGCCCTACATTCAATGGAGAACATGTTTTACCCATTCCATTTCTTTTAGTGGTAAATGTTCAGTGAGTTGTAGTAGTAGTAATGCAGGATTTAAGTCCAAATGACACTTAAAATTCAAACATCCATCTCTTTTGATCAGGTTGCCCAATTTTTTCCCACAAAACCTTTTCGGAATGAGATCGGAGCTCTACATCTAATCGATAACAATTGTACCCATTCCGGGTCATTTAGCTGTCGATGTACAACTGGTTACAGTTGTAAAGCGAGATTCAGCTCCAAATGACACCTAAACTTCAAACAACCATAACTTTTGATCAGGTTGTCCAATTTTTGCCCACAATACTTTTTCAGAATGAGATCGGAGCCCTACATTCAATGGAGAACATGTTTTACCAGTTCCAATTCTTTTAGTGGTCAATATACCGCAGGTTGCAGTAATAATGTGGGATTTAGCTCCAAATGAGACATAAACTTCAAACATCCATAGCTTTTGATTCAGTTGCCCAATTTTTCCCACAATACCTTTTCGGAATGATATCAGAGCCCTACACCCATGGAGAACAAGTTTTACCCATTCTAGTTCATTTAGTTATCGATATACAGTGGGTTGCAATGGTACTGCGAGATTTATCTCCATATGACACATAAACTTCAAACATCCATAACTTTTGATAGGTTGTCCGATTTTTTCCCACAACCCCTTTTCAGAATGAGATCGGAGTTCTACATCCAATTAAGAACAAGATTTACCCATTTCAGTTCATTTAGTTATCGATATACATCTGGTTGTAGAGGTAATGTGAGATTTTGCTCCAAATGACAAACTTCAAACAGCCATAACTTTTGATCAGTTTGTCCAATTTTGGTCGACAACACTTTTTCAGAATGAGCTCGTAGCTCTACATTTAATGGAGAACATGTTTTAGCCATTCCAACTCTTTTAGTGGTCAATATACAATGGGTTGCAGTAGTAATGCGGGATTTAGCTCCAAATGATACCTAAACTTCAAACATTCATAGCTTTTGATCTTGTTGCATGAATTTTTCCTACACCACAGTTTTGAGATGATATCTGAGCCCTAAATCCAATGGAGAACACGTTTTACCCATTCCAGTTCATTAAGTTGTCGATATATAGCGGGTTGTGGTGGTAATGCATGATTTAGCTCCAAATGACATCTAAACTTGAAACATCCATAACCCTTATTCAGGTAGTCTGATTTTTGCCTACAACACCTTTTCAGAATAAGCTCAGAGCTCTACATTCAAAATACAGAGAGTTGCAGTAGTAATGCGGGATTTAGCTCCAATTGACACCTGAACTTCAAACATCTATTACTTTTGAACCGGTTGTCTGATTTTTGCCCACAACAACTTTTCGGAATGAGATTGTAGTCCTACGTCCAATGGAGAGCATGTTTTACCCATTCCAGTTTGTTTAGTAGTCTATTTACAGCTAGCTGGTTGCAGTGGTAAGGTGAGATTGAGCTCCAAATGACACCTAAACTTCAAACAGCCATAACTTTTGATCCAGTTGTCTGATTTTTGCCCACAACACTTTTTGGAAAGAGCTTGGAGCCCTATATTAAATGGAGAATAGGATTTGCCCATTCGAGTTTGTTTAGTGATTAATGGACAGTGGGTTGCCATGAAAATGAGGGATTTAGTTTCAAATGACACCTAAACTTCAAGCATCCCTAACTTTTGATCACGGTGTCTGGATTTTGCCCACAACACCTTTTTGGAATGAGATCAGAGCTTTATATCCAATAAAGCACAAGTTTTAACCATTCCAGTTCGTCTAGTGGTCGTTATACAGTGGGTTGTAGTAGTAATGCTGGATTTAGCTCCAAATGACACCAAAACATCAAACAACCATAACTTTTGATCCAGTTGTCCAATTTTTGCCCACAACACCATTTCGGAATAAACTCGGTGTTGATGTCGAAAATGCACCTCCATGATCAACGCTAGGGAAGCGAGAGAAAAAGGAGGTTGCGAGTTGTCGGTTACTACTGACTTAGTGAGTATAGATCACCTAGACCGCTGGTAGCTGTCAAAACCAGACTTCGCCCGTCATGGCGAATGCCACTCCTGTGACGGGCTTTCCTTTGATTTAAGAAAATCGATTACAAGGAAAGAATAATAAAAGTCGGGCGAATAATAAGCCGCAAGGCGCAGAACTCGAGACCGCAGCTCTTACAAGCGAGCTCCTGGATACGATTATCGGTGTCTTGGGAATGCCCCCCCCCCCCCCCCCGTATTTACAGGCTCGGGGGCCTGCCCAAATGGGCAGGGCTTGAATAACCGCCTGCCCGAATATAGGAGAATCAGACAGGGGGTGACAGGATGCAGAAGGAGAAAATAAAAGGAAATCCGCACGGCTTGGCGGCTTGAACCATGGGTTATGCTGAGCTTGGATTGGAACAAGTCTTGACTTGAGAAGAGAAGTAGCCCGCGCGGACTGTGATCTGAAGCCGTGACTTGATTTCAGGACTTGACCCTTGATTGATGTAAATCCTTGATGGTGGTCTAGGCTACCTAAACCGCCCGGCTTGTTCTTTATGAGTCGCGAGACTTGTATACAGACCATCAATGGTAGAGCTAGACGGCTAGGGTTGGCAAGCCATCCGGTATGAGGGAGTTATTACATTAGATAGCGGCCTTCTGGGTAAACATGATCCCCTTGCATTTTTAAATTTCAAGGAAATTTTGAAAATGTAAGTTCTAGCCGGAGACCTGACTTGCTCTAGAAACTATAAAAGCTCTGAAAGCTCTCTATATTCTGCATAATTCTTTCGCAGTCACGGGACACTACTCATCGTTAGCGATTAGTCTTTTTCGAGCCGGCAGCCCTTTGATCTAGATGGATGATCTGATGTCCAAGATTATAGACCGCCAGGGGAAGGAGGCCGACCAGTCGAAGAAGAAGAAAGTATGGCGGCCTGAAAAGACTGACCGCATTGTCGCCACTACCAATGTTGAGAAAGCGGTTAACCTAAACACATTTGTGGTTGATGAGGACGATGCTAAACCCCCTGCGGGTTGTGTCAACCTTTCTCCGGTCGCCCTGTATGCGCCATCAGACAAAGTGACTTCCATCACTACTCCTTTATTAACCGCAGGGGGTAATTTGATATTATATACACTGCCTCTGGAGAGCCTCTTTTTAAAGTAAATGACAAGGAGGAAGAGGTCGTGTATTCTCCAAAACTGGCCGAACTAAATGCCTCTACGCTGGTGGTGGTCATAGAAGATAACTATGGAAAATCACAACAAGCCAAACTGACTTCGGTGAAGAAGAGAAGGCGAGCTGAATTGACGACGGACTGGGTGATCAGGAAGGCTAAAAGGCTGAAAGCCCAGAACAGAGTTATTTCTGAGAGATCGGGCGCAGCTAGCCTTCAGCATAAAGCGCATGAGAAAGAAGTCGCTGAGGGCATTACAACTCCTTCTGATAAACCGGACGAACCTCCATCCAACTCCGCTGCCAGCGTTACTTTAAGTGAAATCTTCAAAAATATAGATACTCTTGAGAAGCAAGATCGGCTTCTGGATACCCCCGCGACTTTGAATGAAGTCGAGTCTGAGAATGCGGTTAGATCTGAGAAAGCCGATCCAATCCGGAGATCTCTAAAGAAACTGGATTGTGGAAGTTAAAGTAGAAAGCAGAGGAATTAAGATGATCTTTACACGAGTCGAAACCGCCAAACCCCCTGGCCAAAGGTAAAAAAGGGTGCAGTCTTTCGTTATGCTCGCTTTTTTAAATTGCGGCCACGGAAAAAACAGATCGATTTGATTTTGAACACGCCATCGAACTTCTTTCTGTAAACTTCCATTGTCAAACAGAAGCAGAGCGAAAGAATTTGGAGAGAACAACGTCGAAAGATGGATCCTGAACAATCAAGGCGACCTGTATTTCCAGGCCTTAGTCTTGTTGAGGCGGTCAACGGATGAGAAAGTATTGAAATTAGCGGTCTTGATTCTATATTATTCCCTCTGTATCAAGTTATCCACTTCTTATTGTTTTAACCGCATTTTCTTTATTACAGATGCATCTGAGCCGCTTATGAAGCCGGGCGACCTGACCGCTAGTAACCCTCAACTACCACCACCACCACCGCCAAGCTTCTCATTAAACTTAAGTGTTGGAGAAGAGGCACAGGTCGACCCCAAGGATTCACTTATCATTTTGTAGGAAAAGGTGGAGGATCTTGAAGAAACCAACCGGATAAAGATGCTTGAATGGAGAAATGCGATGGAGAAACAAGCTGAGATCGCGCGAGTTAAGGAGCGGGACTTGCGGCTCACATTGGAGGTTGAGAGAAAAGAAATGCTGGAAAGAGAGAAGGTGTTGCAGGATCAAATCGCCACCCTGGTCGCGTGACATGACAAGGAGAGGAAAGCAAGTCGAAAATTTGAAGATGATTATAAATACTACCGAGGGAAGTATTTGCATCTGACTTGGGAGGTTAGTTGGAATCAGCGACCTGTAAGTGATGAGAGACTACGTACATCAAGCCACTCGGTTGCTGGGGAGACCTCAAATCCCCCAGCGGCTAGGGAAGCTGAACATGTCGTTATTCCTGGAGAGGCTGTCGCAGCATTGCCTCCACACGCTATTCCTGTAGTGCGGGTAGAGCGTGATGCTGCGCGGCTTCATAGCACCATCAACCACCTTCACCAAAACGTGAGTCAGATGTATACACTTCTCTTGCAAACCAGTGACCAGATCACACGCCTTCATCGTGAGGATCCTCCTTCAAATCATCAACCGTAGGCGGCTTATATTTGAAACTTATGTGTTGTAATATTATTCGTTTGATCTTTCGGACAATCCTCCAACATTGTAAGCTCTCCTGGTGATATTTTATCGTTTAATGACTTTGAATATCATATGATATCTCTCAATTGTTCATGCGGTTTGTATTGTATGCTTGCGATTTCTTTTGTAGAATACTTCGAATATACAGGTTTCTGGCCGCGCGGTTAGGCTGGTTAGCCGTGATTTGATTTGTCTATGTGTAGGTCATGGGATTCTATAAATAGCAGATATTCTGGAGAATCTTTCAACGATACTCAAGATGCGGGAGAAAGAACAAGTCGAGAAAGTTGCGGTCGTCCGGACTGATGTCGCTTCAGCATTCCATTCAGCAGATCATAAGGAATGTCGCCTCATAGTGACCGAGTTAAACGAATTTATTGATAAACATATGAATGGAAGCTCGTTGCTCGCGCGGCTTCCTTTTCGTGATGAGCGAATTAACTCTTCCAATCCTTCTTAGATCGCAATTCCCATAGACCATTTTGATAATGGTTTCAAATTACCAGTGCTGCTAGAGGTCGTCGCAATCTTCGATCATTATGGAGTTGTTCTAGGGCTACTTCCACCGAATTCCATAGCCGACATATATAGTTTCATATCTTACTTGCGGTTTGAGGGAGTTCGCTTCTCCATCAGCTTGTTCAGAAGGTTTTTTCCGTGCAGTCTATCCCAGATGTTAGGACAAAAATATTCAGAGGGAACTTATACTTCGGGTGCAGGGGACTTAAGGTGGTGAAATTGGCGAACAAGATTCCGAACTGGTCAGAAAGATATTTGATCTTTGAAGGCCAACTCGGACTGTTGCAAGTCAACCTGCAGGTTCAAGAAGAGGAGTTTTTTCAACAATGCGATGTTGAAGGAGTTGAGCAGGAAATTTATGAATTCATCAAGAATAAGCGGCTTAATGTAAATCATTACATCCCGCTGCTTTCTGAGTTAGAACAAACTCAGCCTGAGAACAGTAAGCTTCCCATAACTTGCTACTTCTGACCACGCGGCTTGTATATTAACATTTCGTTCTTGCTTTGCAGCTGCTGCAATTGTTCCAAAGAATAAGCCGTTTAGCCCGGGCGGTCTGATTTTGACCCAGAGAGTGAAAAGACAGAAAAGAAACATGCCGCAAACATTTGGAGGGGAGGAAGACTCGGATTCTTCTGGCGAGTTCACCCCCCTTAACTTTTGCGGCAATCCAAAAGATCTACAAGGCTTCCTGACCTTACGCTGGCATCCTGAGGGTGAATGCATCCAAGTATCTACCGTGCTTCCATACTGGGGAAGTGAGAAGATAAGTCGCCATGCAGCAGCCGCCGGTACCGTTCTTTATGGTCGGCAAAACTTGAAAAAACTCAAAGAAATTTCTGAAGAAGAGTTGTCCGAGCTACCCGCAAGGAGAAGGGCAAAATAAGGTCGGCGAAGACGATCTAGAGGAGGAGGAAGAAGAAGAAGATGGTGAAGATGAAGAGGAAGATGATGAGGTTGCGATTGATGGCAAGGAGAGAGACGATGCGGTTTCTGAAGCCAGTGATGCTGAGGATGAAACCGAGCGAGCTAAAAGTCGAGAGATGGAGGATTCGAACAGCTCCAACAGTGGACCAACAAGCACTTCATCGGGTAGCATGACTTACTCGCCTGACGTCGATATTGAGGACGGTGGAGACTTGAACTCCCCTGCGGCCAAGAGACTCAAGTCGAAAGACTAGTTGCTTTTATGTTTGTATTTAGATTTGCCTTACATACCCGATGGCTTAGATATGTTAGCCGGCCGGTTTAAACAGATATAAATGTATTTTTGAGAATTTAAAAGGAAATATAATTACCTGTTCTTATGTGTGTCCTTGCAATTTTACTTACTTGTTGATTATTCATATGTGGTCCATTATCTTTGCGTTATTCTTTTCAAACCGCAAATCCTTTCTTGAAGTAGCCAGAAATAGTATTTCCACATGTCCAGATAATAAACATCAAGTCGCGCGATCAACTTCCAGTCTGGGCGACTAACAGTTTGAGCCCTGAATATACGGGAGTTCCAAAAGAATAATTGTCTTGATGTCATGAAATATTATTCTGGCGGTTTATTGTTTAAGTTCTGAAATAGACTTCAATTCTGCAAAGATAAATCACGACTTGTTCCGAAGAATAATTATCTCAAACTTCAGCTTGATTCCAAAAATTATTGTCACTGAGACAGCCCTACCCATCAGATAATAATTTTGAGTTGAAGCCATCATAACCCAAGTCGAGCGAATTATGCTTGTTCATATTTCTCATAAGCAAATTAATTCAGACCGAGCGAATAATACCAGCTCGCATTTACTATAGTAGAGTGATCCATGTCGTTCGAATAACATTGTTATCAACAACAATTTTAGATGGAAATAGTGGTTGCCTTTTAGAGAGAAAACCCCGACTCTTTTATTCGAGTCGAAAACGTCGTCTTGCGGCTTCCTATAATGACCTATTTTTTAGCATTAAAGCCAAATATATTTATCCGTCTGGCCTCTATTACACCATCCGGCCTGCATATTACATTGTCGTTTCTTCCAACATGTGATATTCTTTTTCAAGTCGGCCGGCTTAATAGGCCAAACCACCCGATCTTAAGAATCATAGGTTTTAAGTGACCAAGTGAGCAGGTGCTTGTACATAGCAAGCATTGCTTTCCTCAAATGATCACAGAAGCTGTAAAAGGAAAAGAACTACCTGTAAAGAAGAAAGAAAATTATAGACTCAGGTGACCAAGTGGGCAGGTGCGCAACAAGCATTGCTTTCCTCAAGTGGTCACCAGAGCTGTAAAAATTTTAACGACTCAACTGCTCTCTTGCCTAGGGATACAAACAAAGTTGATCAATTGAGCAGGTGTGCTTATATAACGAACATTGCTTTCCTTGGAGAGATCAACTCGGTTGTGGGTCCCCTGTAGGCACCGCTTGAGAATACCTAAGAGTATTTGATGGTCACAAACTAAGATGATTAGTTGGGCAGGTGCGCGTATATAGCTAGCATTGCTTTCCTCAGAAAGATCATCAAAGTTGTAACTATATCCCTTTCGGGGCACGGTAGTGCTAACAGTCACCTAGACCTACATTGATGCAGAGGTGTGTTAGATACCGGTCGGGATCCAATATTCTGAAGACCACCACACAGGAATTGGCAAGCTTCCACTACACGTGTGCGAAAACTCCCCGCTACACGTGGTCTTTGTGGTATTACGCTAATGACTACAATCTGTGGGGGTTCATGCAGAACTTGGCGCTGTCTCCATGGTTCAGTGAGAAACAAAAGAGGACCAAGTTACTAGATAAGAAAAAGTGTCAGTAGGGAGCTCTTTATTTAATATCAAAATGCCAATAAATGAGAGAGATAGCATTTTAAGGATAGAACCGTTTCAAATTGTCACTGCTCCAGGTATGTGAAATGTCTTCTCCATCACATGTCTAAAGGCGATAAGATCCACTCTTTAGCACCTCCTTGACGATGAATGGACCTACCCAATTGGGATTCAATTTTCTAGCGGCACCCATTCTGGCTGCAACATCCACTTTTTTGAGTACTATATCTCCGACTGCGAATTGCTTGATTCTGACGTTCTTATCAAAATATCTCGCCATTCTCCTCTTCACTTCCTCCTGTCTGATAGTTGCTTCATCTTGGATCTCTTTGATTAATCCAGACTATATTTTATCTCTTCATTATTGGCTTCCATCCATGCATCGCCTCCCTATTTTGCAAACATAATTCTGAGACTGGTCACTTCAAACACTATTGGAACGAGTACCTCCGAACCATGAGATAATTTGAATGGCGTTTCCCCTGTGGCTGAAGTTGGTGTAGTTCGAAGAGTCCAAAGAACGGAAGGGAGTTGTTCTGCACAGTTTCCTTTTTGATTTAAAACCCTCTTCTTTAGAAGATACAGGATTTGCCTATTCACAACGTCCACCTATCCATTACTCCTGGGATGATGTACTGAGGAGAATCGTAGCTCAATCCCAATCTAATCACAGAAATTGATCATTTCTGAATTTTTAAACTGTGGGCCATTATCGGTAACGATGGCCAACGGGATTCCATGTCGGCAGACAATTTCTCCCCAGGTGAAGTTTTTGAAAATCTGTGTGGTGGTTTTGGCCAATGCCTTCGCTTCAATCCACTTGCTGAAATAGTCAATCATGACGATTATAAAGTGACGTTGGCCACTAGTAGTTGAGAAGGATCTGATAAGATCCATCCCCCAAACTGCGAATGGCTAAGGCGTTGCTATTGATCTGAGCGTCTGGGATGGTTGGAGTTGAAGTGGAGCAAACTTTTGACACTGAACGCATCGCTTGGCAAAGGCTTTTTCATCTTTCCTCATTGTTGGCCAAAAATACCCTTGTCTCAGGATTCTGTTCTCTAAAGTTTTTGCCCCTGAATGACTTCCACATTCTCCAGAATGGACTTCCTGGAGTATTATAGGAACTTCCTCCTCTGAGACACATCTTGCTAGAGGGGAAATGCGGGTTTTACTGTACATAACTCCTGCCACTAAATAATAGTAGGCTACTTTCCTTCTGAACCTCTTTTTGTCTTTTATCAATGGATAAAACTCCCTTTTAGATAAATACAGCTCGAAAGGATCTTTCCAGGAAGGACGTTGATCAATCTGCATTAATTCCCCTCCTTCTGTTGCTAGATGGAAGAGTTCCGAGGTTACTCCCCCTGACGGAAGTCCAAACTTCGACAATTCGTCTGCCTCTTCATTTTGTACCCTTGGGATATGTTCAATGATGAAAGTTCTAAATCTTCCAATCTCTTTTTTAGCCAGTAACAGATACTTCCTCAGCATTGGCTCCCTTGTCTCAAAGTTTCCCAACACCTGTGAAGCCATCACAAGGGAGTCCATTTTGATATGCACGTGCTCTATACCCAGCTCTTTTGCAAGTCTTAGACCAGCCAAGAGTGCTTCATACTCGGTTTGGTTGTTTATGACCGGAAAGAAGAACTTGACGTCTTGTTCTAGTTTAATACCATTTGGATTGACCAGGACAACTCCCGCTCCTGTAGAGTTTCTGCCTATGACCCCATCTACATAAATGGTCCAGGCTAAGGGAGGACTTTCTACTTGCTCAGGATTAGTCTCTGTTATATCTATCATGAAATCTGCTAGCACTTGTGCTTTGATTGCTGTCCTAGGGATATAAGATATTTCGAACTTGCTTAGTTCTATTGCCCATTTATCTAACCTTCCTGAATGATCTGGTTTCTCTAAAATATTTCTCAAAGGATGATCAGAGACCACTTGAATAGGATGGGCCTGAAAAGAAAGAAGGAAGTCTGCGAGATGACATTACCAAAGCTAGAGCTAGCTTTTCCAAGATTGAATATCTAGTCTCCACATATTTAAGGATACGACTAACGTAGTAAAAATGGAACTAATTTTTCTTCTCCTCCCGGATGAGGACGGAGCTTACCGCGTTCGGTCCAACCCCTAAATATAAGAATAATGTTTCCCCCTCACAGGGACTTTGGAGTAGGGGGGTTGACGTTAACTATTTTTTCAACTGCTCAAAAGCATCGTTACACTCCTCATTCCACTCGAACTTGGATGCCCTTCAGAGTGTCTTAAAAAATAGAGCAGTCTTATCTCCTGCTCTGGATATGAACCGGCTCAAACCTGCCAACCTTCCTCCCAACTGTTGAATCTCTTTTGGGCTGCGTGGAGGTGTCATATCAAGAATAGCCTTCACCTTATCTGGATTCGGAGCGAGGCCATCTGGAGTGAGGAGATGCCGGATAAACTTCCCCTTATTTGTTCCAAACACGCATTTGAATGGGTTTAATTTTAGTTTGAACCTTCGTGGAGTAGCGAATGTCTCTATGAGGTCTTTCAGATGTGCTGAAAAGGTTTTACTTTTTAAGAGAAGATCATCGACATAGACTTCGAGATTTCTCCCCTTTTATTGTTTAAAGACTGTATCATCAATCTCTGGTACGTGGCACCCGCATTTTTGAGGCCAAAAGGCATCACAAGGTAGCAATAACATCCGTCATTCATAATGTAGGACGTCTGAGGGATGTCAGGTTTGTGCATTCAAATTTGGTGATAACCAGAGAATGCATCTAAAAAACTCATGAAATAATACCCAACCGCGGAATCAACTAAAACATCTATCTAAGGAAAAGGGTAACAATCTTTAGGGCATGCTTTATTAAGTTTTGTGAAATCCACACACATTCGTCACTTCTCTCTGATTTTTTCACCATCACAACATTTGACATCCAGGTGGGGTATTGAATTTCAGAAATGAATTTTGCTTTAAGAAACTTGGCGACTTCTTCCTTAATCGGTATTGCCAGCTTGGTTGCCACCTCCCTCTTCTTCTGTTGAACCGGCTTAAAGTCGAGAGAGATGTTGAGATGGTGGCAAGCCACGTCTGGGTCCACTCCTGGCATATCTTCTACCGACCAGGCAAAGATATCTAAATTTTCCAGAAGGCAGGAGATCAGTTGGATCTTTTTTTCCTTGGATAGTTCCGCATTAATGATCAGCTTCTTTTCTTCTCCTTCAGCAATGGGGACCTCTTGGGTCACCTGAGCAGGTTCCAGGTGAGCCCCTTCTCGTACTTCATTCTCTTTAGCAGCTTCCGGGGGTTTGGATAATTCAGGGATAGTGGTCGGAAATTCAGAAAGAGGAGCACTTGCGATCATGTTGACCGTTCTTACGTAACGTTCCATGGCCACCTTGGGATCACTTTGAATCTGATATTGTCTCCCCTTTTTAGGAAACTTGAGAGCAAGGTGGAAAGTAGATACCACCGCCCGATAGGCATTCAAGATGGGTCTTCCGAAGATGGCAATATAACTACTGGGGGCATCTACCACCACGAAATTGATAAGCTTTGTTATTCCTCCCAGCGATACAAGAAGCTCGACTGTACCAACCAAGATTTTATGCACAGTGTAATTTTCAATTATAGATTTAATTACCACGACGTCATCAAATGGGTTTGTAGTTGGAGGGAGATCATCTCGGCCGACCGCCCTTTCCGTAGCATAAGTGGAAGTGACTACTACTTCCTGTTGGAAGACTCTTGCAACACTCAACTTTCGAGAAGACTCGGGCCCAGCTCCTCCATGGATACATCAAATATGATTGAGGGGACCCTCATCATTTACCTCAATGCACTTCGTGATAGGATGAATGTCACCATAACAGCCAACATTTTCCACATCAATGCACTCCCAACTGACTTCTGCTACCTCTTTCCCGTTGGAAGCAGATGGTTTAGCAGATATCTCTTTTTGAATCGGGTCTTGGAGCTTCCCCTCTCCCAAGAGCCTTTCAATTAATAGGCGGAGGGCTCGACAATTTTCCTTCAGATTCCCTCCTTCCTTGTGATATTCACAAAAGAGATTTGGGTTGCGGTTTCTGACATCTGACCTCAGGGGAGCAGGCCTCTTAAAGTCAGGCTTCTTTTACAAGATTTGAACGACTTTGTTCATGGAGACATTGAGTGGGGTGAAGGTCTCCTGAGAATTATCATATTGGCTGGATGGACCGACTGGAGGGGAAGGCACAATGTATTGTGGCAGATACACAGGCATTGTTTGTGGAATTGGCACAAATGGAGCCGGTGTGGCAGCCAACGACGGTTTCTGTTCCTGAAACCGTTGATGGTCGAAAGAAGGTGGCTTATGCCTAAAATTTCTCCCCCTCGGAGCACGAGGTTCTAAATCTGGTCGAGGTGGATGGTGGTATTGCTGATGATTAGCAGAAGAAGAGCTGGATGGGTATTTATCACTTACCAGCATTGCGACATAACCTGGGTTGCTCTTTTCACCCCCTGATAAACATATTCGCTAGGTTGATCATTTCTTGGTAAGTTTTTGGTTCCCTGATGTTAGCTTCAAACTTGAGTGGCCCCTCCCTTAGACCATTGATCAGGGCAACTCTATATAGCTCTGGATTAACATTCTGGATCTCCATGATTTCTTTTTGAAATCGATCCACAAAATGAACCCATGTCTCTTCCTCACGCTGCTTGATTTCAAATAGGGCCACAGGGCCACTTTTCCTTTTGTTCGAGGTAGAGAATCTCAGAAGGAACTCTCTACGCAGCTCAGCAAAATAATTGATGGATTGGGGGCGCAATCCATAAAACCACACCCTCGCTTGCCCATCAAAGGACGTCATGAGGAGTTTGCACTTTGTAGCATCAGTAAGGGTCTTTAGGGCAACAACGGACTCAAAGGCTTGTCGATGCGCCGCTGGGTCAGATTCTCCATTATACGTTGGTAAGCGAGGTTCCTTGAAATTATTTGGAGCTGGCTCCCCTCGAACTTCATTAATGAATGGGGAAGGCTCTTCAGTATCCTCATAAAGAGGAGGAATGAGGTAACAAGCCGCAACAGTTGCGGCTACCTGAGGATAAGCCGTCGGATAGGGGAAGCGAGATGTGGTAGAAGTTGTACCCTGGAAGTTGAGAGCCCGCTCCGGAATGTCTTGGGAGGCCTCTCGGAAGCTAGCCCGCCGAGTTATAAAATCGTCTTGGAATGGTTGTGGATTGGCGACTTGAGGCAAAGAATATGGAGGAGGAGGAGGAGGAACTGGTGTAGCCGCTGGTCTAACCGTAGTTTGCTGAGAGGTTAGCCGCTCAGTAAGCGTGGCTAAGGACTGACCGATCGCCTCCAATCGCTGATCGGTCAGCTTCCGAGCCCGCTCAACTTCTTATTTTTACTGCTCCAGTGCCTTCCACAAGGTATCATCGTTATGATCCGAGCAATCTCTTTGGGCGAATTGGCGATCTGATATTTTGTCGAGGAATTCACCAACAACTTGATATCTGAAGGTCGTGTGTTTCTGTTGATGCCGAAAATGCACCTCCACGATCAACGCTAGGGAAGCGAGAGAAAAAGGAGGCTACGATTTGCCGGTTACTACTGACTTAGTGAGTATAGATCACCTAGACCGCTGGCAGTGGTCAAAACCAGACTTTGCCCATCACGGCGAATGCCACTCCTGTGATGGGCTTTCCATTAATTCAAGAAAATCGGTTACAGCAGGTTATAGGGAAAGAATAATAGAAGTCGGGCGAATAAAAAGTCGCAAGGCGCAGAACTCCAGACCGCAGTTCTTACAAGCGAGCTCCTGGATACGAGTGTCGGTGCCTTGGGAATGTCCCCCCCCCCCCCCCCCCCCCCCCCCCCCCCCCCCCCCCCCGCCCCCCTCATATTTATAGGCTCGGGGGCCTACCCAAACGGGCAAGGCTAGAATAACCGCCTGCCCGAATATAGGAGAATCGGGCAGGGGTGACGGGATGTAGAAGGAGAAAATAAAAGGAAAGTTGCTTGGCCTGGCGGCTTGAACCCTGGGTTATGCTAAGCTTGGATTGGAACAAGTCTTGACTTGAGAAGAGAAGCAGCATGCGCGGACTGTGATATAAAGCCATAATTTGCGTTCTGGACTTGAGCCTTGATTGTTGTTAATCCTTGATGGCGGTCTGGGCTACCTAGTACGCCCCGCTTGTTCTTGATTAGTCGGGAGACTTATATGCAGACCATCAATGGTAGAGCTAGACGGCTAGGCTTGATAATCCGTCTAATCTGAGAGAGTTATTACTTTGGATAACAGTCTTTTGGGTAAACACTCGTAGCCTTACAACCAATGGAGAACAAGTTTTACCCGTTCCAGTTCGTTTAGTGGTCAATATACTGTGGGTTGCAGTAGTAATGCGAGATTTAGCTCCAAATGACACCTACACTTTAAACATCAATAATTTCTGATCTGGTTGTCCGTTTTTTGTCAACAATACCTTTCCAGAATGAGCTCGGAACCCTACATCCAATGGAGAACAAAGTTTTATATGTTCTAGTCCGTTAAGTTGTCAATATATAGCGGGTTGTAGTGGTAATGATGGATTTAGCTCCAAATGGCACCTAAACTTCAAACAACCATAACTTTTGATCTGTTTGTCCGATTTTTACCTACAACACCTTTTCGGAATGGCTCGGAGCCTTACATTTAATGTAGAATAAGTTTTACCTATTTTAGCTCATTTTGTGGTCAATATACTGCGGGTTGCAGTGGTAATGCAGGATTTTGCCCCACATGATACCTAAACTTCAAGCATCCATAAATTTTGAATCGGTTGTCTGATTTTTGCTAACATCTTTCTATAATGACATATAAGTTCTATATCCAATTGAGCACAAGTTTTACCAATTCCAGTTCGTTTTAGTGCTCTATATACAGTGGGTTGTAGTGATAATGCGGTTTTTAACTCCAAATGACATCTAAATTTCAAACAGCTATTACTTATCCATTTGTCTGATTTTTACCCTATACACCTTTTCGGAATGACCTCACAACCCTAAATCCAACTAAAAATAGGATTTATCCATTCGAACTTGTTTAGTGGTCCATGGACAGCGGGTTGTAGTGGAAATGAAGGATTTACCTAAAAAGATACTTAACCTTCAAGCACCCATAACTTTTGATCTGCTTGTCCGATTTTTGCCCACAACACCTCTTTGGAATGGCTCGGAGCCCTACATCCAATGGATAACAAGTTTTACCCATTTTATTCATTTTGTAGTCAATATTCAGCGGGTTGCAGTAGTAATGTGGGATTTTGCTCCACATGATACCTAAACTTCAAGCATCCATAACTTTTGATCTGTTTGTCAGATTTTTGCTCACGACACATTTTTAGAATGAGTTCTGAGCCCTATATCCAATCGAACACAAGTTTTACCAATTCCAGTTCGTTTAGCGGTCAATATACAGCAAGTTGCAGCTATAATGCGGAATTTAGCTCCAAGTGACATCTAAACTTCAATCAGTCATTACTTTTGATTTGATTGTCCTTTTTGCCATCTACACCTTTTCAGAATGAGCTCGCAGCACTAAATCCAATGGAGAATAGGCTTTATTCATTGGAGTTAGTGTAGTGGTCGATGGACAGTGGGTTGTAGTGGAAATGAGGGATTTACCTGCAAATGATACCTAAACTTCAAACTTCGATAACTTTTGATCCAGTTGTCCAATGTTTGCCCACAACAACTTTTCAAATGAGATTGGAGCCCTAAATGAAGAACAAGTTTTACACATTCCAGTTCATTTAGTTGTCAATATACGGCGGGTTGCAGTGGTAATGCGATATTTAACTCCATATGATACCTAAACTTGAAACAGCCATAACTTTTGACCAGTTTGTCCGATTTTTCCCACAACACCTTTTCAGAATTAGCTCGGAGCCCTACATTCAAAGGAGAACATGTTTTACCTGTTCCAGCTCTTTTATTGGTTTATGCACAACGGATTGTAGCAGTAATGCGGGATTTAGCTCCAAATGACACCTAAACTTCAAACATCCATATCTTTTGGTTTGGTTGCCCGATTTTTTCCCATTTTTTCCCACAACACCTCTTCGGAATGAGATCGGAGCCTACATCAAATGAAGAATAATTTTACCAATTCTAGTTCATTTAGTTGTTGATATACATCTAGTTGCAGTGGTAAAGCGAGATTTAGCTCAAAATGACACCTAAACTTCAAACAAACATAACTTTTGATCAGGTTGTCTGATTTTTGCCCACAATACTTTTTCAGAATGAAATCAGAGCTCTACATTCAATGGAAAACATGTTTTACCTGTTCCAATTCTTTTAGTGGTCAATATACAACGGGTTGCAATAGTAATGCGGGATTTAACTCCAAATGACACCTAAACTTCAAACATCCATAGCTTTTGATCCGGTTTTCTTATTTTTGCCCACAATACCTTTTCGGAATGAGATCAGAGCCTTACATCCAATGGAGAACAAGTTTTACCCATTCCAGTTCATTTAGTGGTCGATATACAGTAGTTTGCATTGGTAATGCGGGATTTCGCTCCAAACGATACAAAAACGTTAAACAGACATAACTTTTGATCCGGTTGTCTGATTTTTGCTCACAACACCTTTTTGGAATGAGCAGTACAATGAGCACAGGTTTCACCCATTCCAGTTCATTTAGTGGTCGATATACAGTGAGTTGTAGTGGTAATGCAGAATTTAGCTTCAAATGACACCTAAACTTCAAACCATAACTTTTGGTCCGGTTGTCTGATTGTTTCCCCATAACACCTCTTCGAAAAGATCTCGGAGCCCTACCTTAAATGGAGAACAAATTTTACCCGTTCCAGTTCGCTTAACAGTCAATATACAGCGGGTTGCAATGGTAATGAAGAATTTACCTCCAAATGACACCTAAACATCTAACAACCATAACTTTTGATCCCGTTGTACGATTTTTGCCCACAACACCTTTTCGGAATGGATGGAGCCCTACATCCAATGGAGAACAATACCAGTTCCAGTTCGTTTAGTGGTCGATATACAGCGGATTGCAAAAGTACTATGAGATTTAGCTCCAAATGACACAAAAACTTCAAATATCCATAAACTTTTGATCCAGTTGTCTGAATTTTGCGCACAATACCTTTTTGGAAAGAGCTCGGAGCCTTACATCCAATGAAGAGTACGTTTTACATGTTCTAGCTTATTTAGTGGTCGATATTCAATGGTTTGTAGTGGTAATGTGAGATTTAGCTCCAAATGACACATAAACTTCAATGAGCCCTAACTATTGACTTGATTGTCTGATATTTGCCCATAACACCTTTTCGGAATAGCTCGGAGCCCTACATTCAATGGAGAACATGTTTTACCCATTTTAGTTTATTTAGTGGTCAATATACTGCGGGTTCTAGTGGTAATGCGAGATTTAGCTCTAAATCACACATAAACTTTAAACACCCATAACTTTTGGTCTGATTGTCTAATTTGTGCACACAACACATTTTTGGAATGAGCTCAGAGCACGACATCCAATGGAGAACAAATTTTACCCGTTCCAGTTGATTTAGTGGTTGATATACAACTAGTAATAGTGGTAATGCAGAATTTAGCTCCAAATGACTCATAAACCTCAAACATTCATAACTTTTGATCTGGTTGTCCATTTTTTCCCACAACATCTTTTCAGAATGAGATCGGAGCCATACATCCAAGGTTAACAAGTTTTACCCATCCCAACTCATTTAGTGGTCGATATACAGCAGGTTGTAGTGGTAATGCGAGATTTAGCTCCAAATGACACATAAACTTCAAACAGCCATAACTTTTGATCCAGTTGTCCAATTTTTTCTCACAACACCTTTTTGGAATAAGCTCGGAGCCCTACATCCAATGGAAAATAAGTTTTACCCATTCCAGTTTAGTCATCAATATAGAATGGGTTGCAGTAATAATGCAGGATTTAGCTCCAAATGATACTTAGGCTTCAAACGTCAATAACTTTTGATCCGTTTGTCTGATTTAGTTGTCAGTATACAACCAGTTGTAGTGGTAATGTAGAATTTAACTCCAAATGACACCTAAACTTTAAGCAGCCAAATATTTTGATCCAGCTGTCCGATTTTTGCCCACAAGAACTTTTCGGAATAAGATCGGAACCCTACATCCAATCGAGAATAAGTTTTGTTCATTCAAGTTAGTTAAGTGGTCGATATACAACGGGTTGTAGTGGTAACGCGGGATTTAGCTCTAAATGACACATAAACTTTAAGCATTCATAACTTTTGATCCGGTTGTCTGATTTTTTGCCCACAATACCTTATTGGAAGGAGATCGAAGCCCCATATCCAATTGAGCACAAGTTAAACCCATTCCAGTTAGTTTAGTGGTCGATATACATCGAGTTGTAGTGGCAAGACGTGATTTAGCTCCAAATGACACCTGAACATCTATAACTTTTGATCTGATTGTCTGATTTTTGCCTACTACACCTTTTCAGAATGAAATCGGAGCCCTACATCCAATGGAGCACACGTATTCCCTGTTGTAGTCCGTTTAATGGTCGATATGCAGCGGGTTGCAGTAATAATTCATGATTTAGATCAAAATGACACAAACATCAAACAACCTTAAGTTTTGATCTGGTTGTCCGATTTTTGCCGACACTACGTTTTTGGAATGAGCTCGGAGCCCTATATCCAATGGAGAATAGGTTTTACATGTTCCAATTTGTTTAGTGGTCGATATTCATTGGTTTACGGTGGTAATGCAAGATTTAGTTTCAAATGATACATAAACTTCAAAAACCATAACTTTTGAATTGGTTATCTGATTTTTTCCCACAATACCTTTTTGGAATGGCTCGGAGCCTTACAACAAATGGAGGACAAGTTTTAAATGTTTTAGTTCGTTTAGTGTTCAATATACAGCAGGTTGATTTTGTTGTCCGATTTTTATCCACAATAACTTTTCGGAATGAGCTTGGAGCACTACATCAAATTGAGCTAAATTTTTAGCCTTTCCAGTTCATTTAGTGGTCGATATACAGCGAGTTGTAGTGGTAATGCATAATTTAGCTCCAAATGACACCTAAACTTCAAACATCCGTAACTTTTGATCAGGTTCTCAAATTTTTGCTAACAACACAAATTCAGAATTAGCTCAGAGCCCTACGTTTAATGGAGAACATGTTTTACCTATTTTTGTCCTTTTACTGGTCATTATACAGCAGGTTGGAGTAGTTATGAGGGATTTAGCTCCAAATAAAACTTCAACTTCAAACATCCATATCTTTTGATTTGGTTGCCCGATTTTTGCCCACAACAACTTTCCTAAATGAGGTCAGAGCCCTACATCCAATTGAGAACATGTTTTACCCATTCCAGTTAATTTAGTTGTCGATATAGAATGGGTTGCAGTGGTAATGCGAGATTTTGCTCCAAATGACACCTAAACTTCAAACATCCATAACTTTTGATCTGGTTGTCCGATTTTAGCCACAACACCTTTTCAGAATAAGCTCGCAGCCCTATATCCAATGGAAAACAAGTTTTAACCGTTGCGGTTCATTTAGCAGTCAATATATGGGTTGTTGTGGTAAAGCGGGATTTAGCTGCAAATGACAAATAAACTTCAAACAGCTATAACTTTTGATCTGATTGTCCAATTTTTTCCCACAACACCATTTCGGAATGAGCCCGGAGCACTACATCCTATGGAGCACAAGTTTCACCCCTTTTAGTTCATTTAGTAGTCGATAAACAGTGGGTTGCAGTGGTAATGCAGAATTTAGCTCTAAATGATACCTAAACTTTAAACAATCATAACTTTTGATTCGGTTATCCAATATCTGCCCACAACACCTTTTTTAGAATGTGCTCGAAGCCCAACATCCAATAGAGAAAAAGTTTTACTTGTTCCAATTTGTTTAGTGTTCAATATACAGTGGCATGCAGTGGTAATGCAGGATTTTGCTCAAAATGACACATAAACTTCAAACATCCATAACTTTTGATTTAGTTGTCCAATTTTTGCGCATAACACATTTTCGGAATGAGCTCGGAGCACTACCTCCAATGGAGGACGATTGTTACCCGTTCAAGTTCATGTAGTGGTCAATATACAGCTAGTTACAGTGGTAATGCAGAATTTAGCTCCAAATGACACCTAAACTTCAAACAACCATAACTTTTGATCCGGTTGTCCAAATTTTGCTCACAACACCTTTTTGGAATGAGATCGGAGCCATACATCCAATGATGAACAAGTTTTACCCATTCCAGCTAATTTAGTGTTCGATGCAAAAAGGGTTGCAGTGGAAATGCGAGATTTAGCTCCAAATGCAGTTTTGATCCAGTTGTCTGTTTTTTGCTCACAACATTTTTTCGGACTAAGCTCGTAGCCCTACATCCAACGGAAAATAAGTTTTACCAGTTTCAGTTCGTTTAGTGGTCAATATGCTGTGGGGTGCAGTGGTAATGCGGGATTCAGCTCCAAATGACACTTAAACTTGAAACAACCATAACTTTTAATCCGGTTGTCCAATATTTGCCCATAACACTTTTTCGGAATAGCTTAGAGCCCTACATCCAATGGAGAACAAGTTTTACCTGTTGTAGTTTGTTTAGTGGTCAATATACAGCGGGTTGTAGTTATAATGCGGGATTTAGCTCCAAATGATACTTAGACTTCAAATATCCATTACTTTTGATTCAGTTGTCTGATTTAGTGGTCAGTATATAGTAGGTTGGAGTGGTAATGCGGGATTTAGCTCCAAATGACAACTAAACTTCAAACAACCTAAAATTTTGATCCGGTTGTCTGATTTTTGCCCATAGCACCTTTTTAGAATAAGATCGGAGCCCTACATCGAATCGAGAATAAGTTTTACCCATTCTAGTTCGTTTAGTGGTCGATAAATAACAGGTTGTAGTGGTAATGCGGGATTTAGCTCCAAATGACACCTAAACTTCAAGCATCCATAACTTTTGAAATGGTTATCATATTTTTGCCCACAACACCTCTTTGGAATGAGATCGGAGCCCAATATCCAATTTATTATAAGTTATACCCATTCCAGTTAGTATAGTGGTCGATATACAGCGGGTTGTAGTGATAATGCGCAATTTAGCTCCAAATGACACCTGAACTTCAAACAGCCATAAATTTTCATTCGGTTGTCCCACTTTTGCCCACAATGTTGAATCCGAAAATGCGCCTCCGCGGTCGACGCTAGAGAAGTGAGCAAAAAATAGAGGCCGCGAGCTGTTGGTTACTATTGATTAGAGAGAATTAAACCGCTGGTAGCGGTCGAGAACAGACTTCACCCGTCACGGCAAATGCCACTCCTGTGACGGGCTTTCCCTTGATTTATGTAAAGTGATTACAGTGGGTTACAGTGCGAGAAAACGAGAAGCCGGCCGGTCGGACAAACCGCAAGACAGTGAACTCGAGACCGCAGCTCTAACAGACGAGCTCCAGGATTTGAGTGTGCGTGTCTTGGGAACGTCGTCGCTCCCTATTTATAAGCTAGGGGGCCTGCCCAAATGGGCAGGGATAAAATAACCGCATGCCCAGATACAGGACAATCGGGCAGGGGGTGACGGGATATAGAAGGGAAAAAAGAAAGAAGTCATACGGCTTGGCGGCTTGAGCATCCGATCTGTATTGGTCGGGGTTGAAAGGCGTTGCGATCAGGGCAATGAAGCAACCTGGGCGGCCTCTGACCTGAGACCGCGGCTTGCCCTCTGGACTTGAGTCTTGGCAGTCTTCAATCCTTGGGGCGGTCTGGATACTATCAGACCACACGACTTGTTCAAGCTAGGCTGAGAGACCCGTTGGTTCTGGAGCTGGGCGACTTGACACATCAAACCACCCAGTTTGAGAGAGATACTATTTAGGTAGCGGTCTTCTGGGTAAACATAATCCCCGCATATTTTTAAATCTCGAGGAAATTTCGAAAATATTAGTTCTAGCCAGAGACCGCGCCCGGTTTTGTTCTGAAGCCTATAAGAAACCTTGAGATCTCTCCACTCTGCATAATTCCTTCATAATCACGGGGCACTACTCGCCACATGCGGTTAAGATATTTCAATCCAGTAATTGCTTGATTCGGATGGATTTCTTAGATAAACTCCAAGTCCGTGTGGACAAGGGAAGTGACCAGAAGAAAGAGGAGGATCAGAAGAAGAAGAGTAGCCAGTCCGGGAAGCCCGCAGCGAGTCGCTCCAAGTCTACTGAGAAGCTGACTACCGCAAAGACGCCTGAAAAGCCCGAGGCGGGTAGCTCAAAACCTCCTACGACTGATCTGCCGGCACACTCTGATAAGGTGGATCATAGCGCCGCCCTGCTAAAGACCGGGGAGCCCGCCCCTTCTAATAAGGCGGGCTCAAGTAATGCCGCATCGAAAGCCGACGAAGTCGCTTCCTTCGATATCGTAATCTCCCCTTCCGGGAATCCCCTTTTGACAATAAATAATGGGGAAGAATGGGTGGTTGACCACTCCTTTGGTGGTGGTTGAGGACTCCAGCCCTTCTCAACAGCCTAACCCGGAGTTAGCCAAGAAGAAAAGGAAAAGACCCAAGATGGCGACAGAGAGAATAGTCAGGAAGGTTAGGAAATTAAGGGCCAAAAACAAAGAAGTTTCCAGGAAACCAGCAGCAACCAGCCTCCAATACAAACCGCTCAAGAAGGAAGAAGTCGAAGAACCAGACACCCTTTTCGTCTTGCCGGATGACTTGCCTCCTGACTCTGGGAATAACATATCAGTCAGTGACATCCTTAAGGGTATGGACGCCTTGCAGAAGCAAGACAAGCTACTTGACAACCCTGCGATTCGAGTCGAGCTGACCCTCCTAGTGAGGATGCAGCCAAACCTGAAGAGACCGCACCAAAGGGATATACCCCTGAAATTGTAACATCCCATTTCCTACTAGACCCCTTAACTTCAATTAGGGTTGGACATGTGGTGGGTGAGATGAGTTTGAGCTTGGTGGGGACCTTGGGATGCACTGAGTTGAGTGAACTCACATGTGATCCACTATAGGCTTCAAGTCAAATCTAGGTCAATATAGCCCAATTCAACTCAATAGGGTTCAATTCATACTCATATGGCCAAATTGACCCCACCACTAGTTGGTAAGCATCTACAAGAGTACTTTGGACCCAAAAGCCCCATCATGGGGTCACCAATTGACCTAATTTGACTAAAGTCAAACTTGGGTCAACATAAGTCAATTCCTTCCCAATAGGTTCAAATGAACCCCAAAACATGAAATTGACTTCACCCCTAGTCTTAGGACATCATGAAGGACCCAATTAACTCCAAAGCCCCATCTTGGAGTCATCAATTTGACCAAATTGGCTAAAGTCAACATTCCCTCAATTTTGGTCAAAACCACACATATTGGTCAAATTAGCTCACCTAGATCTTCACCATGACTCAACCAACCTTGGGTAATGTCATTGGACTCAATGCCAACACCTTGGACCAGTCAACCCACCCATTTGACAAAGTCAACTCATAAGTCAACATTTGGTCAAAATAGCATAAATTGGGCTTATTTGGATTTAAACCAAATGCAAGTGGACTAAGGCCCTCATCCAAGGCCCACTCTGAAGCCCATATGCCTAATGACCAGCATTTCCCCCCTAAATCCAACATGCAATGACATGCAAAGGGGTAGCATGGTCTTTTTCCCCTTCCTCCATTAAGAAACAAGAAGATTTTGGGGAGAGGAGGCCATGTGGCCCTCCTCTCCTCTGACCAAGGCCTCCTCTGAACTCCCCATGCAAGTCTTGGCCGGATTTGAGCAGAGGGAGTGCCACTTGGTGGCTAGGAGGAGCAACCAAGGTGAAACCGAACTCCCCCCTCTCCAAACTCCTAAAACCAGCCCCTCTCAGCCCATTTTGACTTTTCCATCACCTTCAGAAGGTTGAGAGTAGTCGAGCCAGTGTATTGGAGAAGGGAAAACGGTGCAGAAACGAGATTTCGGGGAGGATCGCCGGAGCTCGCCGCCACAATGCCGCACCACCACAATACGCGCGGTCAAGCTCGCCTACAGGCACGACTTCTCCCCCTCTCCCTCTGTGCTAGTCATCTAGGGTCTTAGTAAGGGCAGTCGGGCTCAATTGAGCCGACATCCATGGGATTTTTCCTTCCCGAGCTCCGTTTGGGCTTCCTCCAGGGATCGCCGGAAACCGCCACCTCCGTCCACCATTCCACCGCCAATCGACGGCCAACCCCTCAACGGAGTTGGTGGATGCGGTAGATGGCCGGGGAGGGTAGTGGTTGGCCGGGATCAGAGCTCTTTTCCTCTGGGCCGTCGGCTAGAGGAAGGTGACGAAATTACAGCCGTTGATTTCGTCTCCTTGATCTCTAGTGGCAGACCAAATTTATTCTGCCTAAAAATATGCAGAGGTTTGCATGCAATATTTGAAGGCCTTAGAGGCCATATTTTCAAAAGGTGGCAGAGATGACTTTTGTAGCCCTATAAGTCTACTTTCATTTGCCACTTGAATCAAATGATTTGGTGCATTGTGGACTCCAGGGTACTCATTTTCCTAGGGCTGCTCCTTGTGAAGGGCAGAAATAAAAAATGTTATATCTTTTAAATTGCTTAACCAAATCCCTTGAAATTTACACCATGCATGCATGGTATGATGACACACCTAGGGTTTAAATTTGAGAATTTATGGATGTATATCCACTGAGTTATTTCATTAATTAGCAAACGTAAATATTTGGTATTTATGGAGTTGTATAACTCCAAACACCCCCAAATTTGGGTGGTAAGCTCTTTATATATATCTAGACCACTGGTAGAAATTTGAGACCATTTGGCCTTGTGCATGTGGAGTTATGAGCCATGCAAGAGCTAGGCTAAAGACCTTAATGTGTGCCTTAGCAAATTTTGGGGTGGAGAGGGCCCCAAGCCTTGGGGGTTGACCCAATGGCTTTGAAATGCTGGACATGGGTCTATGGCAGTAATATGACTTCCCAAAAGTTATTTGGGGATTTTTGGGTACAAAAATCCCAAAATGTGGAATTTACTAAATTACCACTAATTTAGGTTATAAGATGAAAGGGGGGGCATATGATTTCAGAATGAAGTGAAACTTAGGGCTTAGTCTTTGATTTCATTTTTGTGGCAGCATGAATTTTCTGAGACTTTTTGGGAAATATTTCTTGTTATAAATAGTCAAAATTACAAATATACCCCTTATGAATCTTGTGCAATTACTGAGTTCTTATTGGTCTGATAAATTTGAGATAAATCACAGTAGGTCATGATGCTAATATAAGCCTATGGTAATTTTATCAAAATTTATGAGTGATTATTCCTGATATTTCTTTTGTAATTTCATAATAATGTGCATTTATGATAAATAGAAATTGTGGGTTTAAAATAGTTGGAAAATTGTGATTTTCTGGAAATAGTGTTATCATGTCAATATGATGCTACTGTAATTTTTCCAGAATTTTAGGAAGTCAAATTTCAGTACATGTAGTGTAAAGTCATTTTTGGCACCCTTTAAAGATAAATAGAAATTGTGGGTTTAAAATGGTTGGAAAATTGTGATCTCCTGGAAATAGTGTTTTTAAGTCAATATGATACTACTGTAATTTTTTTAGAATTTTAGGAGTTAAATTTTAGTACTTGTAGTGTAAAGTCATTTTTGTCACCCTTTAAGGATAAACAGAGATTGTGGGTTTAAAATGGTTGGAAAATTGCGATCTTCTGGAAATAGTGTTTTTATGTCAATATGATGCTATTGTAATTTTTACAGAATTTTAGGAAGTCAAAATCTTGTACTTGATGTGTAAAATTATATTTTCATTCATTTATTGAAAACTAAGAATCATGGTCATTTAATTGCTGGAAGAATATGAAACATTGGAAATCTTGTTATCATGTCACATTTCACCTCTGGAAGGATATTTAACAAGGTTGAATTCACTAGCATGATACCTCCTTCACATTTTGGATTCAGATTATTAATTAATGAATTTTATAAAGGTCAAAATGATATGAAACATGCTTGGATTCTGATCATTCCTTATTTTATCCATTATGAATCTATGATAAAAATTAGAAGTCATTTGGAAGCAATTTGACCAAGGTTCCATCATAGGAATCTAAGTTAGTTATATATCGTGGTCTGCGGATAGTGAAAACTCACTATGATGATTGGGTCAATAAATCACATTGGAAATCAGTGAGAATTGGATTATAACAAGAGATTGGTATAGACCACTTAGAGGACGAAGAATTATTAAAGTTGAGCACCATTCAAAAGAACGGTTACTTAGGATTGGGATGAAACATAAGACGTGAAAACACCTAAGTTATAAAGAGTGATAGGAAGGTGGAACTTTAGGTTAGGATAGTCACTAACAATACTAATTGTCCTGGAAAGGGGTTGGGCATCATCCCATCACATACCCTAGTACCTTGCGAACCCTTCACCGGGTAGCCCTCGGGAAATCCAGGATTCACCATAAACTTCTAGGTATAACAATAATTAGACAAGAGTAGTCTAATTAGGTGATTAAGTAACATGGTAGACCCCATCCCGAGTTGGGGATGGGAGATTGTATACCAGGTCGGGATAGTCCTGAGAGCTGGAGGCTCGGGTGGTGATAAATTGCATGTGCATAGAAACTATTTAGTGGCAGGTCTTCGGTACGGGCCAGTCGTCACACCGACGACAGTACGTTGACTTAGGCGGGTGTGATGTTGAGGGGCCAGTAGGTTGTTTATACTGCGGTCTGGAGGACGATCCCCAACAGGACTCACACCCGACCTTTAAGACTGGTAGGTTCCAGCAAAGAGTACGCAATACTCTAGAGTGCACCTAGGACGTGTATAGAGGCGTATGGGAGGTCTAGGCCTGGTAGTGTGTATACCCGCCTAGGGGTGGAGATGCCCGCTCCACCGCTACCGTAGCCACAACGGTAGTACCAGAGAGTTTAGCTAACTTCGAAAAGTGGGAACTAAAGGTCTGTGATCACAGAGTCGTGTGCGTGTGTTGCACTTGCTTGAATCATAATAAATCATGCATATCATATCATATCATACATAAACCATAGATGTAATTACATAACCTTATCATATAAATTAGTATGGGCTCTTTTATATGATAAGGTATATTTATAGAAATCTTAACTTATAAGTTTGTATGGGCATTCATATAAGTTAAGGTACTCTTGGATGTTAGCTAGTGTTTACTTGTTCACGTACTTGCGCCGCACTGTTCTTATTTACTGCTCTTGTTACTGCTCTTATTTGTCGCACTTACTTACTGCTCTTACTATTTCATATTACGCACCGCTACTGCTTATACATGCTTCTATTTCTTGTTAGACATATATTTACTGTGCTAAAATAGTTGCCCTTTGTCACCTGATTATTACCTTCTGCTTTGATGTCCTCTGTTTCCTTCCTCACGCACGGTGCCTAGGAGTCGCGGGGGGAGGCGGGGACGACAGCGGCTTAGTCTTTATGACTAACGGTCGGTGGACCTTATCATTTTAGGTGCCGAAGCAGCAGCGCAACCAGTCGTACGAGGTGGCAGGAACTGAGGAGCAGAAGCCGCGCAGTACTTCTACTACAAGACAGGTGTTTGAAGATTTGAGAGTTTGATTAGCTTCCGCATAGATGTAGAATGAGAGAGTGAGATGTTGTTCTACTTTAGATATGTACCGGGCATAAGCCCTTTTACTCTTTCATTTATTGTACTCATTGATGGACAGCTTACATTTGGATATTTTTATACAGATGCGTGTGATTGTGGACTTGTTCATTTATTTTCTTCTTATTCTTGTTGGCCTAGTTGATCGTTCTTGCCGGCAGGATCGGCGTCTTACGGAAGCGGCTAACTCGTGTGTTAGCGTCACCGTAAGGCGGCGGTTCTGGGCATAAGATCCGGGAACTCTCCTGGTGCGGGAGGGGGATCTTACAGAAATGACCGGGCTGTGGTTGATGAAGGTGAAGGCGGAGGAGAGGAGGCGGGCTCTGGATAAACCGTGGCTGCCGGATCCTTTCGCAAAAGGTAAGCGCGACACGGGTTATCACCTTGTCCGCTTCTACATTCCGCGGCCTCGGAAAAGGCAAAAATGATTCACTATTGAATCTGCCTCCGAGCTTTTTCCCGTCCATGATTCAAACCTCTGCTATTAGACGAAGGAAAAATGAGAGATTTTGGAAAGAACAATGCCGGAGAATGGACCCAGAATAGTCAAGGCGGCCTATGTACTCAGGCATTAATCTTGTAGTTTTTTGCGTTGTATTATCCTCTTCCGACCGTGCTAACCACGCTGTTACTAGCAGATAATCCAGAACAGGCTATGAAGCCGGGCGACCTCTTGTCTAGCCTGCCTCCGCTACACCCTCTTGTTCCAAGCTTCGTAAAGAACTCAAATTCTGGACAGGAGGAGCTGGCCAACTTCTAGAGCCTTCTAGACGACTTGAAAGAGAAGATGAAGGAGCTCAAAGGCCGAGAGGAAGCCGCTCGGACTGCTCTGGAGGCTGATAAGAAGGCGCGACTGGAGAGGGAGAAAGTGCAAATTGAGGAGAATGCTGCTTTAACCGCCCAGCTTTCCAAAGAGAAGAAGGCGGCCTCAAAGTTCAAAGAGGACTGCAAATATTACCAAGAGAAGTATCTGCGTTTACACTAGGGAAGTCGGCGGAAGCCGACGATCCGCTAATGATGAGAGGATGCGGGTATCAAGCCGCCCGACTGCTGGGGCGACCTCAAATACCCCACTGGTCAGGGCGACCCATCCCATGATAGATGAGGCCACCGCGGTTCCTCCTGCTCGTATGATTCCCGCTGTGCGGGTAGAGCGGTATGCCGCGCGACTTCATAGCACGATCAATCATCTTCATTATCACTCAAGTCAAATGTATTGTCTTCTTCTCCAAACCGGCGATCAGGTCGCACGGATTCATCGCGAACACCCCTCTCCTAAGCATCGTCAGCCGTGAACTGCTTTAGTTTGAAGACATTGTTTGTAATATTATTTGTTTGATCCTTTGAACAATCAGGTTGTTGGATGTCTGTTTGACAATATTTTATCTTTCGATGCCATCTAATATTCGTATAATCCGTGCGGATTGTGTTTGAATAATTACGGCCTCTGCCTTTGAATTTCTAGAATATTGTCTGAACTGCTTTACAGGTCGCGCGACATGTGGTGTATGTTTGAGGTTTTTTTGTCGAACTCAATTAATATGATGATGCAGGTTGCTGACCGCGCGGCTTGTGTTACTCGCCCACGACTTTTCTGCTATTTAATTTTATAAGTGTACAGGTTTCAAGTCGCGCGTCCTAAGATAGTTAGCCGCGACCCAATTTTGTTATTTGCAGGTCATTGAAAGCTATAAGTAGTGGACTTTTGAAGTCATTTTCACAACGTCCATGGCGCGGGCTAAGAACAAGTTGAAGCGGTCTGACAAAGACCAAGCCGTCTGAATTGACGCAGCCTCCGCCTTCCATTCTGCAGTTCACAAGGAATGTCGTCTAACTCAGGCCGAGTTGGACAACTTTATTAAAAAACACATGGCCGGGAGTCATCTGCTCGCGCGGCTTCCGCTTCGCGGTGAGCGGATTAACTCTTCCTCTTATACTCAGATCGGTGTCCCCAAAGACCATTTCGAAAATGGCTTCAAGATTCTGCCGCCACTTGAAGTCATTACCATCTTTGACCATTACGGGGTTGTGCCCGGACAACTCCCGCCGAACTCCATCGCTTGCATTTATAGCTTCATCTCATACTTGCGGTCTGAAGGTGACCGGTTTTCCATCGACCTGTTCAGAAAATTCTTCTCCGTGCGGTCTATCCCGGACGCCGGAATGTCAATCTTCAGAGGGCACCTTTACTTCGGGGTGTAGGGGACTGAAAGTCGTCAACTTGGCAAACAAGGTCTCGAGTTGGTCGGAGAGGTATGTAATCTTCGAAGGCCATCTCGGGCTGTTGCAGGTCAACTCGCAGGTGCGGGATGAGGCGGCCTTCCAGACAGTAAATATCGGAAAAATCGAGCTGGACACCTTCAAGTTTCTTGAGAACAAGCGGCTTGATGTAAGCCATTACATCACGCTATTCTCAGAGTTGTAGGATATCCGACCTGAAGATAGTAATTTTCTCACAACTCGCTGCTTTGTGACCGCGCGACCTGCCTTATTAAACTTTTAATTTTGTTTTGCAGCAGCCGCCATCGTTCCAAAGAACAAGCCGGTCAGCCAGGCCGGCCCAGTTCTGACCCAGAGAGAAAAGCAGCAGAGGAAAAGAAAGCCGCAATCATCCGAGGAGGAGGGCTCGGCTTCTTCAAGAGAATTCGAGCTTCTCCGCTCCTGCGGCAATCCAAAAGACTTGCGGGGAGACCCGACTATTCACTGGCAGGCAGATGATGCCTGCGTGCAGGTGTCAACCGCCCTCCCTCACTAGGGGAGTGAGAAAATTAGTCTCCATGCATTAGCTGCCGGTGCTGCAATGTATGGCCGAAAAACGTTGACGAAGTTAAGGAAAGTTCCGGAGGAGGAGCTCTCCAGACTAGCTGCGCAAGCCGGTGCATGGGGCTCTGCGGCCAATCACTTTATGGCTTTATCATATAAGTGGCTAGTTTTAGCCCACACGTACTTGGAGAAGAAAAGCGTCGAGCAGGCTGAAGAGATCGCGCGGTTAAAGGGAATCGTGGCGGTAAGTTATCTGATAAATACTTGTGCGGTTTATTTTCCCCAAACCGTGCGGTCTAAACCTTTTTCTTTTTACAGAATCAGTACGACATGGATAATCCGACCTTCTAAGACAAGGTCTTTCCCCATGTTGCCAAGGGGATCGACGCCGCCTTAAACCGCCTGAGAGATCGGGACGACCTGTCTGCGGGCTTCGAGGATTCCACCTTCTCAGATATTTATCCCGGCCTGAAGGATAAACTTGATGAGATAAACCGCAGGGCCAAAGGAAAAGACAAGGCCGAACCCAGCAATTCAGAAGAAGATGACGATAGCGAGGATGAAACCGCTGTGGATAATGAAGCCGCTGCGGTTGACAAGACTGTTGTAGAGCAAGGGGCCGCTGACGATGAGGCCGTTGCTGATGATGGAGAGGGTTCATCTTCCGAAACTGATACCTTCTAAAGTGAGGCCGACCGGGCAGAGTACCTGAAAGATGACTCAAGTAGCAGTTCATCAAGCTCCTCGCCGGACAGTGGAAGCTACTCGTCCGATGTCGATATTGAGGGTGGAGGAGATTCAAGCTCTCCCGTGGAGAAAAGATTTAGATCGGGCTAATAGTGTTTTGTATTTTGGAATTTTCTTTTGTATAACTAACGGCTTGATTTTGTTAGCCGGTCGTTTAGAATGATGTAAATATAATTTTTTGAAAATGAATGAAAGTTGTTACCTGTTCGGTTGTCTATCTTTTGCGACTTACTTGTGATTGTTGTGATCTTTTTTTTTTCTTTTAAACTACAAGTCCCTTTGAATCAGGTCGTGCGATTTAATATCAACCCGGGCGGTCAGAAGTTTGAGTTTTTAGAATCCCAAGTAGATAGCTGCCCGAATATTGTGAATGCTACACTGGCGGTTTTATCTTTTGAACTTAATTCTGACTCAGCGAATTAATCTTAGCCAAAAAAACCACTAGTCATAATAAATCTTGATTATCAGCGTCGCGGTTTTATGATATGAGCGGATAGGAGTTCATGCTCTGAATATTTTCAAATGAATAGACCCAGCGAGTTAATCGAAAGCCGATCACAACTCTAAGCCGCTAATCATAATAGATGAATCCCAATCGCGAATTGTGCGGCTTGAACACATCTTGTGCGACTAATAACTAATGTTCCGCAGGGTAATGAGATAGAAGCATCAAGTCGTGCGATTATCTCTTGACTCGCGCGGCTATTTATAAGATAATGAATGTCCACAAACCATAAGTAAAGAGAATAGCCAGTAAGTCGCGCGGTCAGCATACAATCCGGACGTCTAAATATTTGAACACCCTTTCTGAAATTTTAAACATGCTCGCAAGTATGAGTAACAATCGATAAGCCTGCGCGGTCTGTATACAATCCCGGTGACTAATGATTTGGTACTTGTGTAATATTCATTCTTGCAAGAATAACTCATGGTCAATTCCCTTTGGACGGCTTGATTCTAACCGAGCGAATAAAACGAATGTCCACAAGGCTGATAGAATTAATTATAGACGGACATCGGTCAATATTATACTTGATACCCTGTTGGATTCGCTGCCTTATGGCATTTTTATGATGACCTATTTTTCTAGCTTTTACGGCTAGAATCATGCTAACCGATCGGTTGTATATTAAGTTGTTACTCGTTCAAGCCGAGCGGCTTAATGAGTTAGACCACCTGGTCTTAAACTTAGATCATGTTGTTGTTATACCTGCTTATCCTAAGTCGGTCGGTTTGATAGGTCAAGCCGCCTGGTCTATATGATACTTGTTAAACCCTGTTTTCTCCCGAATGGTCTTAAAGGACCATCAGAGAAGGAATAACTTTCTATAAAGAAGTAAAATGATCACATGCTTAGATGACCAAGTGGGCAGATGGGCCTATGCGGCGAACATTGCTTTTCTCAAGTGGTCATAAGAGCTGTAAAGATAATTTTTGGTAAAAGGAAAAAGTAAGTACAGACTAAGATGACTAAGTGGGCAGGTAGGCCTAAGCGGCAAACATTGTTTTCCTCAAGTGGTCATAAGATCTATAAAGATTTTGATAACTCAACTGCTCTCTAGCCTAGGGTTACAAACTGAGTTGATCAATTGGGCAGGTGGGCCTAGGCGGCGAACATTGCTTTCCTCAGAGAGATCAACTCAGTTGTGGGTCCCCTTTAGGCTCCGCTCGAGAGTTCCTTTAGGAGTATTCGATGGTCACAGACTAAGATGATCAGATGGGCAGGTGGGCCTAGGCGGCAAACATTGCTTTCCTCAGAAAGATCATCAAAGCTATAACTATATCCCTTTCGGGGCACGATAGAGATAACAGTCACCTAGACCTCCCTTGATGCATAGGTGTGTTAGATACCGGTCAGGATCCAAAATTCTGAAGACCACCGTACGGGAATTGGCAAGCTTCCACTACACGTATGCGAAAACTCCCGGCTACACGTGAACTTTGTGGTTTTACGCTAATGACTACAATCCGAGGGGGTTCAAGCAGAACTTGGCGTTGTCTCCAAGGTTCAGTGAGGGATACAAGAAATATAAGAAAGTCACCAAACAAGGAAAAGTGTCAGCATGGGGCTTCTCATTGAATATCCAAAAAATGTAAATAATGAAAGAACATTTAAGGATAGAAACGTTTAAGATCGTCACTGCTCCAGGTGCGTTGGATTTCTTCTCCATCACTTGTCTGAAGGCGGTAAGCCCCATTTTTCAATACTTCTTTGATGATGAATGGCCCTGCAAAGTTAGGATCCAGTTTTTCAACCGTGCCTTTCCTGGCTGCAGCATCTACTTTTTTCAGCACGATATCACCAACCGCGATTTGCTTAATTCTGACATTCTTGTCAAAATATTTTGCCATTCATGTTGTTGTTATACCTACTTTGACTGACATAATATATCGGAAACTGTTTCTTCTTCTCTTCCCAGACCAGGACAGAACTCACTGCATCCGGACCAACCCCTAAATATAAGAACAGATCTTCCCCTTCGCGAGGGATTTGGAGCAGAGGAGTTTATGTTAACTGTATCTTTAACTGTTCGAAAGCGTTGTCGCATTCTTTGTTCCATTCGAATTTAGATCCTCTCCGGAGTGTTTTAAAGAATGGAGCGCTTTTATCTCTTGATTTGGAAATGAATTGGTTTAGCTCTGTCAACCTTCCTCGAAGCTGTTGTACCTCTTTCGGATTATGAGGTGGAGTCATATCTAGAATAGCCTTCACCTTATCTGGATTTGGTGCAAGGTCATCAGGAGTGAGGAGATGCCCAAGAAACTTCCCTTTATTCGCTCCAAATACATATTTCAATGGATTCAATTTTAATTTGAACCTCCGTAGAGTAGCGAACGTCTCTACGAGGTCTTTCAAATGTATTGAGAAGGTTTTTCTTTTTAAAAGGAGATCATCGATGTAGACTTCGAGATTTCTCCCTTTCTGATGCTTAAAGACCGTATCCATCATTCTCTGATACGTTGCACCCGCACTTTTAAGGCCGAAAGACATTCTGAGATAACAATAACACCCATCGTTTGTAATGAAAGACGTGCGTATGATGTCGGGCTTATGCATTTTGATTTGGTGGTACCCAGAAAATGCATCTAAAAAGCTCATGAAGTTATACCCAACCGCGGAATCTACTAAAACATCTATCTGAGGCAAAGGGTTGCAATCTTTGGAGCATGCTTTATTGAGCTTTGTAAAGTCTACACACATACGCCACTTTCCCCTGATTTTTTCACCATTACAACATTAGACATCCAGGTAGGGTATTGGATTTCAGAAATAAAATTGGCTTTAAGAAGCTTGGCAACTTCTTCTTTGATGGGCACTGCCAGCTTAGTTGCCACCTCCCTTTTCTTCAGTTGGATAGACTTGAAATCCGGAGATACATTGAGATGATGGCAAGCAACATCCGGATCCACTCTGGGCATATCCTCCGCCGACCAGGCGAAGATGTCCAAGTTCTCCAGAAGACAGGAGATCAGTTGAACCTTCTCCTCTTCTGATAGCTCCGCGTTAACGATCAACTTCTTTTCTTCCCCTTCAGCAATGGGGACCTCTTGGGTTACCTGGGTAGGTTTCAAGTGATCCCCTTCTCGATCTTTACTCTCTTCCGCAGCTTCTGGAGGCTTAGCAACTTCAAGAATTTCAACTGGAAGTTCAGGAAGTGAAATATCAGTGATCATGTTGACATTTCGTACGTAGCATTCCCGAGCTACTTCCGGATTCCTCCGATTCAGATATTGTCTTCTTTTTGCTGCAAACTTGAGGGCTAGATGGAAAGTAGACACCACCGCTCTGTAGGCATTCAGAATAGGCATTCCAAAGATGGCACAGTAACTGCTCGGGGCATCCACCACCACGAAGTTGATTAACTTCGTAATTCCACCCAGAAATACCAGAAGCTTTACACAACCTTCCACTTCTTTCTTCTCTCCCGAGAAGCCGTAGAGGGGCCCTTCGGTGGAAAGCAAAGGCTTTCCAGTCTTCAGGGCTTCAAAAGTTTGGCGGAAGAGAAGATTGACTGAACTGCCCGTGTCAATTAAAATCTTGTGTACCGTGTAATTCTCGATGATGGCTTTGATCACTACGACGTCATCAAAAGAATTTGCATTTGGAGGAAGGTCCTCCTGCACAAAAGTGACGATCGAGCTCTCAGGAGTAGAAGTTGAGGTGGCCGCCACTTCTTGCTTAAAGACCCTCGCAACACTAGATTTGCGAGAGGACTCGGGTCCAGCTCCCCCATGAATACAGTAGATGTTGCCGAGATGACCTTCATCATTCACCTCGATGCATTCTATTGTGGGATGAATATCTCCATAGCAACCGACGTCTTCCACATCAGCACATTCCCAAGTAACCTCAGCTACTTCTTTTCCCTTTTCAGTCGATGGTTCAACAGGCACCTCCTTCCGGATCATGCCTCGGAGCTTTTCTTCTCCCAAAAGCCTTTCTATCAGCAAGCGGAGGGCCCAACAATTCTCAGTCAGATGCCCTTCCTCTTTATGGTATTCGCAGAATAGGTTCAGATTTTGATTTCGAACATCCGACTTTAGGGGAGAAGGCCTCTTGAAATTTGGCCTCTTCTGAAGAATCTAAATGACTTCGTCCATAGTGACATTACGGGGGGGTAAATGATTCTTGCGAATCATCATATTTGATGGATGGAGCAGCTGGAGGTGGTTGTGCAGTATATCGCGGCAGATATACCAGCATTATTTGCGGAATGGTCATGGATGGAGCGGGTGCGGCGGCCAACGGCGGTTTCTGATCTTGAAATCGTTGATGGCTGAAGGATGGTTGTTTGTGCCTGAAGTTTCTCCCCCTCTGAGCACGGGGTTAGAAATCGGGCCGAGGTGGATGGTGGTATGGTGGTTGATGAGTGGAAGATAAGTTGGGTAGATCCTTGTCATTGAGCAGCTTCGCGACATACCCGGGTTACTCTTTTCACCCCTTATGAGCATATTCGCCAAACTTATCATCTCGTGATAAGTTTTCGGTTCTCTGATGTTTTCTTCGAATTTCAGTGGGCCTTCCCTCAGGCCATGAATCAGAGCAACTCGATATAGTTCAGGATCCAGATTCTGGATCTCCATGATATCTTTCTGGAATCAGTCAACGAAATGAGCCCAAGTCTCGTCTTCACGTTGCCTTATTTCGAAAAGGGCCGCTGGGCCACTTTTCCTCTTCATAAATTCTCTACGCAACTCTGAAAAGCAGCTGATGGATCGAGGGTGTAACCCGTAGAACCACTCCCTTGCTTGTCCATCAAAGGACGTTACAAGGAGCTTGCACTTGGTGGCATCGGTGAGTGTTCTCAAGGCGATGGCCGACTCAAAGGCCTGAAGGTGAATAGATGGGTCAGCTTCCCCATTGTATGCCGACAGATGCGGCTCCCTGAAGTTATTTGGGGCTGGATCCCCTCGAAATTTATCCACAAACGGAGAAGTCTCTTCGACGTCCTCATAGAGAAGAGGGGAAGAATAACAAGCCGTCGGGGCTGCAGCTATTAACGGATACGCCGCTTGGTAGGAAGAACGGACCGAGGCTACTGGCAGATAGGCCGTCGGGTAAGAGAGGCAGGCTGCATGAGAAGCCACCCCCTGAAAATCTAGAACCCGGGCTGGCATGCTTTGAGCGGCCTCTTGATAGAAGGCTTGTCGAGCTATAAAACCTTCTTGAAGTGGTTGGAAGTTAGCGACTTGCGGTAGCAGGTACGGAGGAGGAGGAAGAACCAGAGTCACTACCTGGCTAACAACGGCTTTCTGAGGAACTAGCCGCTCGGTTAGAATAGTCAGGGCCTGACTGATCGCTTCTAGCCGTTGATCAGTCGCCTTCTGAGCCCGCTCGGCTTCCCACAGAGAATCATCACTATGGTCAGAGCGGTCTCTTTGAGGGAACTGGAAGTCTACCATCTTATCAAGGATTTCACCGACAATTCGCAATCTGAAGGTTGCGTGTTTCTATTGAATCCGAAAATGCGCCTCCGCGATCGACGCTAGAGAAGCGAGGGAAAAACGGAGGCCGTGAGCTGTCAGTTATTATTGATTAGAGAGAATTAGACCGCTGGCAGCGGTCGAGACCGGACTTCGCCCGTCACGGAAAATGCCACTCCTGTGATGGGCTTTCGCTTGATTTATGTAAAGTGATTACAGCGGGTTACATTGCGAGAAAACGAGAAGCCGGACGGTCGGACAAACTGCAAGATAGTGAACTCGCGACCGCAGCTCTAACAGGAGAGCTCCGGGATTCGAGTGTATGTGTCTTGGGAATGTCGCCGCCTGACCGGATATAGGAGAATCGGGCAGGGGGTGACGGGATATAGAAGGGAAAAAGGAAAGAAGTCGTGCGACTTGGCGGCTTGAGCATCCGATCTGTATTGGCCGGGGTCGAAAGGCGCTGCGATCAGGGAAATGAAGCAACCCGGGAAGCCTCTGACATGAGACCGTGGCTTGCCCTCTGGACTTGAGTCTTGACAGTCTTCAATCCTTGGGGGCGGTCTGGATACTATCAGACCGCCCGGCTTGTTCAAGCTGGGCCGAGAGACCCGTTGGTTCTGGAGCTGGGCAACTTGACACATCAAACTGCCCGGTTTGAGAGAGATATTGTTTAGGTAGCGGTCTTCTGGGTAAACACACATCACCTTTTCAGAATAAGCTCGGAGCCCTATATCTAATGGAGAATTGGAGTTGCCTGTTCGAGTTCTTTTAGTGTTCGATGGACAGTGGATTGCAGTGGAAATGAGAAATTTAGCTTCAAATGACACAAACATCCAACATCAATAACTTTTGATCAAATTCGTCGATTTTTGTCCACTACACCTTTTCGGAATAAAATCGGAGCCCTACATCCAATGGAGCACAAGTTTTACCCATTATAGTTCATTTAGTGGTCGATATACAACAGTTTGTAGTAATAATATGGGATTGACCTCCAAATGATAAATAAACTTCAAACAACCATAACTTTTGATCTGGTTATCCGATTTTTGCCCACAACACCTTTTCGGAATGAGCTCGAAACACTACATTAAATAGAGCACAAGTTTTACTCATTCCAGCTCATATAGTTGTAGATATATAGCGGGTTGTTGTTGTAATGCAAGATTTAGCTCCAAATGATACCTAAACATCAAACATCGATAACTTTTGATCCGGTTGTCTGATTTTTGCCCACTACACTTTTTTGGAATATGCTTGTAGCCCTATATTCAATGCATAACAAGTTTTAAATTTCCAGTTTGTTTAGTGGTCAATATACAACGGGTTTTTGTAGTAATGCTGGATTTAGCTCCAAATGACACATAAACTTCAAACGTCAATAGCTTTTGATTTGGTTGCCCGATATTTGCCCACAACACCTTTCAGAATGAGATCGGAGCCCTACATCTAAGGGAGAATAAGTTTTACCCATTCCAGTTCATTTAATTATTGATATATAGTGTGTTGCTGTTGTAATACATGATTTAGCTCCAAATGGCACCTAAACATAGAGCATCCAAAACTTTTGATCTGGTTGTCAGATTTTTTTCTCACAACACCTTTACGGAATGAGAAAAAACCTCTCTATCCAATTGAGCACAAGTTTTACCAATTCAAATTTGTTTAGTGGTCGATCTATAGTGGGTTGTAGTGGTAATGCAGGATTTAGCTCCAAATGACACCTAAACTTCAAACAACCATAACTTTTGATCCGGTTGTCTGATTTTTGCCCACAACCCATTTTTGGAATGAACTCGGAGCCAAACATCCAATGGAGAGAAAGTTTTACCCATTCTAATATGTTTAGTGGTCAATATATAGTATTTTGTAGTGGTAATGCGGGATTTTGATTCAAATGACACCTAAACTTCAAACAACCATAACTTTTGATCCGGTTGTTTGATTTTTGGCCACAACACCTTTTCAGAATGAGCTCAAAGAACAATATCCAATGTAGCACAAGTATTACCCCTTCCAATTCATTTAGTGGTCGATATAAAGTGGGTTGCAGTGGTAATACGAAATTTTGCTGCAAATGACACCTAAATTTCAAACAGCCATAACTTTTGATCCGGTTGAAAGATTTTTCCCACAACTCCTTTTCAGAATGAGGTCAGAGCCCTATATCAAAAACTTTTACCCATTCCAGTACATTCAGTGTGTTGAGAATAGTGCCCAGCAATGTTCCTGATTTGAAGAAATCCTCGGGTCAATGATAAAAGCACTATGTATTTGATGGCATGTCTTATCAACGACTGTAGAGAATAGACTTTATGTCCAGTAACTCTCTAATCTCTCTGAGTCCAAACTCGTTGAGAAAACTGGACATATTGCTGAAATGTTACTCGTATCGTTGAATCTGTATAAAACTCTTTGTGGAGAAAGTTCAGTTTTATCATTGAAATAATAAGTCATTAATCGTCGTGACAATAAGGATAACACGGCGATATCGTTGTGAGAACAAGTAGAATCAATCAAGTCACGGTATCGTTGTGTCAAAAATTATCACACGACGACATCATTAAGAAGTCTGGCGTGATGGAGCTCTTTAAAAAATTTGAGTAAAGTATCTGGCTAAGAATATTTATCGTCGAGAAAGAAAGGTTGTCGTTGGAAAGACTGCCTTGCAGAAGTTCTTCAGGAATCTTAAAGTAACAAGTCCGGCTAAGTCGACGACATCGTCGTAAAGGAGCCTTGTCATCGAGAAGACTAAGTTAAATTCATGGAGATAGTTTGTAACGTCAGAATGATCTCGACGATATCGGCGAGAAGACCTGATCTCAGCAAGATGTTCACGACGACATTATTTAGATTACTTCATATCATCGTGATTGCAAGTGTAGCTGAGATATCTCATATCATCAAGATATCCTTCTCAGGAGAAGATTTAAGAAGATTTGAAGAATTGTCTAAGCCCAAGATGTATAGCAGAGATGGCAAGCTCTGTCGTTGAGATGTTGCTCATATCGTCGAGACAAACCGAGATTTTTTGAATTGCGCTGTCTGCATTTAATGTCACCGCCTGATGGTCCAATCAATGCATGTTGTTAAGGAATGAGCCCCTGACACTTAAAGGACCTCTGAGTAGACCGTTAGAAGGTCCCCCAGTCATATAAAAAGGAATAGTGGCAGCCCTAATTTTAAAATACAGAGAATAATCGAATAAATTAAACAGTAAATATGGTTGTGTGAAGAAGGAACAACCTCTCGAGAACAATACGCTTTTGCTCGTTGTTCTCCAAGTCTCAGTCAAGCAACATCGATTATCAAGCTGTGTTCCAGATCGAAGAAAAGATAGAAGAGAAGCTTGGTTTCATCAAGAAAAGATCTTTATAGCTTTCTCTTCAAGATTTAGAGGTCGTCAACATCTGGCTTCAAAAGAACTCTCAAGTATTTTATTTACTGTGTAAAGTGTTCTTCATTCCTATATTTTATACATTCTCTGTAGGACTTTTATAAGTCTGAGTTGTAGGATTCTATGAGAACCTAAGGTAGGATCTGAGATAGATCTGAGTTGTAAGTCCTGGTGTGCCTGAGTTGTAGGGTTCCTGGAACTTGAGGTAGAATCCTAGAAGGATCTGAGTTGTAGGGCCCGCAGTGCCTGATTTGTATGATCTGTGGAGTAGATCTGAGATTTGGTGGAGTTTGCTGACTCTATCACACTTCTAGATAGGCATAGAGGGACAGTGGTGTTTACCCAAAAAACCGCTATCAATATAATGACCCTCTTAGACCGGGCGGCTTGCCAGGTTTAGGTGCCTAACTTTATCCGTGATTACTTGCATGCAAGTCTCCCAGTCCAATAACTAACCAAGCGGTCTACCTAGCCCAGACTGCCATTAAGCATTGGTGGCTATCAGGACACTAATCCAAAAGGCAAGTTTGCGGTTTTGGATCACAGATCGCCCGGGTTGCCTCTCTACTCAACTCATGATCCACCCAACCCAAGCTCAGCACAGATCGGGGTTCAAGCCGCCAGGCCGCGCGGCTTCTCTTTTATTTTCCATACTGTATCCCATCACCTTCTGCCCGATTCTCCTGTATACGAGCAGGCGGTTATGTTAGCCCTGCCGTTTGGGCAGACCCCCGAGCCTATAAATAGGGGGGCGGCTTTCCCAAAGCACGGACACTCGAATCTAGGAGATCGCTTGTAAGAGATGTGGTCTCGAGTTCTATTCTTTGTGGTTTGTTACCCGGCCGGCTTCTATTGCTCTTTACTTGTAACCCGTTGTAACCAACTTTCTTGAATTAAAGGAAAGCCTGTTACAGGAGTGGCAGTCGCCGTGACAGGTGAAGTATAGTTTCGACCGCTTCCAGCAGTCTAGGTGGTCTACAACCGCTAAGTCGATAGTAACCAACAACTCACGGCCTCCTTCTCCTCTCTCTCCTTTAGCGTAGATCGTGGAGATGTATTTTTGGCATCAACAGAAACACGCGACCTTTAGATTTGAGTTGTTGGCGAACTCCCCGACACAATGTCAGACCGCCAATTCGCCCAAAGAGATCGCTCGGATCGTAGCGATGATAGCTTGTTGGAGGCACTAGAGCAATCAAAGCAAGAAGCCGAGCGGGCTCGGATGCTGACCGATCAGCGATTCGAGGCAATCGGTCAAGCTCTAGCCGCTCTAACTGAACGACTAACCTCCCAGCAAACCGCTCCTAGCCCAGCGGTCACTTCAGTTCCTCCTCCCCCTTATCCATTGCCTCAAGCCGCCAATCCTCAACCATCCCAAGCTGATCTTATAGCTCGGGAGGGCTTCTACCGACAAGACGCCCGGGATATCCCGGCGCAGGCTCTCGACTTCCAGGGACAACCTCCGCTGCAGCACATCTCTCCTATCCAGCGGCTTCTCCTCCGGTAGTCGTAGCTTGCTTTCCCTATCCAGCGGCTTGTCCGCGAGTAGCAGCAACTACAGTGGCTTATTACCATATTCCTCCTCATTATGAGGATGCCGAAGAACATTCTTCATTCATGGACGAAGTTCGGGGAGAGCCTACTCTGAGTAATTTCAGTGAACCACGTTTGCCGACATACAATGGAGAATCTGATCCAGCCACGCATCTTCAAGCCTTCGAGTCGGTTGTTGCTCTGAAGACCCTCACTAACGCTACTAAATATAAACTCCTCGTATCTTCCTTTGATGACAAGCGAGGGAATGGTTTTATGGATTGCACCCCCAATCCATCAGTTGTTTCGCTGAACTACGTAGAGAATTCCTTCTAAGATTCTCTACTTCAAAAAAGTGGAAAAGTGGCTCAGCGGCTCTATTTGAAATCAAACAACGTGAAGACGAGACATGGGCTCGCTTTGTGGATTGATTTCAGAAAGAAATCATGGAGATCCAAAATGTTGATCCAGAGCTATATAGGGTTGCTATAATCCATGGTCTAAGAGAAGGGCCACTCAAGTTCGAGGCTAATATCAAAGAACCAAAAAATTATCAGGAGATGATCAGCCTAGCGAATATGTTCATCAGGGGTGAAAAGAGTAACACAGGTTATGTCGCGAAGCTGCTTGATGATAAAGATCAATCTGGTTCTCCTTCCACTTATCATCAGCAATACTGCCATCCACCTCGACCAGATTTCGAACCTCATGCTTAGAGGGGGAGAAATTTTAGGCATAAGAAACCTTCTTTCGGCCATCAACGGTTTCAGGAGCAGAAACCGTCGTTGGCCGCCGCACACGCTCCATTCATGCCAATTCCACAAATAATGCATGTGTATCTGCCACAATATATTGCGCCATCACCTCCAATCTCTCCATCCACTCAGTATGATGATTCCCGAGAGTCATTCACTCCCCTCAATATCTCCATGAACGAAGTCGTTCAAATCTTACAAAAGAGGCCTGATTTCAAGAGCCCTGCTCCCCTGAGGTCAGATGTCAGGAACCGTAACTCAAACCTTTTCTGTGAGTATCACAAGGAGGGAGGGCATCTGACGGAGAATTTTCGATCCCTCCGCTCATTAATTGAAAGACTCTTAGGAGAGGGGAAGCTCCAAAATCTGGTCCAAAAAGAGGAGCCTACTAAGCCATCTACTTCCAGAGGGAAAGAAGTTGTGGAAGTTAGCTGGGAGTGTGCTGATATGGAAAATGTCAACTGTTATTATGAAAGTCATCCTGTAACAGAATGCATTAAGGTAAATGATGAGGGTCCCCTCGGTCATATCTATTGCATCCATGGAGGGGATGGACCCGAGTCGTCTCGGAAGTCACGTGTTGCAAGAGTCTTCCGGTAGGAAGTAGAAACCACTACCACTTTTGCTCCAGATAGAGCGGTCATTACTTTAGGCAAAGATGACCTACCTCCGATTGCAAATCTGTTCGATGACGTCGTGTTAATAATGGCTATAATAAAAAATTACACGGTGCATAAAATCTTGGTTGATACAGACAGTTCTATCAACCTTCTCTTTCGTCCAATCTTTGAAGCGCTAAAGACAGGAAAGCCTCTGCTTTCTACTGAAGGGCCTCTTTATGGCTTTTCAGGAGAGAAAAAAGAGGTAGAAGGACACGTCAAGCTCCTCGTATCGCTGGGGGGAATAACAAAACTCATCAATTTTGTTGTCGTAGACGCCCCTAGCAGTTACTGTGCCATCTTTGGAAGACCCATCCTAAATGCTTATCGAGCGATGGTATCCACTTTCCACCTCGCTCTCAAGTTTGCTGAAGAAGGGAGGCAATACAGGATCTGAAGTGATCCCAAGGTGGCCAGGGAATGTTATGTGAGAACAGTCAATATGGTTGAAAGCGCTCCTCTTCCAGAATTTCCAACTACCATTCCCGAAGTGCCCGAATCCTCGTAAGCTGCTGAAGAGAGTGAAGTAGGAGAAGGGGCTTACCTGGAACCTGCCCAGGTAACCCAAGAAGTTCCCATAGTTGAAGGGGAAGGAAAGAAGCTGATCATTAATGCAGAGCTGCCCGAAGAGGAAAAGATCCAGCTGATCTTATGTCGTCTGGAAAATTTGGACATCTTCGCCTGGTCGGCAGAAGACATGCCAGGAGTAGATCCGAACGTTTCCTGCCACCACCTCAACGTCTCACCCGACTTCAATACGGTTCAACAGAAGAAAAGGGAGGTGGCAACCAAGCTAGCGGTACAGATTAAAGAAGAACACGCCAAGCTTCTTAAAGAAAAATTTATTTCTGAAATTCAGTACCCCACATGGATGTCAAATGTTGTGATGGTGAAAAAATCAGGGCGGAAATGGCGAATGTGTGTTGACTTAACGAAACTTAATAAAGCTTGTCCTAAAGATTGTTACCATTTGCCTCAGATAGATGTTTTAGTTGATTCTGTGGTTGGGTATCATTTTATGAGATTTCTAGATGCATTCTCTGGTTACCACCAAATTAGAATGCATAAGCCCGACATTCCACATACGTATTTCATTACGAATGACGGATGCTACTGCTACCTTGTGATGCCTTTTGGCATCAAAAATGCGTGTGCTACGTATCAGAGAATGACGGATATAGTTTTTAAACAGCAAAAGGGGAGAAATCTTGAGGTCTATGTCGATGATCTCCTCTTAAAAAGCAAAAAAATTTTAGCACATCTGAAAGACCTCGTAGAGACGTTCGCTACTCTACGAAGGTTTAGATTAAAATTAAACCCGCTGAAATGCGTATTTGGAACAAATAAAGGGAAGTTTCTTGGGCATCTTCTCACTCCGGATGGCCTCGCTCCGAACCCAGATAAAGTAAAGGCTATTCTTGATATGACACCTCCTCGGAACCCGAAAGAGGTCCAACAACTTGGAGGAAGGTTGGCAGGTTTAAGCCGAATCATCTCCAGAGCAGGAGATAAGAGTGCTTCATTCTTTAAAACACTCACGGGGGATCCAAGTTCGAATGGAATGAGGAATGTAATGATGCTTTTGAGCAGTTGAAAAAACAGCTAACGTCAACCCCTCTAATACAAAGCCCTCGTGAAGGGGAAACACTATTCTTATATTTAGGGGTTGGCCCGGATGCAGTAAGCTCCGTCCTCGTCCGAGAAGAGAAGAAAAAATAGTTCCCAATTTACTATATCAGTCATACCCTCAAAAGTGCAGAGACCAGATATTCAATTTTGGAAAATCTAGCTCTAGCTTTGGTAATGTCATCTCGAACACGTTGTCCCTATTTTCAGGCCCATTCTATTCAAGTGGTTTCAGATCATCCTTTGAGAAGTATTTTAGAAAAACCAAATCATTCAGGAAGATTAGCAAAATGGGCAATAGAACTAAGTGAATTCGAAATATCATATATACTAAGGGCAGCGATCAAGGCAGGTGTTGGCAGATTTCTTGGTAGATACAATAGAGATTGTTCCTGAGCAAATAGAAAGAACTCCTTTAGCCTAGACCATTTATGTAAATGGGGCCTCGTGCAGAAACTCTGCGGGAGCAGGAGTCGTCTTTATCAATCTGAATGGTATCAAACTAGAACAAGCCATCAAGTTCTTCTTTCCGGTCACAAACAACCAAGCAGAGTATGAAGCACTCTTGGCCGGTCTAAGACTTGCAAAAGAGTTGGGTATAGAGAACGTACATATTAAAATAGACTCTCTTGTGATGGCTTCACAAGTGTTGGGAAACTTTGAGACAAGAGAGCCAATGCTAAAGAAGTACCTATCACTGGCAAAAGAAGAGATTGGCAGGTTTAAAACTCTTACTATTGAACATATCCCAAGAACACAAAATGAAGAGGCAGATAAATTGTCAAAGTTTGGACTTCAATCAGGGGGAGTAACCTCAGAACTTTTCCATCCAACAACAGAATTGGACGAATTTATGCAGATTGACCAACATCCTTCCTGGATAGATCCTTTCGAGCTATATCTATCTAAAGGCAAATTTCATCCATCGGTAAAAGACAAAAAATGTTCAGAAGAAAGGCATCCTACTATTATCTAGTGGCAGGAGTTTTGTACAGAAAAGCTCTCATTTCCCCTTTGCAAGATGTTTCTCGGAGGAGGAAATTCTCATAATACTCCAAAAAGTCCATTCGGGAGAATGTGGAAGTCATTCAGGGGAAAAAAACTTTAGAAAAAAGAATCCTGAGACAAGGATATTTTTAGCCAACAATGAGGAAAGATGCAAAAACATTTGCTAAGCATTGCATTCAGTGTTAGAAGTTTGCTCCACTTCAACTCCAACCAGCCCAGACACTCAGATCAATAACGACATCTTGGCCATTCGTAGTTTGGAGGATGGATCTTATCGGATCCTTCCCAACCACTAGTGGACAATGGATCCTTCCCAACCACTAGTGGACAACGTCACTTTATAATCATTATGATTCACTATTTCAGCAAGTAGATTGAAGCAAAGGCGTTGGCCAAAACCATTATGCAGATTGTCAAAAACTTCATCTAAGGAGAAATTGTCTGCCGGCATGAAATTTTGTTGGCTATTGTTACGGATAATGGTCCTCAATTTAACAATACAGAAATGATCAGTTTCTTCGATCAGATTGGGATTGATCTGTGATTCTCCTCAGTACATCATCCCAGAAGTAATGGACAGGTGGAGGCTGCGAATAAACAAATCATGTATATTTTGTAGAAGAAAGTTTTGAATCAAAAAGGGAACTGGGCAGAACAACTCTCTTCCTTCCTTTGGACTCTTCGGACTACACCAACTTCGGCAACAACGGAAACACCATTCAAATTATCGCATGGTTCAGAAGCACTCATTCCAATAGAATTTGAAGTAACCAGTCCCAGAGTTATGTATGCAAAACAAGGGGACGAAGCCTTGATGAAAGCCAATAATGAAGAAATAAAATATAGTTTGGATTTCATCGAAGAACTTCAGGATGAAGCAACTATTAGACAAGAGGAAGTAAAGAGGAGAATGGCTAGATACTTTGATAAGAATGTTAGAATCAAGCAATTCGCAGTCGGAGATATTGTTATAAAAAAGGTGGACGCTGCAGCCAGAATGGGTATTGTTGGAAAATTAAATCCTAACTGGCCAGGACCATTCATCGTCAAGGAAGTGCTAAAGAGTGGGGTTTATCGCCTTTGGACAAGTGATGGAGAAGACATTTCACATACCTGGAGCGGTGACGATTTGAAACGATTATATCCTTAAAATGTTATCTCTCTCATTATTTGCATTTTGGATATTAAATAAAAAGCCCCATACTGATAGTTTTCCTTGTCTAGTAACTTGATTCTTTTTTCCCCTCACTGAACCACGGAGACATCGCCAAGTTCTGGTCGAACCCCCATAAATTGTAGTCATTAGCGTAATACCACGAGGACCACGTGTAGCGGGGAGTTTTCACACACGTGTAGTGGATGCTTGCCAATTCCTGTGTGGTGGTCTTCAGAATATTGGATCCTGACCGATATCTAACACACATCTGCATCAAGGGAGGTCCAGGTGTCTGTTAGCTCTACCGTGCCCCGAAAGGGATATAGTTACAGCTTTGATGATCTTTCTGAGGAAAGCAATGTCAGTATAGCCTTCGCGGCATAACCACACCTGCCCAACTGATCATCTTAGTCTATGACCATCGAATACTCCTAGGTACTCTCAAATGGTGCCTACAGGGGACCCACAACTGAGTTGATCTCTCTGAGGAAAGCAATGTCAGTATGGCCTCCGCGACATAACCACACCTGCCTGATTGATCAACTTAGCTTGTAACCCTAGGTAAGAGAGAAGTCAAGTCGTTGAAATTTTTACAGCTCTGATGACCACTTGAGGATAGTAATGCTTGCTACCTAAGCGCACATGCCCACTTGGTCATCTGAGTCTGAAATTCTTTTACTTCTTTACAGGAAATTCTTTTCCTCTTATGGTTTTTTGTGACCATTTGAGGGAAGCGGTACTTACTAGGTACAAGCACTTGCCCACTTGGTTACTTACAGATTCATGACTTTAAGACCAGACAACTTAGCCTCTTAAGCCGATCGGCTTGAATGGGAATATCTTAGGTTGAGAAAAGTGGTAGCATAATATGCTAGTCGGGCGGATAAAATGTACCTGGCTTTTAAGCTAGAAAACAGGTTATTTTAGAAAGCTGCAAGGCAGTATTTTTGACTCGAAACAATCGAGTCAAGGTTTTCTCTCCAATAGGCAACTATTCTTTCAGACTAAAAATGTTGTCGATGACAATATTATTCGATCAGCTTATGACAATATTACCCCACCGGCTTACTCGATCGGACTGTGATTAATCTAATTATAATGATTGCGAGCTGGTGTTATTTGCTCAGTCTGAATCAATTTGTTTATGAGTTGATGTTATGAATTAATGTTGCGAGCTGGTATTATTCGCTCGATTTGAAGTGATTTACTTTTGAAAGTTATGAGCTAATACAATTCGCTGGTATTATGAGTACTATTCTCTCAATCTACATTGATTTACCTATGAGAGTTATGAACTAGCCTAATTCATTGATATTATGAGAATTACTCGCTCGGTCCGAATTAATTCGCTTACAAGAAATTGGTCATGGTGTGTTCTCGCAGTATTGAAATGTGTTCAAGAACTCAGATTATTAGTCGCCCGGATTACAAATTGACCGCGCGACTTGATGCTCATAGTCTGGACTTATGAAAATAATATTTCATGGCATCAAAACAATTATCCTTCTTGGATTCTTATATGCTTAGAACTCAAATTATTAGTCGTCAGAATTACAAATTGACCGCGCGACTTGATGTTTATACTCTGGATTTATATTTTATGGCATCAAGACTACTCTTGTTGCTCCAGAATTCTTATATGCTCAGCCCGGATTACTCTTGTTGCTCCAGAATTCAAACTGTTAACCGCACGGATTGCAAAGTCGATTGTGCGACTTGATGATTCATTATATAGATTTATGAAAATATTGTCTTACGTTTCATGAGATCAAGGCAGTTATCCTAGTTGAATTCAAACCATTAGTCGTCCGGGTTGCTAATTCACCACGCGATTTGGTGCTTATTGTCTGGACTTACGAAAATTTTTTCTCTGGCGGATTCAAGAAAGAATTTGCGGTTTAAACAGAATAACACAAAGATAAAGGACAACATATATCTACAAGTAAAATTGTAAGGACACACATCAGAACAGGTAACAATGTTTTCCTTTAAAACATCAAAAATACATTTATATCAGTTCAAACTTACCGGCTAACATATTTAAGCCGTTGGATATATAAAGTAAGTCTAAATACAGACATAAAAACAACGAATCGTCCGATCTGAGTCTCTTGGCTGCAGGAGAGCTTGAGTCTCCGCCACCTTCAATGTCAACTTCGGATGGCGAGTAGGTCCCGATGCCCGGTGAAGAACTCATCGGTCCACTACTGGAGCCACTCGAGCCTCCCGTTCTTCGGCGCTTAACCCGCTCGGTTTCATCCTCAGCATCACTGGTTTCAAAAGTCTCATCATCTCCCTTGTCATTCTCGCCATCAACCGCAGCGGCTTCCTCATCTTCTTCTTCGTCTTCTTCGTCATCATCTTCTTCTTCCCCCCCCCCCCCCCCCCTCTAGATCGCTTCCGTCAACTTTATTTTTACCCTTGGCTCTGCGGGTAATAGCATCCAACTTGTTTTTCAGGGATGGATAGACATCCGAGAAGGTGAAATCTTCAAAGCCCGGTGCCAAACCATCAAGCTCCCTTAGGCGGTTTAGAGCTCCATCAATCCCCTTGGCGACATGAGGAAAACCTCGTCTTGGAAGACCGGGTCATCAATGTCGTATTTTTTCTGTCAAAAGAATAAAGGTTAGACCGCAAGGTTTAAATAATTCGGATATCTCAAATTTTCATATCATGGGGTAACTTACCAACCCAGCCTCTTTTAACTGCATGTTCTCCTGCGCCAGTTTGGCATACTTCTTCTCTAAATGACTGTGCGCTGAAATCAATCTCTTGTAGGATTTGCCCATGAAATGGTTCGTCATAAAGCTCATCGCACTAACCTGCGCGGCTAGCTGTGACAGCTCCTCCTCAAGGATCTCTTTGAGCTTCTTCAAGTTTTGCCGACCATACAGAGCAACACCGGCGGCCGCTGCATGGCGTCTTGTTTTCTCGCTTCCCAAATAAGGGATCGTGGTTGATACTTGCACGTAGTCGCCTTCGGTGTGTCAGCGTAACATTGAGCGGCCTTGCAGATCTTTGGGGTTGCCGTAGAAGAGAAGGGGAGTGAACTCGCCAGAAGAATTCGAGTTCTCCTCCCCTCCAAATACCTGCGTCCTGCTCTTCTTCTGTTTCTTCTCTCTTTGGGTCAGAATCAGACTGCCCGGGCTCATCAGCTTGTTCTTTGGTACAATGGTGGCAGCTGTAAAGCAAGGACGAAATGTTAATAAAAAAGTCAAGCGGTCAGAAGTGGCTAGTTATGGGAAACTTACTGTCCTCAGGCCGAACTTGTTCTAATACAGAAAGCGGCGGAATGTAATGATTTACATTAAGACGCTCATTCTTGATAAGTTCGTAAGTCTCCAGCTCAACTCCCTCAACCTCGCATTGCTGAAAGGCTTCCACCTCTCGCACCTGCGGGTTGACCTGCAACAGCCCGAGTTGGCCCTCGAAGATCAAGTATCTCTCCGACCAATTCGGAATCTTATTCGCCAGGTTTACTACTTTCAACCCCATACAACCAAAATTTTGGTCCCAACGTCTGGGATAGACCGCACCGAGAAGAATCTCCTAAACAGACTAATGGAGAAGCGGATTCCCTCAGACCGCAAGTAGGAGATAAAGCTGTAAATGGCATCTATGGAGTTCGGCGGGAGTTTCCCGGGAACAACTACATAGTGGTCGAAGATCGACACGACCTCTAATAGCACTAGAAACTTAAAACCATTATCGAAATGTTCTATAGGAATGGCTATCTGAGAAGAGTTGGAGGTGATAATTCGCTCATCACAGAGAGGAAGTCGCGCGAGTTGAGAACTTCCGACCATATGCCTATCAACAAAATCATTCAACTCATTTACGGTTAGGCAGCATTCCTTGTGGTCGGCCAAGTGGAATGCAGAAGCCGCGTCAGTTCGGACGGCTGCGACTTTCTCAGACTGCATAGACTTGCTCTTAGCCCGCATATTGAATGTCGTTGAAAAAGTCTCTGAAATGTCTGCTACTTATAGAATCCAATGACCTGCATATAGCAAAATCAAATCGCAGCTAACTAGCTTAAGCGCGCGGCCAGAAACCTGTATATTCATGGATTTCACAGCATAAAACCGCAAGCATACAATACAAACCGCACGATTTACAGAATAATTCAGAGATATCATAAATATTCTAAGTATTCTAAAGTAGAAATCGCAAGTTTGCAATACAAACCGCACGATTTACAGAATAATTCAGAGATATCATAAATATCCTAAGTATTCTAAAGCAGAAATCGCAAGTTTACATCACAAGCCGCACGAGTTACATAATAATTTAGATATATCATGAATATTCAAAGTCATTAAACAATAAAAATATCGCCAAACAAGCGTCCAACGTTTGGGGTTTGTCTGAAAGACCAAATAAATAATATTACAGCATTTTGTTTTCAAATATAATTCGCTCATAGCTGGTGATCTGAAGAAGGATCTTCACGGTGAAGGCCCACGACCTGATCACTAGTTTGCAGGAGAAGTGCATACATCTGACTTATATTATGGTGAAGATGATTGATGGTACTGTGAAGCCGCGCAGCATCACGGTCTACCCACGCTGCAGGGAAAGTGCGTAGAGGCAATGGCGCGGCGGTCCCTATAGGAATGACAACCTCATTGGCTTCCCTAACCGCTGGGGGATTTGAGGTTTCCCCATCAGCTGGGCGGCTTGATGTACGCGGTCTGTCATCGCTTACATGCGCAGGATGGTGATTCCCACCAACTTCACGAGTCAGATGAAGATACTTCCCCCCGATAATACTTATAATCATCTTCGAATTTCTTGCTCGCCTTCTTCTCCCTATCAAGTCACGCGACCAGATTGGCGTTTTCCTCCTGCCACATCTTCTCCTTCTCCAGCCTCTCTTTGCTTTCAGTCTCCAATGCAGACCGCATGTCCTGCTCCTTCATTTGCACGATCTCTGCCTGATTTTCAATATCTCCTACGTTTTCCTGCAAAGTAACAAGAAGACTCTTGAAATCGGCTAGCGCCTCTTCTCCAGCATTTAAGTTCAGCGAGAAACTCGGTGCTAGTGGAAGTAGTGGAGGAAGGCTGGCCATCAGGTCGCCCGGCTTCATAGCCAACTTCGGGTCATCTGCAATAAAGAAAATGTGGTTAGAACAGTCGGAAGTACATAGCCGTTGTTCGAGCCAAAAATTCTCCAGGTCTACACTCGCTCAAGCTGAAAAGAGGTGGAGGAAGGAAACTGTTAGATGGTTGGTTACTTTGAGCTATGATGAAAGACAAGAGGGAGGAGAAAAAGAGATGTCGAGAGTCTCTTGGGAGGAGATAACAGAATCTGCTGAAAAAGAGGTAACGAGGTCTCAGAAATGAGATAGCTCCAGCTGCTGAAATGAAGTATTGATGATCTCAAAAATGAGACCGCCCCAGCTGCTGGGAAGAGATACGATGGTCTCAGAAATGAGACCGCTCATGTCAAAGGCAAGGGCTTGAAACTCTCCAATGATCCCGAAAACAATGCCCCTACCCCCCTATTTATAGGCGGGAGGGCCTGCCCAAACGGGCAGGTCAGGAAGGAACAGGCTGCCCAGGGCCGAGACCTCCCAGGTCGAGGTCGCCCCAGGGGGAACGACCTGGAGAGGTCGCCCAGGGGGCGACCTCAGGCCAAGGTCACCCCAGCTGGGGCGACCTGCCTCAGGCTGAGGTCGCCCCAAGGGGGCGACCTCAGGCCGAGATCGCCCCAGCTGGGGCGATCTGCCTCAGGACGAGATCGCCCCAAAGGGGCGACCTGGCGAGGTCGCCCAGAGGGCGACCTTAGGCCGAGATCGCCCCAGCTGGGGTGATCTGCCTCAGGCCGAGGTCGCCCAGAGGGCGACCTCAGGTCGAGATCACCCCAGCTGGGGCGATCTACCTCAGGCCGAGGTCGCCCCAAAGGGGCGACCTGGCAAGGTCGCCCAGAGGGCGACCTTAGGCCAAGATCGTTCCAGCTGGGGCGATCTGCCTCAGGCCGAGGTCTCCCCAAAGGGAGACCTCAGGCAGAGATCACCCCAGCTGGGTCATCCTCTTCAAGCTCCAGAAGATCTGGTCAACATGACAAACCTAATTCTTCAAGGGAGGAAAGGTATAAATCTAAACTTAGTAAATTTGATTTAACTAACACAGTTTGTTACTGCTGCAAGAAGACAGATCACATGATTATTGACTGACCTCTAAGAAGAGGGAATCAAAGAAATATGAAGATGAAAGAAATCCAAGGGACAAAAAGAAATCAGAGAAAGGATTCATTGCAAAGAAAATCAGACTCTAAGTGATTCTGATTCAAGCTCATCAGAAACTGAGGAGCAAGCTCTTATTGGCCTTATGACCATAAATGAAGAAATACAGGATGAGAACACCTCTCCTGGGAAGGTACTTATTAGAGCTCCTTTGTCTGCCTCTAATTCTGAATCAGTGGCAGATTTTGTGCATGTGCATAATGATGAATGTGTGTCTGCTCATAGCAGCACATCCTCAAGATCCCCACATAAGGATGAATCTAAATTAATGTAGCAATATGAAGCTTTGTGGGAGGCTTTCAAGAAAACAAGAAACTCTTTAGAGTTTAATCTAAGGAGTTAGCATTCATGAAAACCACCCACTCTGAGCTCCAGGTGATGGGGACCATCCCTTCATTCCCTCTCTTTCCCCTACTGTTGTTGTTGAAGACCCCTTCCTATTCTGGGTCGGGACTACTACTGATGATCCGTTGATGCTGAGGACATGGATGAAAGGGACAGATGCTGCTAGGGACACTACGTGGAAGAAGACTTCTGTTGCAGCGAAGTACTTGGAGCCGCCACCTCCGGACGAGAACGAGCCTACACCGTTTGTTGCTGCAGATGGACCTCCACCTCTTTATTGGACGAGACTCGATGCTGATTTGAAGCCACCCTTGCCGATGAGGAATGATGATGAAGATGTCAAGGAACCCCCTTGAGCCTTATTCGGGGCTCGAACACTCTCTTTTTATTTATTTGCACTTGCTTATTTGTTCTATTTCAAATTTGAGACTTTATTTACTTTGGTCTGCGTTTAGCGAATTGTTTTGGGCTGCGTTTAGCCGCTCCTCCTTGTAGGCCCATATATAGGCCAAACCTTCTCTATTTTGATTATTGATGAATGAAAATTAAAAACCTAATCCCCTCTTAACTTTCTCCCTCTCTCTTGTGTGGCCGCCCCTCACTTTCCCTCTCTTTCTCTCGATCGGCCAAGGAGGCCGAACCCTCCCTCTCCCTCTCTTCCTCTCGATCGGCCAAGGAGGCCGCCCCCTCCAGTTTCTCTCTTTCTCTTGACCAGCCAAGGGAAAACCGCCCCTCCCTTCCCCTCTCCTTCTCCGGTTCGGTCAAGGAGGCCGCCCCCCTCACTCGCCCTAGTTCGGCCAAAAGAGGCCGCCCCTCCCTTTCCCTTTCCTCCTCAAGTTCGGCCAAGGCAAAGAGGCCCCTCTAGGGCTTTGTTCATGGCGGCGGATCGTGAAGGTGAACGTGCAGTCCGTCAAGAGATCCTCCTCCGGCGACCACCACGTGGATAACACTAGGACTTCTACATCCCGGATCTCCTATTCCGAGCGGGGTAACAACTCAACGATTTGTGAGATCTTCTTTAAAAGCATAGGTGTGGTGGATAGGTTCTGTGACGAGTTTTTTCCGTTCGTTGATTTTCTCGCAGTTATTTTCTCGTGTTAGTGGAACGATCTAGGGTTATTTTCATTCGACGGGGAGTGGCGATCCCTTTTTGATTTCGTTGGAGAAGATCTTCCTATTTTTCGAAGTTGTTGTTATTTTCGGAGGATCTCCTTGTGGTTCATCCTTGCTTTGTTCTTGTTGGGGAAACATCCACCCTTTCTGACTCGATTTATTTTGGTGGATTTTTCTTTGGTACAACACCACGCTCGTCCGGAATCAATATTATTCCATTTAGCTTGTGTGGATATAGGCCTATAGCCTATATTCATACTCTAACGGTTGCTACCCGTACGCTGCGTTAAATTAATAATAAGCATATTCGAGGGATGCGTTTATTTATTATTTGTGTAGAGCGGAGTGGCGAGAGTCACTTGTTCGAAGTCGCGTGCGACCGCCGCAATCCGGTGGCCTACATTAATTTGGTATCAGAGGGAGGTTCGTGCCGGTTTTCTAATTGGCACGATCCTCATCGTTTTTCTTATAGGACACTTGCACTCACATATTTTCCAAAAAAAAATCTGAAATCAAAATTCAAAAATTTGATTCGCTGCGGTGTGCGAATAGCGGTATGAAATCTGAAATTTTTGTCGAAAATCAATAAAAAATTTTCTGGACAATCCTCACTCTATTGTCAGCATTAAAATAAAAAAATATCTTAATTTATCCTAGTTATCAGGCGGGAATAAAATTACGTTTCTATAAAATTTTAGTCTGATTTGCCTTCCCCTAGCCTATGAGCACAACTTTAGGAATGGGCTGTCCCCGCTCTACTCCCATATGGGTTTGGACCCGATGGAGTTCACTAAATTCTGTCATGGGGCTAGAGACCCATTCCATGAACCTACAATTACAAGGTTTAGCCGTGACCCGACACATCAATTTCGATTAAACTTTAAGTACGGTGAGAAGTGGTGCAGGTTGGTCGTTGATAGCGTCTGTCATACCAACGCTGTAATGGAGAACGTGGTGTCTAGGATGTTGGTGACCACCGAGCCATATCCTTGCCCATACCACCTTGTGTGTCCTGATGAGAGTGTTATTTTTGTGTCCCAACGATGTTTGGTGCCCCTCACCATTAAAGCCTATTCTGAGCGTGTTTGGTGTGATGTCCTTCCTATGAAGGACTTCCATGTGTTGTTAGGGCACCCTTGGCTTGCTAGCCATGATATTATATATGATGATCGCGATGACACCTTAGACTTCATGCATCAAGGTCGGCTTATATATTTTAGGTCCACTCCGCCTACGAAGCCATCAGTCCCTTCTGGGGGCATTTGTAGCCCTGCTGAGTCGACACCCCTATGCTTAGCAACGAAAAGGGATGTTGACACCACTAGTCAAAATCAGCCTATAGACGGTATTAGCCACTCTGAAACGAATACTTTATGCCTAACTGTTAAACCCGAGACTGGTCTGGTTAGTCCTAGCCTGCCCATAGGCCATATTGTCCCTGTTGATACTCCCACGATTGGCTTAGTGTCTGAGACTGAGGTTGCCCTGATTAGTCAACCTTTACATGATCCCATTAGCTTTAGGGAGCCTCTTGTTGGTCATCCCGAGATCATTCCGGAGGTTGTTGAAAATTCTGAACTAGAGCCAAGTGATTCTGATGATGTTGGTGAGAAAGCCGAAGAGATGGGGCCACCCTTATTAGCTTCTCACACTCTTGATAGTGGGATTAGGGCTTGTGAGTTTCCTGTGTCTTCTAGTGGGGAGGACAAGTGGTCCAATCTGTTATCTGTTGGTAATTTTTGTGTGGGCACATTCTCTGCGCTAGTTGACCATATGCTAGTGTTAGCTCCCCCGTTGAACCGTCACCCATTTATGGTTGCTTGGGTCCCCCCTACTTCAGTCCCGACCTTGAAGTATGGTATGGAACCCGTTACCACCGCGGTACGTGATGAGTGGTTTCGTTGGGTTGTCCTTCCTATGCTAGTTGACCATCACTTTTGGGATCGTCCTAGGTTTCGTGCTCCCGATACCACGCCCTTTGGGAGTGCTAGCATTTTTGAATCTAGTCTTGGGAACGAAGTTATGAACTTTTTAACGTTCTTATCTCCCAAAGACCCCGCTGCTATAGTTCGTGCGACTACCCATCCTACGATGAACTTGGATTTAAAATTATATAATGAATTAGTGGGTGTTCCAAGAAGTCTTAACTCACCCAAACATGATGACTTGGTGTTAGCCGACCCACTTAGGTCCATTCACTCTGTTGTCACCGCACCCATTGGAGAATCCAGCATAGAACTAAATTTGGATTTAGTAGACACTTCCCCTGAACGGATGCCAAATGGCATCATAGAAATCAAAGTCAGTAGGGTACCCAATTACCGCCGAGTAATTATACTCCTGGAAAGTTTTGCTGGTCACGTAAATTTTTTTTCTGAGAGGGGCCCAAACCCCATTTTTAACGATCTGAATTGCTTTTCACTCTTCCTAATTCCACTGCATCAGGCTTCCTTCTCGTTCCCCTCCACTAAAACTTCTGTTGGGTTGAGAGATGAGATGGGTAGTTTGTTATTCACTGCATTGGTGTTCTCTGGAGGTATGGATTTTATTGATAGTGCTATATTTTCTCCTTCATTTTCCCATGCCTTGATCAAGGTCCCCGAGACCTCTTTTGTTCTTAACAGGAAGCTTGGAGGAGCACTCTTTCCTAGACCTACACCCGACTGTGCCGACTCACCTGGGGTGAGTCTTTTCGAGCGGGGGAGGATTGATGGGGACCATCCCTTCATTCCCTCTCTTTCCCCTACTGTTGCTATTGAAGACCCCTTCCTATTATAGGTCTGCACTACTACTGATTATCCGTTGATGCTGAGGACATGGATGAAAGGGACAGATGCTGCTTGGGACACTACGTGGAAGAAGACTTCTGTTGCGGCGAAGTACTTGGAGCCGCCACCTCCGGACGAGAATGAGCCTACACCGTTTGTTGCTGCGGATGGACCTCCACCTCTTTATTGGACGAGACTCGATGCTGATTTGGAGCCACCCTTGCCGATGAGGAATGATGATGAAGATGTCAAGGAACCCCCTTGAGCCTTATTCGGCGCCCGAACACTCTCTTTTTATTTATTTGCACTTGCTTATTTGTTCTATTTCAAATTTGGGACTTTATTTACTTTGGTCTGCGTTTAGCGAATTGTT